>JAIFZK010000009.1:15962500-16245000 GCA_027481765.1 Tenualosa thibaudeaui
CAAATGAGCACAGATGTTGAATGAGCAACAGATGTGTTCTTCATGTTTAACAACACCACAATATGATAAACTGTTCGGCAAGGCAATATTGACTGGTTGGAAAGCACTGGTAATTTATTACAAAGGCACTCTAAATATCTTGAATGGTTATTATTTCTAAGTCATGTGAATATTCAGCTTTGCGCGAAATTGCTTTTGATTTCTACACCTGTCAGACTCTGTGATCCTGGGAGGGAGAGAGAGAGTGAAGGAGAGAATGAGGGGGGGTAGTGAGAGGGAGAGAATGAGAGAATTAGGGGGTTAGTGAGTGAGAGAAAGAGAAAGAGAGAGAGAGAGAGAGAGAGAGAGAGAGAGCACAGAGCATTTGACAGAAGATTCCAAATAATTATGTGAAGTAAGGATATGGACTGATTGCGCTGCCCAGACAGACAGGAGATGATTCTGGCCCGGCTATGGCCTCAATTCACCAGAACCGGCTGGTCTCACGGACCACAGACCATTGCATAATCCCAATAGCTGAGAGAATTAGAGAGAAAGAGAAGGTGTAGCTAGAGAGAGGGGGGAAGAGAGACTGACTCATGCTGCAGAAGCATCAGAAATAATTGGTCCTTTGTGAGACTGTAACAGGAGGTAATCAAGACCTCTTGATTAAATGTTAAACCTGCAATTTGATAGCCAGGCTAAAAAATCAGTGCCGTCGGCCCACGGCGTGTTTATTTCAGGCGTTTTATTTTGGGTCATGACGCCAGGCCACTGAGTCATAATGTTTGTCTTGGTACAAGGATGAACACAGTGTGAACACTTGACATCCATGCTCCCGACCTGCTCATCATTGCGTCTGCTAACGCTGGAGTTCATTGATTACTTTTCATTTTTGTCACCTTGTTTTACCTAATAACTATCTCATTTCCTCCATGTGAATCATCAATTGCCAAATCAAAGCACCTGAGGAACTGGGATGCTGTTTGTGTGTGTGTGTGTGTGTGTGTGTGTGTGTGTGTGTGTGTGTGTGTGTGTGTGTGTGTGTGAAGTCAAGTCGTGCCCCTATCCTCCTACAAGTTACATTCGCTCTTGGTGGATCGTAATTCAGAGGAGGAGAACTCAATGTCAGATGCTGCTCTCGCAGCTGTGCAACTGTCAAGCTCAAATGCTGCTGCCTCCTTCAGCGCCTCATCGTAGAAGCGCTCACTGTGAATGCACTGGCTGTATACAGATTGAGCCATGCAGCAGCAGCAGCAGTCGCAGCAGCAGCAGAAGGAGTAGCACTCTTCGTCAACAGTGGATGTGTTGTTGAGATACACACAGGGCTTCCACGCTGCTATTGCGGTCGTTGTGGCTGCCGCATTTCTCCCTGTGCAGAAGTTAGCTCCCTTTCTCCCCTCCACCGCATTGAGCCCTGAAGTTTACACACAGGGGTTGCCGTCTCAGTGAAAACGCCCTCCTTTGGGGTGAGGCGGTCAGGGTGGGGATGGGTGTTGGTGCATAGTGGAGCGGGGAGCATCTTTTCTTTTTTTTTTTTATTATTATTTTGCACACAAAATCTCTCTCTTCTCACTTCTCAGCCTTAATCTGTGTGCCCCAGATGGCTGACAGCTTTGTTAGTGGCAGTTTGGGAAATTGAAGGGATTTAGGCATGCAAGAGAGAGGAAGCGGAAGAGGCAGAGCCGTCCTCGAATGTTTCAGGGTGGTTATCTCACACCGAGGGGGGAAGGAAATGCTACGATTTCACGCTGGGAATCCCCAAAATATACATGCTGTCACCCCACGAGCGGAAAGGTAAATCTGAAGGGAGAACATAGGCCCTAGGTAGAAATGCTTTCAGGAAAAATGATTTAGTCTTCCCTGTCATTATTCACATCCACCTCTGGACCTAAAAAACAGAACTAGAGACATACATACCTCTGTAAAGTAGACGCTCCTAATTTATTTTGTCATCTGAAGGGATTATTAAGTAGATTTGTGCATGGATGGGGATATCATAAAAGAGTTTCTCTACCACATCTATGCATTCAGCAAGATTGAAAAAGGGGTCTTAGACTCATATTAAGGGGTAATGGAAAGTTTCAGAAGTTGCAGAAGTTAAGTATGATGACATTATATAAAAAGGTTTGTTTGAAATCCTTTTTCATATTTCAGAGCAGTGCGTGCTGTATTTGATGGAGGATGTGGTCTTTTTAAATCGGTAGTTTTTTTCATCATCACCATGATGGACCTTTGTGCTGGTACCAAAGAGTGATTGAGCAAAAAAAAAAACAGAACTTTCTAGAGACCCTGGAATACTTGAAGTTCCAGGAGACCTGCGATCTGTGGCTTCTGATTTTTCTTCTGCCATCCACTGAAGGTGACTGTGTTCAAGACTCACGCTGAGGAAAGAGAAACCCAAATGCCTGATTGACCCTGATGCACTTTCCCTCAGCCTTTAGGGGCTTGCTCCACACACGCATGCACACACACACACACACATACACGCACACACACAATCACACACACACAGACACACACACACACACACACACACACACACACACACACATACACGCACACACACACACACACACACACATACACACACACACATACACGCACACACACACACAATCACACACGCGCACACACACACACTCACACACACACATACACACACACACACACACACAATCACACACGCGCACGCACACACACACTCACACACACGCACGTGCGCGCGCACACACACATACATGCACACACTCAGACACACACACACACACACACACACACACTCACACATGCACACACACAGTTGTTCTCCTGTCTCTGTCCTGTATCCTGAGTGCGGAGAGGCAGGCCTTTTGTTTAGGACCGACACACCTCTGCACAGGTGAAACAAGTACCAATCAGCACCTGGGAGAAGAGACACAACTGCACTCACATGGCAGACACCCACACACAAACACACACACACACATACACACACTCACACACACCCACATGCGCAGCAGATACAGAAAATGAGGGAAAAGAGGACAGACATGAGGGGTTTGTCACAGGAACGGAGATGTACCCCCTTGCTATACATTCTCCATTGTCTCTTACTGGGGATGAGGCCACATTCCATACCCAACACAGAGCTTCTTGTCTCCGCACCACCACCATCATGATGTGTGTGTGTGTATGTGTGTGTGTGCGTGCGTGTGACCTTACATGTGCTGAATGGAGCCTTCCGTACTCAAAGCTGCAGTAACATGCACCCAGCGTAACATGTGCTCCCATCTCTTTTTCCATTGTGTTCCCATAATGAATCACAAGGTTCTTTTCCCTTGTGTCACGCTTGAGAGGACTGACTGTGAGAACTCGGGTCTTTGTTGGCCATGTTCTTTTGTATGTGCTGTAATAGTAGTCCTTGCATACGCGATAGGGGTGTGTTAATACTGTTTGAGGGTCACAGTGCAAAGATGTAGTGAATATCTTGGATATAATCAATGTATTTTATATGAAACACTGTATGCTGATGTAGTGATTTTATTGTTAGGGTGCTATTCAGAGATAAAAACTGTTTTTCAGGGAAAATGAAAGTTAAAAATCAAGCCTGATCTTATCGAGGCGCACACGTCTTTGCACTGCCGGTTGGTAATGATTGAAACGTTTCATTTTAAATGTTTAACTGCAAACTCAGTGGCACCTGAGATAGGCTCAGTCATTAGAAACCCAATTTAGATCAAACACAGAAATAATCAATATCAGATTGCTATTTCAGTCTGTGCTTTAGGGCAATGTTAATACAGCCGCCTGGTACTTGAAAAAGACTGCAACCATACTTATGCATTGATATGCATTAATTAGCTTTTTAAAAAAAATATTATTTGTTTTTATTTCCCTGAGTTGACACCAAACTATCCAATTAATCCTCAGTTGTCCTGAGGATATGTATCATATATAGTAGACACAGTAAGAATGTCCAGAGGTGAAATGTTATTAATAATAGTATTATATGTGGTGTAGTATGTATGTTTAGCGTTATATGTTTGCTGACCAACTGATTGCTCCTTCAAGAGTAGAGCTAAAGATTTAAATGTGTCTTTCGCTGCTCTAACTTTCACTTACAACAACTTGAGAATGAACCCCACCCCACCAACACTCACACACACACACACACACACACACACACACACACATATACACCAAAGTTTGTGATAAAGTGAAAAACCAATCTAGGTATTTATTGAGCTACCAATTAAATTTGGTTCTTCTCCACTTCAAAATAAGCATCGGAGATGAAAGTGTTTAAGCTCAGTGCCACAGTCTAGTCATTTACAGTGTGCCTTTCAGCTTTTACTGGCTACAGACACAATACCCCTTTGTTTGTTTGTTTGCCTAAATAGAAAGAGAGAGAGAGAGAAAGAGAGAGTGAGAGAGAGAGAGAGAGGGGGGAAAACAAACACAATCCTTACTGTAATTGCTGGTCATGTTCTCAACCTGTCCGCTGTTCTGCTGTCCTCTCTCTCTCTCTCTCTCTCTCTCTCTCTCTCTCTCTCTCTTTTTCCCCCTCTCTCTCTTTCTCTCTCTTGGGTTTGAAAAGAGAGGATGTACCCGGTTCTGAGGTCAGATGTTGCTATGTGGCAACCTCTCTCTCCTGATTGTGCCTTCCCTCCTTTTCTTTCTTTCTTTTATTCTTTCTTTTTTTAAAGACCCCACACTCTGCAAATGAGGTCAGTGGCATGGTCCTCCAATGGCACAGAAATGAATTACAGTCATATTTTTCCAGATTGTTCCCCTGTAATGTATTAATGAATGACCCGCTATTACAATACAGGTTCTTGATGACCGCCACTTTGTTCTTTTAAAGCCTACTAGGTTAATGGAATATAGAGTACTTTTATCTGATCCTGTAATCCTTATGTTTGACATAGGATGATGTGATCTAGAAATCGAAATAGAAAACTTCTCTCATTTGTTAATTTGGTGAGATTGTTATGTTCCTTAAGTAATTATCATTGTATTGGCTGCAGTTAGTGTTCAGTAAATAGATATCACGATTTAATTATATTCTGAATCCAAATGAGTTTCTTAAAGTTTTCTTCCGCCATTGTAATTGTCCATAAATGCATTATGTGTATGTTAGTTTACTAGAACACCTGTATATTCTATTATTTACAGTCACATACTGTACATATATATTAACAAGCCTGTATATTGATGTGCAGAGTGTTAAATGAGCAGGTTAACATCAAGATGTACCAATTCCTCCATCATAACCAAAGGGACCAAAGCATGTAGTAACCAAGAGACATGTAGTATGACATGGGACAGGCCACATCCTGTCTTTCAACATCTTAAAACTTACAGTCTATAACATCATAATGGTATCATGTTTCTAATCTTGGAACCGGTTTGGACAGCCATCATAAATCCATATGTGGCAAGAGCTGATGTTGTATGGCCCTAACCTGTCACTGGATCAAATATTATGACATCCTGTTAGTAGTGGAAGCAACTGTCGTTGAAACTCATCATGGCATTGTGATGTGTTTATGACATTGTCATGAGAGCTCCTCTGAGAGGCTCAGCATGCAGGAAAGTACAGCAAGCTCCTACAATACTCTCTTTCGTCTCTTATCGATCCTAAGAGCACATTCACAAGTCTGAAAAATGCAATTGCTTTGTCTCCTTTTAAGAAATTGAAGTTTTCAGGGATTTTTTTCCTTGCACTTGGAGTGACTACAACAAATAACCATCTGCATTGATATTGATTGCCTTTTCCTCACAAAACTGGCCATCAATCGATGCACTCACTGGTTCTTTGTGTTTTAACAGCTTGGCAAGAACAATTCTGCCAATTGGAAATGCAGAGTTTCCACTTTTGTTTGTCAAGAATCAAACAGTAGTGGTTCAAAGTGTGCAGCTGCAAGATCATACCACACACATACCAGTTCTAATCTAGTGAAACTCCAATCCACTGAACACAGAAATTAAGTATATATTGATCTTTTATCTACAAACTTATAAATTAAGTATTTATTGATCCTGAACTTATTTTGCCAAGATCAAATGAATTGTATTTGACTATGGGCACGATTGTCTTAGCCTCAAATTGCTATTACTAAATAATTAGGAAAAATTAGAGTGTGCATAGAGGAGCTTGTCTTAAAGAAGAGAAACAATCTATGAGTCTCTCCACAAAAAAAAGAGAAACTTGGGTGGAAATGGTGGCCTTTGTCCTGCTTTACTGGGTCAGCTGCCAAGATGTCACTGTCAAGGTCCTGCTGAGAAAGGCTTTTTAATGGCTAGCCCAACTAGCAGCACTTTTCAGGGAGCCTTCAGTGTAGCCAGAATTAAGAATCTCCACAGTGTTCCGGAAATTGATTCCCTCCCCTCTCTTTTCCGCTGCCGCCAGCCTAGCCATCTCCACTTGGGCTTGTTGGCACTCCATCGCCCGTCACAGACCTCTCTCTCTCTCTCTCTCGCACAGAGAAGAAGCCCCCCTGGAACTTCTTGTCGGCTGGTCTTGTCAAGTGGTCGTTGACACATTTAAAAGTGAGGAATGAGTGCACTGAGGAACCCATTTTGTCTTTTTTTTCAGTGCAACAAAGTCTGTGTCACACAGTGCTTCTGTCAGGGTTAAATATTTAGCGATGATATTTAGGGACGAGCACAAGCAACAGCACACACAAGTGTCCGAGCTGGCTTGTCAACTGATGTAATTACAGTAGAAGTGCTCCAGGACTGAACACAGCCAAACTTAATGTACTTACTAGCCATCTTTATTTTGCCCACAATTACATTATATATAAACAAACTTTTCCACATGATCTGTGAAATGATTAGTCTTATTAAAGACATCTTTGAACACTGTGTTCAGATGTAGTGTGTCTGAACACACAGAACTACGGGTGTTTGTTGTGTAGCTGCTTATGAGTAGTGGTCTTCTGTGTAAGCTACCTTAATAGGTTTTAACTGTGCACAGTATTACATGAAAGACATGTTGTTTCAAAGACAATAATGTGGTCAGCTGTGAACAAGTACGAAGCTTAATCTATTTTAGAGAACTGGTAGGACACTTTTATGCAGGTTTAAAAATGAGATCATATATAGATTCAGAACCATGCAGTTAAAATAGATTAAAAATTTTTTTTTTTTCAAATTGTAAAGACAATTCAAAGCAATGACTTTCCCCTGGTGATTTCCCTGTTTCACTATTTGGTCTACACTGTACCAAATTTTCTCATTCTTATTCCTATTGACAGCGCTTGGCAATCCTGGATAACAGGGCTATGGGTTGATTGACTCCAGACTACTGCTTTAATAGTTTTACATTAGATTACCTCAATTATCTTAGGATAGCCATACTGTCTATGAGGACAACACATAACTATAAGTGTGAGAGAAAAAGATGAAGTTGGTAGCAATCATATGTCCTTTAGAAAAACAAGTGAACAAACAAGTTAAAGCTTGTTAATAGGTGCATAACAGACATACAGTATCTACTGAACTGTGGATGTAGAGCGGTATGTAGGCCTACATATTTTGACATCCTACTCATATTTTGACGTCATGTTAAGTTGTATAATGTTATGTTCTTTTAGTAGAAGAAATAGATTAGTGCTACCTGTTGTTTACATGACTGCTGGGTTTGTTGATAACCAGAGCGTTTGTTTCTTTACAGAATTTCTGTTATAATCATGTTTAATGCAAGCATTACATACATTCTCCAGTTTACTCTGTGTTAAATCCCATGGGATATTGACCCGGGGTCTGTGATCTGACCACATATGGAATGCTTTGACATTTAGTATTTCTGCTTGGTATGTTGCGTTGTCATGGTTACTACACCCATGAACATGTCACTGGTATGTGTGGCATGTTGGTGAGACACTCTTGCATGCAGTCAATGCCAATTAGTTCTGATAGAGCTTCTCACTCTATTAAGTGCCACTGTCACCAGTTCCGCCAGCTTGGTTCAAACTTGCCGGTATGCCAACTGGGCCGGCTGGTCCTATCAGCCATTACTGGCAGAAAATAAATAAATAAATAAATAAATATCTTCAGGGTCATTAGCACCCATGGTTGCTAGCGCCATTTTCTGCGTCATGCCATTCTTGATCCATGAGGGCTCCTAGTGATGACATCTGCTTGTCAGCTTCGGCACGGGCCTGACACTCAAGCTGTTACATGCACTCACGCTTCTTATGGTTACCCAGCTCTCAGATGGCTTTCGGCCAGCTGTCTCTTAGACCCTGGGTTGGACCGGTGTCTCGACTTTGTCCGACATCCCTGCTCTCTGTTCGCCCGGTGCTTAACAGCGACAATGTCTTTGCCGTCCTCAACAAAAGCATCTCCTTTTCGAGAGAGAGAGAGCCCGTCAGTCCTGCAGGCTGCATCTGTCTGCCTGGATCGGCAAAGCCGCCCTTCGGGGAAATAACATCACATTTCATGGCGCGACCCTTTTCAAAGCAACTCTAAACAATCCAGTGAGTGACTCCTCCATCGAGCTCTTTCCTGAGGGGGGACAGACAGCTATGGCACCCATTGTGAGGGATTCTCCATGCTTCTTTGCATAGAGACGATGCACTGCAAGTCATGGATATGCCTTAAACCAGCCAGATCTGAACACAACCTAAGTAATTTAATTGGTTTCCACATTTTTGTTTTTTTCCACACTTTTCTTTTTTTTTGGATGGCGATGAGTACAGTTTCATTCAAGCTGGGAATGAGGATAATTTTTTATAAGAACTAATAGAGAACTGGGTCAAGAGTTGAGAGAGTGAGCGAGGAATAGAGAGAGAAAGAGAGAGAGAGAGAGGGAGAGAAACAAAACATTGCAGTAGTTAAGTTAATCTTCATTGAGGTCTTAGAATGACTACTGCAAAAGTCAAATTTTCTGTCATCTTTTGTAACATGCACAATTTTTTTGTTTTATGCATTTTTCCATTTTTAATGTGTGATTTATTTGTGTACATTCCCAATACAAAAATGTATTAGAAACATACAAAATACATATGGAATTGAAAGGTAGTATCTTGTCTCTGTTTACTGGCAATAAATGAGGCAATAATTTCCTCACTTTTCAATCAGCAGTTTGAAAGGAGGATGACAGTTCAAGCAATTTAAAAGATAAACATAAAATAAGATTGTACTGTACAAAAGTAACAAAACAAAGTAGTTGAGTCTGTAACTACTGAAGGTCGTAGTCCACCACTTTCCCCTTAGTCCCCATCAGGGAGGCGCTTTAAAGTTTCCAAGAATTGTTCCATTTAATATGTGGCAGGCCAAAGGGATTTGACAGCTAGTTACTTAAGAAATAAACTCATCAATTTCACGTTCACTTTGCTTTTCTAAGTGTAACACAACTTTGCTTTTTGATTGACTAGACTAAATAAATGGCTCTTGGCATGTGATGACCCTTGCCTTAAGCGCTTCTGACAAGCTAAGATGGTCCTTCTTTAGTTCATATCTCTCCATTATGGATCAAGACAGTTTTATAAGCTCATAATATAAATGCTGTTTCTTGGGATCTGGACTTCAACTCTTTACGAGTTCAGCCCTCCATGATTGTTATTTCCTCTGGCACACTTCCAGTTCCAAGCCATATTCAGCCTGCATCTGCTCAGTTCTGGTCCACATTTGGCTCAGATCTGGCATTTATCCACCCCCACTGGCATGGTTCCACAATGGAACTCACCATATACTATACCTGAGTCACAGCAATTGATCTATGCACTCCTCTGTCTATCTGACTGTCTCTCTTTTTTTTTCTCTCTCTCTCTCTTCCTCTGTCTCCCCCTCCGTTGTGTCCTTGATGTTGCCTTGTGTTTGTCCTTTCCTGACTGAGCCACATGAAAACAAGTGGTGATTTTTAGGCACTGGTCGCTCAGGCAGAAACACACAGTGGCTAAATGAATGCTCATGTAATCACGATTTCAAGTAGGCCCACAGTTTTTCACATTCATGGCCAGACTGCTGTGCCTCATTTCATTCTTATGCTTATTAAACTTTGTCCTTGTGCCTTCCTGTGTGGGTTATGTTGAACAGAAAAAAAATAACAAAAAATAGGACTGTAATGGCTTTAGATGTTTTGTCTTAACCTCTTCTTTGCCCTGTCCCTCTTTTAATAATCCTAACTGTTCAAACATTATGTGTATTGACAGTAAATGTATTACTGTAGTTAAGTGATGGTTGGTTATCTTACAGCTACAGCTTAATGGGTTTGAAGAGTATAATCCACAACACATAGAGCTTACCTTAGAAATAGTGAATAGCTTTCCAAAGGCAGAGAACATTCTAGGTCCTGTCTGTACACTCTAAATTATGCTTAATGGAGTTTAATTTGTATCATTCTTACATACACTCTCCCATTGTGCAGAGGTTTAAATGTCATTCTCTGAAAAGGGATTCAGTAAAATGTATTACTTCTATCAATCAGCCAAGTTGCGGATTAAAATGACTGCTGCTATCTTCTCAAATAATAATTTTATGAAGTAGCATCCAAATGGAACATGCTGGCAAGAAGTGTTTGCATCATTGCATCACTGACACAGAAATATTCTTCAACACAAATGCCCAATAACCAAGCCTGTTTACTATGCAGTTTATTTTCCAAACCACAGCTAAATTAGTTGGCTTGGGACCCTCCTAAAAACTGGTGAAGTTTTGCCCAGATTGCTATCAAACTAAGAAGCTCAGTGGATTAAGTATTTGTCCCCAGAGCCAGCTGGTAGAACATCTCTGGTCCCATCCACACAATATCATTAGCCCTAATTAAAGCCACTGATTTAACCCTTGACATTGCATTGCAGTGTGACATTGCATTGTCCATTTGAACGTATAGCATCATCTGACTATACTAAATGAGAGGATGTCTGTGTTAATGGGAACTGTGATATCATCAGTGGTTGAAGCCTCTGCTGAGCTGAAGTACACCCATTGTAAAGGGCTCACTGTTTGTATTAAAACCATCATTTACAGAGCAGTATGGCTAACAGATAATTACCAATGTGTAAGTGAACTTAGAAAAACACTTTTGAAACAAACAAAAAAACCCACACAATTTTATGAAATTCATTGTCTTGCTATTTTTGTATTATTTGTCATAAAAAGGACAATAAAATTCACATATTCCTTGGTTTACAATTTACTACACACTTGTGCATGTTAAATTCATTCAGTGGATACAGCGTGTGTTTCACTGGGCTTCAAAGCATGTGGAACAGCCATGGGGGAGCATGGGGCACAAACTAATGCACACTTTTTACCTAGTTGCAAATTTGTGGTTAGATTGGATGAGTTTTCAGAGAGAACAAGTCCTGCTTCTATATGAATATGATTAGTCTAGCTGAAGTAGTTTTAGAACTGTGTGACCATACCCAAAAAGCCCTCTTGAATCTTTGAATCTTCTGCCCCACTCATATAGCAACCACACTGATGGGGAGGCTGTTGCTTTTGGGCTCAGTGTCTGTGTTGTTAGTCTCTCTTGCTTTGAATAGATGTGTCGGCAAAAATCCACTTATTCTGCTTCCCTGTACTGTACTTCATGATAGCTTTACAGGTTATTTCAAGGTAACTCATACACACTTATGCACACTCATACACATATACCTACACACACACACACACACACACACACACATAGATACATGCACACAAACAAGGACACACACTTCTGCACAAATATGTATTCCAACCCATACACATTGAGACAGAGCAGTGCTGTTATGCACTCAAATGTGCAGAACCATTCCTGAGTAGCTGTAGGCCTCTGATGTTCTCTGCCTTTGTAAACCTTTGTCTTAAAGGCTAGCCCACGCTCCCTAGTGACAAAGTGTAGCAATGAGGGAGGAAAGAGAAAAAAAGAAGAAAAAAAAAAAACACGATAGAGGGAAAATCAGGGTCCCTGTCATCTGAATTCACCTTGTAGACGTACGAGCAGTGGCTGCTATGACACGAGAGCGAGTACTCCCCCATCACATTCACCACACATACACACACACGTGCACACACACACACACACACACACCTCCCTGGCCCCCTCAGGGAAGAGCTGTGTTAACCCACTGCCAGAGCTCCAGTTCGGAGTTCATAATTTTAGCGTTACTCAACCTTTTTATTCAGGGGAAATATATTGGCACAGGGCATTTTATACCTCACAGCCACCCACTTAATCATAATTACTGTTTTTAAATGTTTCTTAGTCCCTCTGTAATCCTTTTCACCAACTCCAACTGAACCTTAACTTACTCAACAGGATTCCTAATTGCATTATAAAATAAATATTAATAAATGGTTGCACATTAAGAGTTGGTTGGGGGTGGGGGGTGATTATGATGCATGAGAAGTAAATTATCATTTGAATTAACTGGGATAGCAGTAAATAAGGCCATAATGAATTAGGAGACAAACCTAATGAACACCTTGCCAGTCACTAATAACAGGTTATCCTATGACCGGCTAGCTGAAACATCACCCACCTTCTCCTCTGCAAAAAACTAAAAAAAAAACAAAAACATGACAAAACTGTTAATAAGTGATCAGACACTTGTGTTTTCCAATATATAATTTACAGTGTGGGATGGGGCCGTAACCCCAGTGCTCTTGCCGCTGCAGTGTTTGATCAGTCATAGCGACTGGCGTCAGGCCTGAATGACAAAAGAGAAGCAGCTTATTAGGCGGCTCGTTACTATGACAGGGGAGGTGGGGGGGGGGGGGGGGATTAGTTGATGAGAGCAGATGGCTGGAGTGCTGGGGCCAGATCGCGTCTGAGGGAGCCAAGGGCCCGAGGTGCTCTGCGAACAGATTGGGGGTGGGGGTGGGGTGCATGATTAGGAAATCATAAAACCATATTTCATTTGGTATTGTTGCTGTAATGGCCATCGGAGCGATGGCACGGAGAGTTATAAGCGCATTATTGTGCACCGTGAGTGGAGCTCGGCGCAGAGATAAAGGAAGTGAGGAGGGAAGCGAAAGCTCCTGTGTGTTTGTTCAAGAGGATTTTGAAGGAGCGGATTCACATAGTGGCTTGTGGCATTGGCAGATTGCGCTTTGATTGTGTTTGAAAAGTTTTCTGCTTTGACTCTCCAAAGCTACTGAAAGTCTATAATGCAGGCAGACTTTTTTAAAGAGCTGGAATATAATATGATGGTGGTGCATACATTTATATATGTGCTGAGGACAGTTCTGACAGATGCTCTGTGCTGGCTTAAGCCTGCTTTACCCGTGTGTAATCCACACATTTGTACAGACTTCAGAAGTTCTTGAGACTGGTTAATCAAATCTCTTTAAGATGAGTCCTGTTATGTGAGAAACGGCCTCGCAAGTGTATTTTATTTGGCTCTCCACAGAATTTTCAGGGTCTTCACTATGTCTTCAAGTGTGTGTGTGTGTGTGTGTGTGTGTGTGTGTGTGTGTGTGTGTGTGTTTGTATGTGTTTTGTGTAGGTGTGTGTTTATGTAAGACTAATTGAATGTGAGACATAGCATAATGTAATTACAGTTGGTCAATGTGTGATGTATGGAAACATCACAAACATCATTTCAGTCCAGTGCACGATATTCATAAGCCTCTTAAGAAAAAAAGAGACACTGGTTGCAAAGGGGTGAAGAGAAAATAAGAGAAAAAATAGAAACATGTGATGGAATAAAGTGTCATGAATAATTGAAATCTTTCTGAAAAATTCATCGTTACCCAACTGGTTTGAAGGTCACTTCCTCTAGAGTGTGTTTGTCTCTCAAAGGAAAAAAGGGGAACTTAAACATTCTCATCTCAGGAAAAAAAAAGATCTTAGAACAACACAGATAAGGGAATTTCTTTTCCGTTCCTCAGACTTATACTTGATTCATAGCACAGATAAAGAGTAGGTGAAGGGGTGCTGAAAGTGATAATGTTTTACATAAGTAAATATAACATTGCATCTAAGAAAATACAAAAAACAGAATTTAAGGATTGGCTACAAGTCTCTTGATGAGATAATAAGGCTTGGATGATATTTCTCACTCGGATTCCACATAAGATATACAATGTCATGTATAAAGAATACAATGTATTGCATTTATTACAAATGCAACAAGGCCACATACGTTTTTTGAGTCACAAAGGATGAAGAAATGCCACATTTCTCCTCCTTTCTTCTTGCAGTGGTGCTCGTAATCATGTGCTTGGTTATCTACCTGCTCTGCTAGATTGAAAATAAATTGCCCCGACAAACCTTTTAAATCTCCTGCAGTGCTCCCTCACATGCTGCCATGTTGCCTTTGAGTGAGCTTATTGTAAGCCAGTCTTTAATTGCCTTTTTTTGTGAGGAGTGGTGTAACCCTTCTTAGAATCTGTTTTAATGACACCCCTAGCAGTGTGCGGGTGTTACTGAGCATGCTCCTGTCGGCGAGATAACAAACGCTGTTTGATGGCTGCATGGGATTGAATGGACTGGAATTCCAGATAGTAGTTTCTCAGATGACCAAGTTCTGGATCAATACATCTATCTTGAATCCTTCTCTGTAAAAAAGAAAGAGAGAAAGAAAATAAGAACGAAAGAGAGAAAAGGACTGTAATGGCTTCCTCTGGGCATTGTTTCAAGGAGTAGCCTTTGCCATTGTTTTAAACTTGTGCTGCAGTGATAATCAGCTTTTCATTCCACCATAGTCTATTTTCAAAACCTTTGCCATATAGTGTGGAGTTCCTGCTGTTTATTAAATATGGATTGTGGCATCACAATAATCAGAGTATATTAAAAAAAGCCATGCAGAGGTTAAGGGTCAATTCATTGTCAGCATATGTGAACCCTAACACAAGGATGCCATGATGCATACTAGTAGTGTGTACATTCAAATGCATGACTTTTCTGATTTAACCTGAGATTCAATGGAAGTGTGCCAAACAACACATATTCAGTGTGCTAGCATCCACAGCAATGTCTGTGTATTGGCATTGACTATCATTCGGCCCTAGGTTGCTGCAGTTTCGTTAGTAATCCATGTTCCACTGTTGGTAGGTTAGCTTGCTTTGTCTGCTGCTTCCAGGTGAACCTGAACTCCAGCACTAGGCTATTTCAGAGCTGCAAACATCTATTAATCAGTGCCACTTTCCTATGTTGTATGCTTTCAGTGAAGTGGTCTTTGAGAAATCTGAGCAGTTTCTTTATTGATTTAAAGCTGTGTTTGTGTCTAAATGCACAAATGGGAGTAAAATTGTCAAAGTGGTTCTTTACCTCCCCCACTGGGATTTCTAGGTTATTCCCTAAGTTGATCAAACACACTTTCAAAGACACACTAACAGACAAACACAAACACACACACACATGTTCATGTGCGCACACACATACACAGAGAGAGTGAGGAAAAAAAACACACTTTTCCTTCACTTTTCACTTTTTATACCAGTTTTCAAAGAGGAGTGATAGCCTCATACTAGAGCTTTTCATCAGCCATAACAATTATACAGTACATTCAGCATAATACCATGACTTGCACTAAACATTTCCGTGGATTAGCTCCCAGGAGCTCACTGTTGTCTGAGGACACTAGGGCATATTGGACCTCAGATAGGACATTGTGCTCTATCAGTTGGCATGCCACAGTATCCAAAAATGGTGCTGCATTCCAGCCAGTCGCAGCATGAGCCTCAGATGGCTGTTCTGAACCAGTGTGACTCATCCCCTTGTATTTAATTTTTGACAAGGGCAAGACCGGGAAACTTTTCTTAAGAGTACAAGGGAATGCTAATCAGGCCTCATTGGAAAGTTTCACCTGGGCAGTCGTCAAATTAAGCTAATTCAAATGCATAAATGTCAAGTTATGTCTTTGCATTAGAATTAATAGCGACTGACCTTCCCTCTAGTGTTGACTAAATTATATTTCTGACATAGCACGGGGCATGTGAAACAGGCCAAGCATGAGCCCCACATAGAGTGCCATTACGTCAGTGACAAAGCCTTTGTTAAGACAACATGTGTTTTTAACCTGACTATTTTCCACTCTGCCTCTCGAGGGCAAGCTTGACCTTCACCTCACATATTGCACTCGCACAAGACATTTATGGACATGCATTTGCAATTTCATGCTTTTCAGCCATTTGAATTGTCATATAAATGGCCGACTATTTAACAGTCAGATGGAGGTCCTATTACACACACGAGGACAGTCAAAGACGTAGTGAAGAGGACCATAATGAGGAGAAGATTTTTTTTCTCTCCATCACAGTCTAATAGTTTGTTACACAACAGTTAATAGTCAGAGATTGTTTCAGTGCAGCTAAGATGGCAATAAGACAACATGAATCAGTGATCACTGATATTACATTACCTGAAACTCTACTGGGGTTCAGATTAGACTAGGCTAGTGGATACATAGAGGATCATAGTGATGCCATTTAACTTTAATTAGATGGGCTCATCATGCTTTCTGGTCAAGTTACCATAGATAATGGTATGAAATTTAATTTCTTACTTGAACCGGAACAACATAAACCTCCACCTCCCCAATCTGTAAACAATCCTTCCTGAATTACGTACCTGCATGATAAATAAAGTATCTATCTATCTATCTATCTATCTATCTATCTATCTATCTATCTATCTATCTATTATATTATTACGTATCTGTCTTGTCCATTCTGTGTTTTAACAGTTACGTGTATCACCAATTGTTCCCGGTGAAATGTTGTCTCGTCTCACTATGTACTGTGTATATGGCTGAAACGACAATAAATCCCTACTTGACTTGACTTGACTTGTACCAGTGCATGACCAGAAATGTCCTTAATTGTTTCAGAATTTCTTATTCCCAAACTTGATCTTGGCATTTACTATTATGCATTAGACTGTCAGGAAACAAACACACTTTACTCTAAAAGTTCAGCCCCATTGTTTCCAGTGAGGGTGCAGTTTACACACCCACCCCTGCCCCTGCTGCTGCCCCCACTGCGGTTGCTGCTGCTCTTTGGCATTCACAGACTGTGCTAAGCTATGCCGATGACTTCCAGCTCCTGTTCACAGTCTGTCAGCGCCATTCATCACTTTCTTCACCATTGCTTATAGCAAAAAGCCAGAATCCTCAGACATCAATAGCAATTAACGCACAGCTTGTAATTTACTTTGGAAACTACAGACAGCTGCGACTATTATTTTTAAAAGTAATGACTCATGCTTGCTATGCACTCGCTGCAGTGATAGGAGGGTAGGCCAGCATCATCTTTTCCAGAGTCTCTCTCACTATTACTTCCTCAGACTTCTGTTCTGTACTGAGAATCAGTCTTAAAAGAGAAATCTAGTGTGAATCAATCAATAGTCCTGTTGTGTGAGGTCACCGATAAATGTCTGTAGGTAAAAGAACCAGAAAATTTTACACAACATAGATCGAATAGCAAATCTGCAACTAACATTAACTGAACAGGGCATAGGAAAATTAGACTGAAAGTGAGTTTCTATGCCCTATTCAGGTAATGTTAGCAGACGATTCACTATTTGGTCTATGTTGCACCAAATTTCTTTGTTCGTTTTCCTCCCGACAGCACTCAGTGACCTCAGACAACAAGGCTTTGGGTTGATTCACACCACATTTCACCTTTAAGTGCCTGATCCAAAGGTACTTTCATGACCCAATGCAGTTGTAATGCTCTTGAATTGGTTGTGTTGCATAATCTCAGGCAGGTATGCTGGCAGTGAGAGAGCATGCCGAGCAGAGGTTCCCCTGCAGAGAGGACTCATAACACCTGATCAATGGGATACTGTGCTGCACAGTGTGGTGCATCTTGCTCCCATGTCTATCTGCCACAACACAGCATTTATTTATATATTTATTATTTGCCCTGAAATTACAGCTTCAAACCTGGACAGTGCGCAGACTTAGAGAGAATGACAATATACACTGAGAGACGGTGTGCAGACTTGAATGACAGTATACATTATAGATGTTACCCATATTTCTTTTATCTTCAGCATACTTTAATCTAATGTACTTTTATACTAAAGGGCCACTGGAGGGGTTTCCAGTGTATTGAAAAGTGACAAGAATCTGTAAAATACCTTGTATTATGTTTGTATTATGGATGTATGTTGTATTATGCTTCATTAACTCTGCTCCATAATTTGGGTTTTGGTAAAGGGTTTGCATACAGTGCAGGAGAACAGTGCAGGTAGTTACCCTGGGCACTTCCTGCAGAGTGTGATAACAGCTTATAATGACAGCTTGCCTTTGATTGCCAGCACAACTCTGTGGAGGTATGAGAATGTGCTGTGAAGACATCTCATAATTGTCCAAAAGGTGGAAATAAAATAAACTGAACCTCATGTTTAATGCAGTGTACAGTAAGTCTCTCTCTCTCTCTCTCTCTCTTGCTCTCTCTATCTCTATGTGTGTGTGTGTGTGTGTGTGTAGGTGTGTAAAACTCTGTGAAGGCTGCCAGGTTCATTCTCTCTACCTTATGTGTTAAACCTGTAGTTTAACACACACCTTGTCATGGATAATCCCTAGTGAGATTCCGCTCTTGCCAGACTGCTGTTTCATCAAAGGAATCTTCGCCGACTCACACACAAGGGCTTTAGTGAACAAAATGGAAGACCTTCAAAATCATTTGGATGATTTCAGAAACTTCCAGAAAGTAATCTGCCGAGCAGCAACACAATATGTACACTGACGATTGTGGACATTTCGGTTGGAGAAATTATCATAAACTGTGTGTGTTTGTGATCAAAAGGTGCTTATCAGGCTTGCTTTGAACTACTCCGAGGGGACACCATGTCACTCACACGCTCCACACAATATCCAAGTTTTGGAATTGCTCTTGACTGCCTGCCTCAAACCTCACAGGCTTTGAATTGAGATTTGTTTGGAGGATTGATGATAGGACACATATTGTTGTTGCATTTCTCTATTGTCAACATTGTGATTTCTACGTCTCATAGCAGGCACAGCACACAAGCATTCAAAACAATGGCAAGTAACAGCATAGTTTTTAATGTATTAGAAGCTATAGGTATTAGGTATTAGGTATTTAGGTATTAGAAGCTTATCTCAAGTTAGACTCATCTTTGCCAATGAGATTTTTGAAGTTCAGTTTGTCTGTCTGTTTCCTCACTTTCTGTCGGTCTCCCTGTTTGTCGGCCTGTTTGTTTGTTTAAATACAGGTTTATGCAAATAACCGGATTCAACAAGGTCGAAGATAGTAGGGTGGTTTATGGAGAACCCTATTCAGTTTTAATGCAAATGAAAACTACAGGGCCAATCCACAATTTAGTTCCCCTTTCGGCTAACTTTGCAGGATGAAGTATTTGATCTTGGCAGAGGGCTGCACTAGAATGACTGCTGTCAATGGCAATGGCATAAGTGGCAGGGAGACAGGGAGAGAGAGAGAGTGCGTGAGCATCAGTCCTGTGTACTATTTTTGCAGAGGCATACCTCTGACCTCTGATGACCGCTGTATCTCTCATCAAATGTTGTTCTATATTGCTGCGCCATTGAAAAGTTACGTTAGCTGCGTTTGTGCATTACTTGGCAGACATTCAGCTGAAGCAAATACATTTCTTGGCGGAGGAAGTGATGTTTAGGAATAAATTATTAAGTTTCTTGATGCTTTGTCTTTGGCTAATGAAACCAAGATAGCTGATTTGTTAACAGCATCTCAGGACTTATTGCTTAATAATTATATGTTCATCTCACTTAGAGTATGCACTGACTGGCATTTCTTACTCTTCATTATTTGGCATGAGTAACTGGGCATATAAAAGGACAATTACCAAACTTAAGCATTATAATGCATTCTGACACTTGAAGTTGTAAAGACATAAGTTAACAATATAATGCTTTATGAGTATAGTCATCAGGATGTTTAAACAGTTATACTAATGATATTTAATAATAAGGCTTTGTGAATGCATTGTAACCCTTTATAAATGTGTGTGTAATGCTTTATGAATACAGGGTTCACATAAAGGGTTACCAAACTAGTTTTAAACAATAATACACCAAATCTTTGGAATTCCATTTAGTTTATGGGATTGGTATTGGGTTTGTTGGGATTGTTTATGTTTTGAACTCAAATCAGCTACAGTATCCACAAGCTTAAGCATGTACTTGAAGTTGACTAGTTTTTCAGAGTTGGGTATATCTGTATTTTGTGTGTGTGAACTGTAAAAATAATATGACCTTTTTGTTTTTGGAATTACAGACAAACCTTGCTGCACTGTTAAAATAACCCTGCTGGAAAAAACAGCTACAAACCAGCCTAGGCTGGTGGATTGTGTGACTATCTTAGGAAGATGGTCATGTTGGTCTGACAAGCTAGTCTATGTGAGTGTGCTGGTTTATGTAAGCCATGCTGGTGACCAGCCTATCAAGCTGATATTGATGGTCATGGTCATGCTGGTTTGACTAACAAATGCATCATAAGTCTACCATCATAAGCTTGAGGTCACCAAGTACTGTCAGTAGGAAGTAGAATGAGAAAATCATAACAGAATATCTCCTGGCGTAAATTTTGAGAATGCACTTAACAACTTACACTTAATTTCTCTTTTATACTGCACTTTATTACACTATTGCACTTTCAACTTAAAACAGTGCAGTTTTGATGTTAGCAATATGCACTCTTTGTTAGTTTCTTTCATTGTGTTGTAGCTTGAATGTTATCCTCTTTTGTAAGTCGCTTTGGATAAAAGCGTCTGCTAAATGCTTAAATGTAATGTAAATGTAAATGTAAAAAAGTCAAAACATAGACCAAAAAAGCAAACCAGCAGCTAATGCTGCCTGAACAGGGCACAGAAACCAGTTGCATTTTTCAGTGCTCTATTCAGTTGGTGTTAGTTGTTAATTTGCTATAAGGTTGATGATACTAACTTTTCTTGTATGTTTTCCTACTTGGTGACATGAAACAACAGAGCTATGGCTTGAACTATTCTGGGATCTTGCTTCAGCAGCCTTAAAGCCAAGTTTAAATGAGCTAAAAACCAAAGAATATGCTCCCAAAAAAAACCTCACTGATTTTGTAGCTCTTTTTCATCTGCTCACAAATTCATAGGCTTATTGACAACAACACAACAGTTCAGCCTCCATGTTTATCTCTGTAAAGTAACATGCTGTGTTGGTATGGATAATTTTTAGCATGCAGGTCAATTCAGTCTACTAGCCCACACTAAAGCCGAAAAATAGTACTAAATACTAAAAAATAATATCTATAGAGCCAAAAAGCTGAAGCGAGCATTATGGCTTGTGATGCGAACTTAGGGTTAGAAAAGGGTCTGAAAACACCCATTTACCTTCATCACAGCAGCATTTCCTTGTACACAATGGGAAAAAAATTTAATCAAAGCTATCTAATGAGTAGCCTATATTTACATGTTGATAGAGAGTCTCAGAGGCCGGAACCCTGTGGCTAAAGCCTTCTGGCAAAACTGTCTATGCCGATAGTCTCTTTCTGTGCAGGTCTACATTTTATTTATTAATTTAGAGAAAGAGCTCCTGGCAGCCTAAAGAGTAAGAGCTCTTTATCCTCTCCTTTTGCCTATCTGTGTTGTATTATCATCAGAAAAAACAGCCCTTGCTGAGCCCATGCTGAGCTCCCCTTAGACAAGGCAGGAAAATTGCAGACAAAAGGGGAAGATGGTGGTCTCTTTATTTTAAAGTACCAAAAAATGGACTCCTCCTTTCTCACGGATCATGCCGTATCTCCTTTTGAAAGAAACTGTGGAAGATGATGCTTGTTAGTGTAAACCTGACGGACTCTGTGGTTTCTTTCAGCACTTGGCTCATAAGCCTGTGCTAAAAGAATAGTCCTTTTGATTTGTAGTTGCAGTGAGATTAAACTGTGAGTGTTTATAATATCAGCCAAATGTGCACTCAACCGTTAGCACGTTTCAAATCAGGCATGAAATTAATTTGAAAGTTCTTTTCATCACCAGGTGTCTATAATAAGGCCAACATGCATTGTACTTAAGATTTAGCTGCCTACAGTGCTCCCTGTCCCTCTTTTGGAAATATTGTGTGCTGCACAACTCTGTCACAAGAATCTGACCTTGCCGTCAGTGAATGCCTCTGATTTCTCTGTCATTTGCGAAAATAAGCCAAAGGAAACATTTTCGCTTTTCTATAAAGGACAGGTCTACCATTTTTCCAGAGTCATTTTCTTCCAGAGGCTTGTTTACAAATGGTTTTGCCAGTCCATAGAGGTTCTTTGAGCCTCCCCACTCTGATCTCCCATCACATGTGCTTGCCCATCTTGCACCTTTGCCCATCTGTTTCTTTTTCTTTTCTTTTTCTTTTCTTGTCTTCCTCCCATTTAGCTGTCTTCATGACACTATGGTAGATAGTGCATCATGTCATGTTCTATGTTAAGTTGGCTGTCAAGCCTAAAGCACTCCTCTGTTAACAGTGTGTATGGGACTATGCTTTGGGGCTATGTCTTTGGGGAGGAACATACACTGCAAGTGGACAAATGTACAAATGCAATGGATTTACTCCTAGACACAGATCTTTGACCTGCCTCTTAAGGCCTTGCCTAACCATAAACTGCACCTGTAAATGTATGTGGTGCTACTGGACTAGATAAAGGCTTATGATCTCCACAGTCCACAATTATATTGCCTTTTTGTAGAAGAAGGATGAGTACACTTGGGAATGCATGAATATACGGCTCTATTGGTCATATGTCCACAGTCATTATTATTTGGTCTCCCAGTGGAAAGAGAGGACTGTCGAGTTTGAAGTGTCTCTGCTGGAGCTGACGATTATTAGTTGAAGTTTTGCAGTTATTGTCCTGTCACTGATATTTTTTTAAAGTGCAGACTTAATCACACACTATATAATAGTCCCCGCAATGTATTATCTTTCTGTATTATCAGATTTCATGTGACTCGCTTTGGAGAAATGTTATATTTGGTGTATTGTGATGGCTCAAGTAAGCCCACATTTTTATGTATATCAGTGCATTCTCATTGCAGTTATTTTATTGTGAAGGTCTTTTGTTAAATTGAACAGCACTGGAATGAACGTAACAGTTTAACAGACACAGATGCGGCTCTGTTAGGCTGAATATTGTAGTTATTATGCTTGTTGTCATTGTCACGTTGTCTAGCTAAGGAAAGAGACACCTTTTTGATTAAAAGAATGCTTCTCTTTTGAGAGCCTAACATCGCTGACAGCAACCAATACACTTGAGGAAACTAATTTGGGACAGTACAGTATAGAGCTTAGATGCTGACAGCTTTGAACTTCATACGTATCCATGACAGTTTCCCTTTCAACTGTTTTCTTCCCTTAATTTTTCCCCTCAATGAAGTTTGCAAAGTATATTTTATTCCTTGAATGTACGTCTTGGCCATTATTGTAATGAAAATGCACGCATGACAAATTCTGGTATTAGAACAACTGAATGTCTCTTCTCTTTTTGAATCATTGTTCACTCTTTCCCACTGGGAAAAAAATGAGAATGTCATTGAAGTCTTTATAAGAAACCTTCAAATGTTCCTTTGGCTATTTACATTAAACATTAAGTAATGTGAATATATCACTGAAAATAGCACTATTAAAAACTCTGCAATGCAATTAGTGGACATTTTTACAACATTCGCCCTGTCTGCTTTTTTCACCTTCCTGAATCCTGAACCCTGTGGCCTGTTAACAAAATACTTACCCAGTACACAACCTGGCGTTTTTCATAAAACCATAGTAGCTGACTAGGTTAGCAACTAACATGTTTGGAACTGCTTAGTTACAACACAGCTGTTTCTCAAAATTATCGCCCAGACCATGATGATGGTGCAACTTATTTAGTACGATGCATAGTTCTGCGACACAGGTGTTTGTCGAAACCGTGGTTCAGACAGACATTCGCAGCCATAATCATAAAGTTCAATGGTTCCAATTTTATTTCTTAACTCGTCATTGCAAGCTGGTACCTTGGTGGAAACTATAGCCGACAGCGGGCATCAGACATTCCGTGTACGTAACGGCTTTAGGAAACATTAAGATTGCTGCGAAAATCATAAGTGCAGAAACTTAAGTGTTGAACGTGACTTTGTGATAGGCTGATCACGTGATTCTTCCCTACTTACACTTGTTGGTTGTTCTAGGCTATGCTTATCGTTTTGGATATTTTACTAAGTAGAAACCAAACACGAGAAAATTGTGATCTCAGATGAACTAAGTGGATGAAGTGGTTGCGCCAAGAACTATGTGGGAGACTCGAAGGTTCGAGACCGGCAATGCGCATGTTTGTGTTCACAACCTGTGTGTCTCCCTATCCCTGTTTGGTTACAGACAAAGGATTTTGGTTGGCAGGAAGTGTCTGGGAATTGATCATTAGTAATTTAAATTAGGAGCTAGGTTAGTTATTTATAAGGTTGTTATCGCTATTAATCGTTTGACGTTCAGTATCAGGGATTATGTTGCAAATGGAACAAGCGGGGACAACACTTGATGCTGTGTCCCTTTCCATTTACTCACTCCAGAACATAGTTGTACGAGAAGCCCCCACAGCCCCCTGTTGACTATTATGCAAGCTATAATTTAAGGTGTTGTCTATGTTAATATAAAATCCATGTTAGCACTCTATACAGTGTCTGTGCAGAAATTGGTTAATTCGACACTGACATTTTTTTTCTCTCTCTTTTCTTGCAGGTAAGTGGAGACCTTGCACATTGTGCACTGCACCTCATGACTGACCTTGAGATTAGTGTTTTATCCAGCCGGCTTCTGGTGCAGTAATTGCACTTTTAGTGGTTCATTCCAAAGAGGATGCAAGGTGACGTGGGAGTGAGCTAAGTAATTACCTTATGCAACACTGTTATGTCCCTGTTTTGTCCCGCTGTAGTTAGTGCAGTTTGAAAGTATTTGTTTGCATGTTTACCTTCACCCCTGAGAGGGCAAGGGTCTGCAGTCTGCAGTTTCCCTGTGTACATGGCCATGGCCATAGTTATAGAGCACACTGATACTATACTCATATATTTGAAAGGTTTATGACAAAAATATTCCCAGACAAATATTCATTATGCTGTTCTGAAATGACAGAGGTGATGATATATCCAGTATTTCTGTTTATTCTGCAGTATGTCATGAATGTTTTTTGTAATTTCTTTACATCCTGACCCATGAGCCAGCTGTGAATGCAGGCGTGCAGTTTTGATATATGACACTGGCTCGTGTTTACATGATGGTGCATTGAAAGATTGTCAGGTCTCATGGTTCATGTACATTATGTTTTATCTTTCAAACAGTATCAGTCATCACAGTTCTATTCAGTAATGGAAACTGGTACACTTGTGATGCAGTTAATCACTTTTTAGATGTACATTCTCACTTGAGTCGAGTACTCTGAATATATCAAAACATTTTATTGCACAGTAGCAAATTACCAATTAATTTTTCCCATCAGGGATAAATGATATACTATAATATGCACAGCTCATCCTTAGCCAGGTTCAGCCGTGTTTATGGGTGTGCAAGTGCAGCAGGGAATAGGGATTGTCTCCACACACAGCGCAATCAAATATCTAAAAATCGCTCCACTGGAGGGGTAATTGAAGAGGGCATGGTGAGTGGCATTATTTTCATCAAAATCAAATAATGACATGCAGCTAATTGTGAGCCTCTTTTGGCATCTTCATAAGTATTCAGACCTCGGCTACCACTGACTACATGAATTGGCATTTCCAGCACATGCTTGAACAATCAAAAGATTTTCATATTTTTTTTCATTCAGTATATATTCTAAATATTTCATCCATATACATCCTTTATTCTCTTCATTCTCACATGAAATGTATGTTAGGTATACTAAAAATAAGAGTAATATCATACATAATGTTGGCAATGGCACGGTATAACATGATTCAAATCGATAAGATGAAGCTGACTTCTTGTAATGAAGAACTTTCAAGAAGATGTATGTAATGCCCTTGAATCTGTGGGCATTATCTATCTAAATCTAATTAGCCTGATACATCTAATTGATGTCTCAGGCTTTGCAGGAATTAGCACAATTTATTTGTAATTACTGTTGGCCTCATTATAGGAATCTGATTATGTAATCTGACCATGATTGTTACCTTGTCCTGATGAATAGACAGAAAGACTTAGCCTTATCCAGGAAGTAGAACCTTCTCCTCCTAGAACCAGGATTTCTAACCTGATTTTCCCACAGACATCCTGAAGACAACAACTGGCGTGAAGCCGACAGCTCTAGCTCTGTCTAAGAATGAAAAAAAAAATGGAGAGATAGAAAAAGAAAAATAGAAACTAACTTTAGAAGTAACAAAGAAGAAGAGCCACCAGGAAATCAGTTGTTCCCTGATGCATGGTGGGGGGCATAAATAACACCTCTACTGAGTGTTGGAGATGCAAAACATTTTCCTGCCCCGACCTACACAAATCCTCAACTTTGAACCTGCACACCCATAGGGAGAGGCACTTTGATTGTACCTGCCACTCTGCCACCCTGTGCGTCTCCTTGTTCCTCTGCACCCAACAGCAGCTTGTAGAGACAGAGAGAGAGAGACAGAGAGAAACAGAGAGAGAAAAAAAGGCAACAGTGAGCTGGCGGGGGGAGGCTGGTGACTAGTAATTGCCTCCACCAACCAAGGTCATTTCAGAGGGAAGTCATTAGCAGGGGCCCATCTTTTGGTATATGCTTATCAGTTCTTGAAATGAGCTGGCGGCCTCTAATACAACTCAGTCACCGTATTGGCAGTCAATAATTCCCTGTCAGATAGCCAGGATGCTGTAGCTTCATGAACTAACCACTCACCGGCGCATCCACCTTCCCACCCCACCTCGTTCCGTCTGGCGACGTATTAAAAGCTGTCAAGGGCGGCTGTAAGGCTAACTGGAACAAACAGGAAAAATTGAAGTGTACACCAAGCGACTCGGATACGGTTTTGCAGTGACACTGAGATTAACGGCGGCACTGAAACCGTCGGACTGGGGATGAGAGGTGCGGGGATACAAGCTAATATCTGTCCGTTTTTTAAGAGGAGCGCGGTGTCGTCACTGGCAGCAGTAACCCTCAGCATAGCCGTGGCTGAAGTTTTCAATGCAGGCCAATACCGTCTAGATGTCAGTCTGTCTAAAATAACTTGAGAAGAAAGATGCATGATAAAGTGAGATAAACAGTCAAACTGTTGTTGACATGTCTGCTGCTTTTGAATTCTCCCTTTTTAACGCCTTACACAATTATGCACAAAATAGCCTCAAATACCTGAAGTTCTGTCAAGCTATGCAAATAAATAATTTTAGTCCAATTAGATAATACTGTGATACAAAATAAATGTTTCTTTTTCAAGAACAAATTTTATCTGGACACTCATTATGGATCTGCTTGCCTGATGGTGGAGCAAGGTCAATGAACTTCTCTCCTTTTTAAAAGGTTTTTAAGACTGAATGGCTGATATTCAGGGGATAAAGGGATTCATACTTTTCTTCAGTGACTGGCCTTGCTTAAAGAAACTTAAGTGCAATCAAACTTATTTATTACTCTTTTATTTACTGCACTCATTGTCAAGTTGTTCTCCTGCCTATATCAGGGCCATGAAAGAAGCATCTTAGGACATTGCCTATCTCCTCTGTTTGAAGGATGGTCAGCTACAGTATGAATGTAGGAGAATCTGCTGTGAGAATGTGCTGTGTTTGAAGGATGGTCAGCTACCATTAGGTCTATTGTATGCTTTTCCCACCAGGCTACACTTTACAGAGAATCTTAGTTGTAACTGTTATTTTTTAAGGTGTTGTCATCAAATGTTTATTTTGGTCTGTTTCACCACTTGCACTGAAAACAGTTGTTGCTCCATAATATCTAATGGAATGCTTCAGCTGAACATTCAGTATAGCAGTATAGCTGTCACCATTATTATTTTTTGTTTTCTTGGTAACCAATGTAGAGAGCATTGATATGTAGAATAACTCGTAACAAGACCAGATTGGTAGACATTGGGCAGGCATGATTTGCAGCGTGGTAAAAGCAGGCTATACTACACACCAGCCAATAGGTGCAGTAGTGTGCACATAGCCTACTGTATATTTCCATTTAGGCTGTTTAACATTGTATGCATCTGGGTTTCAATGGTTTATACTTATTAGTGTCCATGCCAAGGTGAATTAGTTTAATTTTTTCTGTCTCTATCTCTCTCTCTTTATCTCACTCTCTCTCCCCCTTTTTACTCCTCTTAAATCCATTTCTGTTGACTATACCCACTGTATCTTAAAAAACTAAACAGTCACTCTCACTTGTCTTCACAGAAAGGTTGTTCTGTTGCATAAAAGTAGGTTGCTGAATGACTTTAAAAGCTTTGTCTGGGCACATTCATTATGATAATGATTGACCAGAACTGAGCGCAATGTTGTCACTAAACTGTCAGTTTGTCAGTTTGTCACATTCCCTTTTGAAAGTGTGGACTTTGAAAGCCACACATATATAGCTCCATCTGAAAGATCATCTTTGTCTGACACTCTGTTTGGTGGAGCTTATGTCCTCTCAACAGCGGATCAAGAATTTTATTTTTCAGAAATGTCAGGATGATTGTCTGCCTCCAGGCTGTAATTGAGGCGTGCTTGAGGGGGCTTCTGGACTGGTATCACTCCAAGGACCCACATGCATACACAGGCACACACACACACACACACATACTTACACACACACATACACATAGCCTATGGCTGTCAGGCCACCAGAACCCTCAGTCGGTCTGGTCCATACTGGAATGTTCCATGAGTGTGGTGTGTGCTGAGATCGCCCAATGTGTCCCTAACTTAATTTGCGCTGGTGGGTGACACATAATCCAATCAATGCGCCTGCTGTTGAGTGTGATGTATGTGATTCATTTATGTGCTTTGTGTTTTGCGGCCTCTGTGATGCCAGTGGTGTGGACATGTGCCTTGCTTACCGCACATTTTTGAGATCGCCAGCCCACCGTATCTTTTGAAACACTAAATCAGCCTTTTGTCCTCCGCCCACCCCACCCCCCCAACCCCTCCTCTCCACAGCTAATCATTGATATGGATTTATTCTGTGTAGTCATACATGCTCAGAACAATATAGCTTGTTTATGTTCATAGCTTTGAACCTCTGTTATACACCCCCCCTCCCGTAGACAATAAACCATTCAGTTTGACTCTTTATTTTGCTAGCCAGAGCATACATAAACAAAAGTCTAGTTGTGAGAAGCAAATTTATAAAAGTTACCCCAACTGCCCTCAAAAAGATGCATTCAGCATGTCACACTCGTTTTCGTGAACTCCATTATGTCCCAGTGAGGCCGTGATTACACTGTAATGGGCTTTGAATAGACATAATCTAATTACTAACGTCATTGTCCTCTCATAATGTAATTTCACACACACGGCAGTCACTTTGAAATCCTGTCTTTGAATCGTAAGTGTTTCTGAGAATTGAGTGAAGCAATAAATGTGCGTTCAACCAACACAAATAAGAGGTATTTATTAGCAGCTATTTAGGACGATTCTTTATTCTCACCCACTCTTCACTTTCCACCGGATACAAAGTCTTAGTAAGCACTTTGCAAGAATGCAGGCAGGGCCTATACCTCATTCCAGTTTCTGTAGAAATCCAAGTAGGCAAATATGGCTGCTCTCTAGTGACGGACTTTATCCTCAGAGTATATCCCAGTAGAAAGCAAGGAGCATACACACACACACCACACGACACACACACACAGGAGTTGGATCGAAGGAGAAAAGTATGTCTGCAGTCTGTGTAAATACACTATAATTCTTTAATGTGTCTGGGGAAGAAGTTGTGCTAGAAAAAAAAAACTGTAGACCATTAAATGGTTGAATTATTTTTCACTAAAAAGCATATCTTACTTTACTTACATCTTACTACATACTCATTCATAGCAATGGATATTAGTGTCTAATGCATCATGCAAGTATGAGTGCTCTTTAGATATAGTGTATGCATAGTTCATCAACGTTAGGGCAGAATTCTCCCATGTGCTTAATTTCCAAAAAGCACTTACATGTACAAATGACTTAAGTATGCCACTTAAGCGCCATAAGGCCAGTTGTGTGTTCTAGCAACAGACTTATGTCATTTGCAAAATGTGTGCAGGCTGAAAAGCTTGTAGCTAAGTGCTTTTCTGGGCTTAAGGAGAATTCCGCCCTAAATGAGGTAGATGTACTATGTATACACTATATCTAAAGTATGCATATATGAGTATGCATCACTTAAGTTTCTTAAGGTCTTGCTTAAGTTTCTTAAGCAATATGTATGTATGACTACTCTCCAGGAACACAACTGGATTTCCATCTGGTTGATAAAGTACACAACAGTCTTACTAATTCCAGGCCCTTTAATGGGCCCTTTAATGGAAGATCAACAATATGGGTTGAGAGGCTGATGAAGGGGAGTCCGGGTCAGTGGCCATTTTATTAGGGCTGTGCAGGCCTCCCTAAAAAAAAAGAAAAAGAAAACCAAATAAATAATGCCCATAACCTCTACAAAGGATGGATGTAAAGGTCCAATTAATTTAAAGGATGTACACTCTTGCCATCGGCTGCTGCCCCCGACTCTGTGGAAAATTACTATGTGGGAAGGCACATAAAATGAACAGAATGAAAACAAATCAATGGTAGTTAATTAAAAAAGGAGGAGTCACTAAACCACTAAAATCCCCTTCTGATGGCAGACATTCTCCCTTTCACCCTGCAAAAGTGTCACAAAATCCAAGGGGATTGTTTCTTTAGAAAAGAGATGAGGGAGGTAGACAGAGAAAGAGAATGATAGATGCGTTGTTGTGATGCAGTCATACATACACTGGAATATCTGTGGATCAGTTATGGTCCAATCCATAGTAGATTACCAGGAATGTTTCATGAGAGCAACATCAATATGATACTTGCATATGTGGACCATTTGAATGAGGACTGAATAGTTTCTGTTTAATGAAGTTCTTCATTCTTTGATTATGAAGATATATGTAGTTGCAGGGTATGTGTTCTGTGTTGAATGATCAGTGCCTGGTGGCGGTTTCCTGAAGTAAAATATTGTGATTCTCAGATTAATGAAACATTTATTAGGTTCTTTACAGTGGCACACACCACTACATGGCTTTCTAGATAGCTAGGAGTTGAAAGCAGGTGAAAGCTCTTTTACTGTTACAACTAGGTCTCCAGTCTGGACTACACACTCTATTAAAATTAAAGGAAAATCATAGCATTCCAGACACTGTATATCAGCTAGCAGCCATCTCATTATGTTAGGGTCAGTATACCATACAGCCTCCCTCCAACCCTTATCTCCTCTCCTGGCCATAAGGACTTTTCCTGGCTAAATCAGTGGGTGTATAAAGTGTATAAATTGCTCTGATGATATGATGCTTTAATTATTATAGCAATGATTATAGCACTAGCTGGGAATACCAAATTAGCACAAGCCATCTGATGGCTAGCCACAATATTATGACAAAGCTTTACTAGATGCCGTTTAATTAATGTTGCATTATGACAGCTTCAAAATGGAGAGGGGGAGAGGGAGAGGGATAGCAAGTGCTGGCATGTGTCCCTGGAATTCTGCATGTCCTTCCCCTCGATTCTATTTTCTTAAAGAGCCTTTTGCAGGACTCTTTTTTTGTTTATCCACCTTGTTTTTATCAGAAATTTGAGCCTTGTCTAGATTTTTGGAGTAATAAACAAGGTGTTCGGTGTCACCTCGGCTTAATAAATTTCACTTTTGGAATCTCATTACTGGAAACAGCCCTGGCTACCCTGTGATTAATGGCTCCCCTCTAATTATACATGCAGTGTTGGAAGGCATGTGATGATCTCATCTCCAAGGGTATTTATCAAGTTTTATTGCCAGTGGTGCACAGATAATGCTTTCCCTTGCGCTCATCCAAAATAATGTGCAGTCAGTGCAGCGGGGAGGAATTGAATAGGCCCAAGCGCTTGTGGCAGATGGCAACAGTTAGGTTGGTTTTGTTGGTGGTGAATCGCTTGCCTTTTTCTGTCAGCCCAAGCCAGAATGTTTTACTGCAGCCTCGTCTATGGCGCTGTGTCATTGACAACGACAGCCAAAAGAGGGAGTGAGGGTCGAGGTTGTAAATACGCCCCCGAAACATCAGACATAAAATTGAGGGCAACTGACGCTGGCTCGCCCCCCCCTCAGTAAATGGAACGTTTTCCGTGATAATAGGCAGTGACAGACTGAGCGCGCTCTGCAGGTGTGCTCGCTGTTGTCTGCGTTGACACCGGCCCCTGAAAATGGATGTTTACTCTTTTCCTAGTCGTTTGTTCTCCAGACTGGTGGCCATTTATGCAGTATTGTGTTCCTGTAGGCCACAAAGTGCATATTAAACAAGTTTAACGACAAACCCTTCAGGTTTTTTTTTTCAGGAGTCAGAGATGTGGCTTTGATCGCTTGCTTGAGGAGAGCAAAAGGCCTCTGAATAATTGTGTTATCTGATCACATGAGCATCATGCCATTCGAGTGGCATGCCATGAGCATCTCGAGTCATTATTTTGTGCACACAGAGTAATTGTCTTGTGCCGATAAGGTCTTATAAAGTGCAATCTCCAGCACATATATGCATAGGATGTTATATATGACACAATGTAATGTTATTATGTTTTCTTGAGGGGGTTTAACTATTCTTATTCTTTCTGTTTTTGTAAGGATAATAATTTCTGTATACAAGATAAAACTGTTCCATTACAGATGACTTGAGGGATCCATAAAAATACAAATAGATGAAATGAATAAAAATTGGCTCCCAGTTTAGCATGTGATTGCCACAGTTTATGCCAGATAGAGGTAGTCTCAGGAGCAGATCTGGCTCAGACTTGAGTGATTCTGGGCCGAATGTGGGCTAGATCCGCTGTGTGCTTTTCTTCCTTGTGGTTCAGGCAGAGTTTGCAGGCAGTAAAGCTGCGGTTTGTGAGATTTCAGTTTGTGTTTTATGTGAGAGCCCTCAGTGGAAGTTATTCTTAGATCTCAGGCTTCCAGAAACACCACATGAAAGACAGAACAAAACAGGAGTATAACAGACAGCTTTAGCAACAGCGGCATCATGACCAGAGGAATATTTGATGTGAGGAAACCTGGTGCGGGCAATGCCATTTCCTCTTTTAATATTTTAGCATGGAAATTAAATCTTGCCGAATCATAGAATAATTTAAATATGCAATATTCCACAAAACTTCAAGCTCTCAACGTAGACTGAAGAGAGAAAAATAATAAGGCCATGTCTCTGCTGTGTTATGAATTCCAATGGCCCTGAAAATGGATTCTTTTTGCCATTTTCTGTTTTCAGGTGCTTTCGCTGTCAGATGAAATAGCTGACATTAAACAGCGCTCCCCTTTTATTATGGCAGTGTCCTACAAAAAAAATTACACAGTAAGAAATTTCTGCGAGTGGACACAGGATAAGAAAGTTTTTACTCACTCACTTACTCATTCACAAATTAATTCATTCATTTATTCATTAATTTGTTCGTTGACTCGTATTTATTCATTCATTCACTCACTAACTCACTGTCGTTTCAGTTTGAATGTGAACATACGTGCTGTAATGAAGAATTTCTCATGTGGACTCAACACACATTTATATTCACACTGTCAACCTCTTAGCTTAACCTCTTGTCTTCCTGTCAATTCATTGCTTAGCCACCCTCTTAACTTTGCATTACTGAAGCACATTGGCGTATTGTGTAAATTTAAAATGAAGAAAATGAATGAAACAGAGACTATCATTTGTTTCAGACGTGTTCAGGGAATATTATCTCCAAAGGAAAGGCTCCTCATCTGTCGCTCTGCTCATTGCATCGAGGAACGTGCACTCATGTGACAGCGTTTGTGATGCTGGGACCGGCTTACTGATCTTGACATAGCGTCTCAGTGCTTTTTCCCTGTGCATTGAGAGGCATTTTGGAGTCATAAATCTCTAGTGAGGTTTTAGAAATTGCATCCAAATGGGCCTTTAAACAACCAACAGGATGCCACATTGGTTCTGTGCGTGCGTGGCGAGCAGCTGTGTTCTAGCCGGATGTTTTTCATGTCCCTGTTCATGTCAACAGTAACAGGCTGCAAACAGATGCCTTATTGAGCCTTGGAAGAGGCGTGTCAGTAATACTCTTTGCACATTCATCTTGTGCATGTCTCCATATCTGATTTCTTTCAGACCTTTAAGCTCCACACAGTTGGAAAAATGCAGAACATCATTAAGCATTGCTGATGAGCTATTCTCTTTGTCTTGGGATTGATGTTTAGGCAGTGCATTATGTAACATCAAAAAGGCCCCAAACATCATTAGAGTTATGTCTGAATTGAAGGTATGACAAAAAGTTATGTGGCGAGTCATTAGATGCACTTGTGGTTGAATTGTAACTATCAATAACCTGTGACTTGATCAGTGATCAATGTGGAAAACCAAACTGCGACACAGTTGAGTGTTTTCATGGACAATGTGTTTATATTGCCAAAAGGTGGGTTACATAATGTGCCAAGAACAATTACCAGCAAGCTGGACAGCAAAGCTGATATCTTATTAGGAGTGCTGGCTTCATTTCTTGGGAACAGAAGTTGCATTGGAAGGTAGCCACTGATCTGCAAACCTAACAGCTGGCTGTAGTAGGTTGTATTGATGATGCTGACAGACACATTGACTCTCTGTGCTGTGTCCTAACAGACTTAGAAGGTGCACTTATTCTTCTCATTTGAAGGGTATTCTTTCGAGCTACTGACTGCAGTTTGGCACGGTGGGTCTTTGAAATCTCATTCTCATCCGAATGCCTTTTGACTTTTTTTTAACAACTTTGGGATGTGTATGCGCAAACTTTTCCCACAACAGTCAGCCGCAGGTTTGTGTATGGGGGCGGGGCGGGGGGGAGTGGGGTAGTATTGTTAGCTTGTAGGCTGTTATAAGTTGGACAGCTTTTAAGTCTCTTCTGTAACACACATGATAAAACAAGGCAAGGTATAAAAGTTAATTCATACGTAATACAATATCCCCATTTTGGTCATTTGGTCATATGTGCTTTATAGATTAGCAGATAAAAGAATGAAGAAATAGGATTCAGGATTATTTTAAAAAAAAAGAACATGGATTAGTGAGAGACTAAAAGTCAGATAAAAGGATTTTCTTTTGATCACAGCCCTCCTATTCAGAGTATTGCCATAGGATCAGTGTCAAGCCAGAACAGAAACTGTCAGTAACTACCTGATCAGGACCTTCACAGCTCACTGGCTCTGTGGTCTATAGGCATTAGTTTGCAATAGTACAGCTGCTAGACCAAGGCTTTTCCCAACAAGCAGTCCATACTTCCAGTCCATACTGTTGATGGAGACTCTTACCCCAAGAACAATGTTAAGCACATGGAAATTTGTCTATTCAAAGCCATCACTTAGCCGTTCTTTTGCTGAAATGGATAAAATCATCCAAGTCTGTTATTTATTCATAACTACTTGTTTGCTGACTTAATGTTAAGCATAGAAATGACTATTTTCTAAAGGAGACAGGGAAAAAATGGGAATGCAATTTGGGGAACGCTAATTGAAAATGGAATAGTGGTGGATCGTTAGCAAGCTAGGCAAAATGGAAGAGCAAATTAAATTTCCTTCTCCATGGATATTTATAATGAAAAGGAAGGCCATTAAAATAAAGTGAATTGCATTTATGTGGCCTGTGAAAAATCTGCAAAAAAACTACTGTGACTATTCATATTAGAGTATACATTAACAGCCTTAATGGGTTCTCATAGACACCACAGACAATTCAGTAGCGATAGGCAAACAATCACATTGAAATGCCTTGATTCAAGTATTGCCATTGTTTTTCAGGCTTTTATTTCAGCTGGTCAATGGCTTTACTAAGTAATGTGTTCCCAATTGCCCCCCCAAGGAAATCCTCAACTTGCCTTGCAGTCACTCAGTAGGTGTCCTACTTGTATGAAGTTCCAAAATGTGGGTCTATTTTAAAGTGGACACTGTTACAGTAGCATGCCTGAATGCATTGCAATGAGTCAACCTCTTCAGCTGTGAAATGTATTGGTGTGTGGGCTGTGCAGACTGCTCCCCTCTCCCCCATCTCCAATTTCTCATCCTGTACAATATCTGCAAGTGAAATACAAACTCAGGGACATTCAGATGAGCTGGCAAGGCTTTTAGCGTTCTGCTTTGAAATCACTGATGGGCTACACCCCCCCCCCCAAAAAAAATAAATAAATAAATAAATAAATCATAAAACCAAGGAAATAAAATATGCCGGTGAAAGCATGCCTTATATACAGAGGTTGTCGAAGGGGTCACACGTTTAGAAGAAAAAATTTAACCACCCACACACTAGTATGTTGCCTGGAAGGGGTTTAGATCTATCCGGCTTCTGGCAAAGAATCTGTTCCCCCTCCACACCTGGAACAAGCTTTGGAAGAAACTGAGTGCAATACACTGTTAAATGTATAAGGGCTTCCATATGGCACAACCCTAGCTCCCGCCCTAGTCAGACTAATTTAAATGAATTGCAGTGATTTTACTCGTAATTTCCTTTGCAGAGATGGCGATATTTTCCCCTCATTTGCACATATTAATTATAGAGAAATTAAGTTCTCATTTTTCACATCCGGTCGGAGGTCTCGAGAAGAAATGTGCTTGGGTGATAGATGATCCTGGATTTTAATGAGGAGCTCCCTCCTCTACTATGTCTTTTTTCACCAGATTTTTTTTTCCTTGAACATTTTCATAAAAATTGACCCTTTTTTCACACTGTCTAGGCTGATACATTTAGATATATGGATCCATGCAGACTGGAAAATTTGTGTATTATTACCAGACCTGCAATTATAATCCTATAAAATGCAGTCCTATGGATTTTTCATCAGTAGCACATAACTGGCGCTAGCAAACATGCAGCAACAGCAGAGTGGAAGTGCTAGTCACCACCACATATCTCCCTGTGCTTAGGCCATCTGTGGTATAAAATCCTATTAATCTGATGGTAGCGCTCACAGAGACCGTCCCAGAGAAGCTGAAAGCACTGGATGTCTGAAACTCTATTCAGTAAGGCACATTGGAATCCTGTCTCTTCATTCAACCACATCATTCTTAGCCTGGCGGACCAGACTATTTCACTTCCCTACACAAAAGAGTCTGGACATGTTTGATAGGCATACGTTTACTTTGGAGTGGGTGGGCGCTTTGTTTGAACTTCAAACCTATTGACTCTGCCTTCAATTTCTGTTTGCTGATTGAATGGTAAAAACAAAAATTATTAATTAAATTATTAAATTATTAAATGAAGCCTTTTGGTGTGCTCCCTAAATAGTGCTGTGGCAAAATGCAGTATTGAGTAGAGATAGATGTCACTAGCCTTGCTACATCATTGTGGTCCTTCTATCAGAAATCTGTTTGTATGTCAATGCCAAGATGGCTTCCATATCTGTGTGATGCCTCTGGCCCTTTCAGCAGCTGCATACCTGGGAGGGCAGGGGTCAGCAATCTCTCCAGAGTCTGGAGTGAATGGGTTGCCTAGTAACAAGACCAAACAACCTACTAGTACATAACTACCTCTTTTCCACCAGGGTTGTGCCGGTGCTGGTGCCAGTGCTGGAGTCCACACCGGTTTCAACACTGAAATTTGTATAGCAAATTGTTACCATGTTTACATTCATGGAGCCAAGGTCCGGGGGCTAGTAACTTTTTTGGCCTAGCCTTTGCTATCATTTCAAGTAATACATTCTGGCACTCCAGGGCAAAAACAGATATATAGTATGTGCGCTAAAATAGTTGAATTTGTCACATTATGAATAAACCCTGTCGAAATTATACAATTTAATAAAATACTTTTCTTGAGGCAACGTATTCATGTCAGCGTAAAGCTAGCTGAGGCATTTATGGTGGTATTGGCCAGCATAGGTAGAAGCTGTACCTGGAAAACAGGAATCAGCTATGTTTAGAGTGATATTTGCATTATGGTAAACATAACTAACTAGTCGACAAACATTGTTAACTTACATCAGACGGATGTGACAGCCACAAATCAAATGCACACAGCTTGCACATAACATTAGCATCATTTTGCTAACAGTACAGCACTGTGACTTGGTTCTGACTTCGGGACCAGCAATTTCAGGCAGCCGTTCTGGTGCCAGAAACATGCAGAACCAGTTCTAGATTGGATGCCGGCATGGCACTAAAAAGCTGTATAAGCCCCCTCCGTAATTATAACTGTAGTGGTGAGACTTGACCTCAGCTGTATCCCTTCGAATGTTAGCCCTTAATCAGGGCTGTGTTCACCTCAACACTACCTATCTAGAGAGGGGAGATTAGCCCCATTTATACTTTGGGCCAAATGTGGTGCTTGAACTTACTACACTGTACTGGTCCAGACTTTAACAGGGCCAAACTGGAACTACTGCCCTGAAAACAGGTTCACCCCAAAGGGCCAGGCCACAGTCAAGTCCGGGGGCTTACATATCACAACAAATGGATTCAGATGGATTTTTATGTCAGGCTTTTTTTAGTCTGTATGTGAACTTTTTTTCTTTTTTAAATTTTGGCAATTTGTTACATGGCCCATTAAACCCATCAGGAACTCTAGCCTTGGTGCTTGTACCCTGGGCAAAAGTTCCTGGGCTGACGGCCCTTAGATTTGGAGAGAGTGCCGATTGGAGCGTGTGGAAGGGAGGGATATTTATAAAATTTGCAGATAGCAGAGTCAGAAGATGAAGGCCAAATCTCTTCCACAGTTTAAAGATCAGAACAATGTTCTGATTCAGAACAGGAGGAGACTCTGTTGCTCTTCCCCAAGTGAGAAGAACCAGGCCCTGGTTTGTTCTGGTTGTAAGATCAGGACTGTAGACTGTCAGAAGAGTCAGAAGGTCAGAGCAAGGTGCATTACTAAGTCAGAAGATCAGGACTTAAGGATCCCAGGATCCCAATGCCTCCCTCCAGCCTTCTAGCTAATGCAGATTTAGCATAAAATGTCAGACTTTTTAGTGTGTATAAATTCTGCCAGTGGTTGCTGTCAGTTTTCACAGAGGAACTAATCAAACTGTCGGGGCAGCTCAGAGCGCCGTTCCGGTTGTTCCGGGCTGTTCCGAGTTCCTGTGTTCTGCACCATCTGCTGCCCTCTCGTGCCCCAAGTTCTCCGCTCCCACCTCTGGACAGGGTAATTATCACACACTCTCTCGCTGTCCCCGGACTGGGTACTGATTAAGTTCTGGAGCTGATGCCTCTGAGATGTGCATTCAGCTGCTCGGTTTGTGTGTGTGTCCTCTCGTCTCCTGTAGCCCACTTTCCAAGGACAGCATGACTGCCGGCATAAGCCCCCCCCCCCAACTGCCACCCCGCACCTCTCTCTCTGCCTCGATGGGGAGATCTCCCGCACAGTCCGTGTCATCAAACTTTAAACACACTCCTCCGCTCTCGTCTCCTCTCCTTGGTTGTCTGTCTGGGACTGCTTGTTTTCCACCGGCATGAGATAGCCTTCCCTCTCAGGGAGACTCCGTAAGGAAATATATGTGCCATTCATTTCCTTAAAGCCCACTTCTCCTTTCATGTTAGGAGATGTGCTAAATGGGACACCTCTGTAGGGAATGTTGCTATCAGAGTAGATTTGGGGCCGTAATTGATATTCATAACTAAGAAAGTGAAACTAAATGAATCACATGCATGCCATGTGAAAAGATTCTACAAACTAGCATTTTTTTTTGTCCAAATGTATTTTCTTCTCAGTTTATTAGTGTTGGAATATAACTGGGATGATCCATTTCAGTTAGAGAGAAATAGGCTGACACAAGGTTCACACAAAAATATCAGTAGGGGAAACTAAAAGATACAAGGTGTGTGCTGTGGTAGGCAGGTGCCCTAGGACATGCATAATTTTTGAAGTTAGGCTCGAGAGGTTGAGAAGTTTAGACAGGGGGGGGGGAGAATCATACAGCTACTGGACATCTTGAGCATGAATAATTTTTCAAAGGGATTTTGTTGTCTGCAATTTATAGAGATGGTTTATGCTAGTCATTTGGTGTGGATTACCTATCTTGGCTCCTGTTTTTACTTTCCTATGTCAGTAAAACAAAACTTTCCAGAGCCCTGCCTCTATGGCATGTGGTCTGGCTTGCTGACATAGCCAAGTATCAGCGTGATCGTTTCTGAAAATAGCTGATTAAAAGACACATACGCATGTGTGATTCTTGAATCCTCTTCGTTTCACCTGTCCCTCCATGCTGGTTTGGCGGGCCTGATTGTGTACTCGGGGGCCAGGGCCCTCTTAACAGCTGCGCTCATCTTCTCATTGTGCTCCTACCTGGCTGACAGGATACTGCCGTGCAGGCAGAGATGAAGCCGGCGGGGGGAAGCGGGAGCAAATAAATAGATTTTCCATCGCACCCCTGCCGAATGGCCCAGCTACCTGCTGCTCAGAGGCCCAGATATACCACTGGGCGTTGAGAGGGTTTTTCGGGGGCTGGCGCCGCTGGGGCTCATTTTGTGTTCCCGCTCCTGCACCTCCATGGGCTGAGTCGGGCCAGGACAGGGTTGGGGGTGGTGAGGGGTATGGCGATGTTGGGTTGGCTGTGCCATGGAGAGGATGCTTGTTCTCTAAATTTGCGACGGCGAAGAAGTTGCTTTTGGTTATTAGATTTTGTGACACACAAACAGGCACACACACACACACACACACATCACATCACATGCATAAACATACACACATGGGCGACGCGGGCATCCGGCAGCGACCCCTTGCTCTCCCACCACAGGGGAGTGAGAAACGCAGTTTCGATTCCTTTGTATGTCTTGTATATGTGAAGAAATTGAGAATAAAATTTATACCATACCAAAATGTATTTATACCACATACAACCACACACATACATACACACACACACACAAACTGGCATACCATGTGTATTCAGCGAATGCAGGAAATTTATTTTGCAGCTGATCCGCAGCTCAAAACAAATAATACGCCCACTTAAGCGTCCTGGAGTCTGGTAATATGCTGTTAGATGGGGATTTTCACCGAATCCCAGTTTGTGCACTATCATTATCCGTGCTTATTTATCCATACAGCGGGGAATACAGTGGGAAACACAAAAGCCTTCCATAGAAAACAGATTGCCAAAATGCCTTACTGAACATTGGATAGCGGCGCCATCTGGTGGCTACTTCTTGTATTGTGCTTAAAGTCACCACTAGAGGGAGACTGACTAACAGTGTAGGCTGCTGTCCTATCAGGGCACCTTGACATGCATTATTACCATAATTAAACTGCTAAAATCAAATTATTAATCATTATAGTAATTGTGGTAATTTCCAAACGCCTCTAGTGCTGTTATAATATACATCAATGGTGTTCTCTGTTTCAGGTTTGCTCATTATATAATAAAAGCTCTTCCATTTTTTTCATAGTGATGTATGATGCTCTCAGCACAGATGCAGTATTGAAAATAGCTTGATCCTTGAATCTTTGAAGATGCTTTACATTCAAGCTGCTCAGTCCAAAAGCAATCATGTCTTGTAATCATTTAATCTGCAGTCCATTATGAGCGTTTAGATTAAATGAGCTCAGATTAGTCTTGATTGTAGATGGGTGAAATGATGATATTTTTATAACGCCTCTCTCACCACATCTTTGTCTCAAATGAAAATGTGTATGAAATATGTATACATTAAATCAGTCTAAGGAATGCATTATAGTCAATCAAGCATAACCTCAGATAACAGCTGAGTATGGGAGAGTTTTGTTTTTTGTTTGACATCGACTGGCAGGAGGGCAGGGGCAGATTCGGTGCTGATATCCAGACCAAAAGGCTTTGTTTTGCCTTCTGGACCAACTGCAAGTGTCCGAGGAAGTGGGGTTGAGGGTGTGTTGATGGGAGTTCCAAAGTTGTGTATTGTGTTTGTTGAGAAGAGTCGTGTTGACGGAACTAACCAATCTGGGCCTTCAATCTGCTCTCTCTGCAGCCCCAGAAATCTCCTTCAGTAGCTTAGCAACAGCATTGCTATGCAATGTTCAGTGAAGGTTGTGCAGAAGGTTAATGGAGCAGTATGGACTCTTCCCATGTGTCCTGCATTATCACCCCCCCCCCCACCCCCCCAAACACACACACCTACACCTACACTGAAAGGCGAGTGGAAGTGGTATATTTAATGGGATTTCTCCCTCTTCCTCTGTCTTAATGACACATACATCATCCTGTCACTTGATCGATGCAAATATGTATATGCCCTTTAGTTGTGCTATGCCGATGCGCTCGTGGGTGATAAAAAAGCTTGAGGTGCTGTGGAAAATGTCAGTAAGTGAGATGCTCTTCGGCAAGGGTGTGAGTTAATTATCTAAGCGGGGCAGAACAAGGAGAAGAGCCGCAGGAATAGGTTAAAGGCTGGCCAGGTCTACCAGTCTCTACCACTGTCTTCACTACACGCACACACTCACACACACACACACACACTCACACACACACACGCACACACACACTCACACACACACACTCACACTGTCTTGGTGAAGTAGCTGATCAGCTTATGATCTGGGAGTTCCTTTTTTGTCCATTTTTTGGTCCATGTTTCTGGCTGACCATTGTTGGCTTGCACTCAATGCTGCCATTCATTATCATCCAGTCACTGGTCTATTGGACAGAAGCATAAAGAACAGAGTAATCCCTTATTTGGATGGTTGTGTCGATTTGTCATTAAACCCTACAGTGTATGAAAAAATGCATAATTTGTATCCATTCATTCATTCGTTCATTCGTGCAGTCATGTATTCATTTGTCAAGTTCTGTGCATACTTCATCATCAGTATCCTGGAAAGTGATCTCATGGTGTCAGACCTGTGACTACAAGAACACTGTTTTTGTGCAGTGTTCTCACACAAGCCTGGGAAAATGTACCCACACAGATTGAATCAGCATCTTCCCATCTCAGTGTATGCTCTAAGTGGTTAGTGGTTCTGCACTATGTTATGTAGGCCACTGATAATGCCTTATAGGCTAGGATCTCAGCTCAGAGATGCATTTTTCATGCTGTTTATGCCCCCGTCTATGGCCTTTTAGAATCTTTGCCAATGTATGGTCTTTTATGTGGCCTTTTTTTGTTCATTGGAAAGCATCATTGAGCCTCAATGAGTCCCATTCTGTATTGGTACTGTTTCAGATGTCTGAGGTAATTTAGAATCGATTTGATATTGACCTGTGTGAGCACTGAATCCAGTTTGCCAGCTACTGAGCAGGAAACGGAGGGTTGTCAGTTCAGTCTGCTTTGACAGGCTTGGCTTGAATTCTAGGTGGAAATCCAGGGAAAAAAGGCCTTGGTGTGTTTGAACATGGGTACAGTCAACGTGATATCAGTGCACGCTTGTAGAATGACGCTTGATCTGTTTGCTTGTTTGAATATTTTATGCCACTGTGCTTTGAATATTTTGTAATTTAAAATGATCATTTTGACATGTATCTCACAGATACCCATTAGAAAAACGCACCTTATGACACTTTTATTTTGTCTGTGATGCTCTGCATATTGGCACAAGCAACAGTAAACTGTCTAATCTATCAAACAGAATAGATTCAATAAAAATGTGTGTGGAGAGTCACTGTTTCAACAGCCACGCACATACACACGCACAAGCACACCACACAAATGCACACACTTTCGCACTCTCTCTCTCACACACACACATACACACATCTAACCAAACAGAATGGAACAGCAGCGGCAAAGCTGCAGGTCAGACAGATGTGAGCTGTGTGTAAAAACGAGAGTCTGGTAACTAACTCACAAAAGACAGGATTGGGGAGCAGGCAAGCAGAATGGCCTTGTGAAATCCCGAGTCCTCCCTGCTGACCCGCCTCCCAGGCCGGGCTGGGCTCAGGCTGGGCAGGGCTGGGCTGGGATGCGTGCATGGAGAGCCTGACAGGCCCCCGAGCCGGATGACTTGTGTTGAATTGCCGGCTCCTCCGAGACCCACGCTTCGCCCCGCGGTAATGGAGGGAATATTGAAGACACGGTCAGTGGAGTTCAATGAACTGGAGGCTATTAGCATCTATCAGGAGCCAGCTGCAGCGGGCTGACAGCTATGTGGAGCGGCAGGCCGGCAAGGGTTCGATGTGTTGTGGTGCGTGCCACGCCGCTGTCGATTCCGCGTCAATGTTGATGATCACGAGTGATAATGTGTGGGTTGTGGGAGTCTGAAGTTCCACTTTTGCCATTGGTTGCGTCTCGCTGCCCCCTCTACTCTCGTCTCCAGTGATGCGCCCCCAAAGGTTACCTTCCTGCAGTTTGCGCCTTATGTGTTTTATGACAGCGCCAGATGTTAGAAGGTGACCTCCAATTTCAGACGTGTCCCCCAATAATAATAATAATAATAATAATAATAAACCCTGAAAAAATCCACAATACACAAACTTTGATTTTTGGACTTATTAATACTAACGTTTAGTTCTCTTATCCCGCAGAAAATACAGGTGGAATTATGTAATAAACGAAACATCTTCCTTGTCATGTACGGTATGTGTAGCTACAGCTATTCTGCCCTGCAAGCCCCATCCTTTGAGTCTCCCAGGAGACGTAGTTAAAGAGCAGGCTAGTAGAGGCGTACAGCGCGGTGCAGCCACCCCAGATATATGAGGCGCGGAGTGAGTAATCCGGCGGAGCCATAGGTGAATGGGAGAGCGCTGTCCTGTCGTGAACAGCTTAATAACAGCTCATTAGGGAGAGAAATACCGCGCTGATAAACAGGCCCCCGGGAGCCGCTAATTAAAAAAACCCACCCCGGTCGGCGGGAAAATGGCGAGGTGTGGACTGCAGCCGAATCGGCTGCCAAAGTTGGAGTTCACAGCTGCGTCAGAGGGCTTTATGGACCTCATTAGGGGGCTGATTACATGAATTGTCTTGAGGTGGAGGGGACGTGAGACTCCATGTTTATTTATTTGATTGTTGTTTGTTTAGATTTTTATTTATTTGAGCTTCATTATTTGAAGTCTTTATATATTTGTCTTTTTTTAATATCTCTTGACAGCAATGATACCAGTGGTAACCTGTAGCATGTCATATGTGAGGGTACTGAACGTTTTTTTTTTCCCCCGACCACATCAACACCAGCTGACATTACACTGTAAAGGCTCCAGGTTAATCCTCTAATTTCCCACTTGGGGGCAGTGGAGATCTGTATCATTTGGTTGGCAAGTTGATGCGACCTAACCTACTCAGTTTTCTGTCCATATAGGCCATTAGTACATGCAATGCTGTTCCACAAACTAGGTGTACAGTATCAAAAAAAATGGATTCAGTACATTCATAAATTGATTTCTAGATGCCTCGACAATGAGCACACTAAGTGGTCTATTTGACATATTAGTTTGCCAGTTAAGCACCACATCTGGAGAGCATTACCACTGCTGGTTCTATGAATAGTGAGAGGATTAGACTGTCTTTAGAACCAGCCTTGGTAATTAAATGATGACCGCATATGAAGAATGGGCAATTCAACATATTTATACTGCATGCATGTATGTCATTGCCCTTGTTGTCATGTTGTCCACACTCGCAGACAGCACAGGCTGCGATGACATTGACCTGGGTTCAGTGCATAGCTAATGCCAGCATACGGCATACATTACATCCATGCTATCGTCTGGTGTCATTTATTTGACAATACTGGGACATTCACATGCGGGTAATTGGAAAGAGGGAACAGGAAGAAAAATCACTTTTGTTATATTTCCTGTCATTCATTAATATTTCCAATTTGCAACATGTAACACAGCCAACAATGGGGTATACTAGCAATATGTAGGGATAGGCACGTGACTTTGAATGGATCTGTGCCATTCAACACTCTGAGACCAGAAATATCAATAAGCTAGTTAGCTGACGAGTGGTTAACAAAGTTAGATGAGATCCTCCTAAGTGGTCTGTTCCTAACAAACATCCCTTTTTTGTGCTCGAATGCTATTTTCTACGTATTTACTCTATCACCGCTTACATACACTTGATGGCATGGGTATGGACTATTCATATACAAACCATTTATCCTCTTGAAGAATTGATTTAATGACAGCGTGCAGTGACCACAATCAATGCGGCAGAAAATGCAATGCGCATTAAAGAGCTGGGGCAAGAGATAATAAAGGATCACTAAGTCGTTTCCATCTCCTATCCTCTCTCTGAAGTCGCCCCCCTCTCTATAATAACATCCCCCAGTGGGTAAACCACCCACATCAAGTTTCACACCGGAGAGAGGACCACGGTTAGCATACACCTCCCGGACATAACAAACCCCGTCTTACTTGACACGCTTGAAACATGGCGAAGGCTTTCAGGTGCCACAAAACATTCAGCACGGGATGTTATGGCTCCATTATCGCAAAGACATCATTACATGCTAGTGGCATTTAGGCTGCTAATGCTTGTTTGGATGCTGCCTTCATTGATCTAATGTTCTTATACTACAGTGGATTTCTCTAGAAAGGCAATTTGCCATGTTACATCTGTGGTGCACAATTTGGTTAGATCACTTAACATAAGCAAAGGACACCCAATAACAGTTTTAATAACACAGGCTAAAAGCATTTGTGTTCTTTGATATTAGCTGCACTGTTAAACTGTACGGTTGACAATATTTGCCAAATGTGCTGTTTAGGAAAGCATCCAGAGGGAGAGAGGGGAAAAGACCATGATGAGGTGAGAGCAGAGCTGCAGTGTGCCGTGGAACCTTGGCACTGCATGGCTGCTCACTCCCCTACCCCCACCCCCCACCCCTCCGAATGCGGGAAAGGCACAGGTGTTGGCGAGGAGCAGATTGTGAGATGGGCCTGTGATATTGTGATGAGACAACAGGGGAGCCATTTTGAAATTCAGCAGTCTGCACTCGACTCGGTGCTGGCCAGAGTGCACTCTTGTCTGGGTTAGGCGGTTGTGTGTGTGTGTGTGTGTATATGTGTGTGTGTGTGTGTGTATGGTGGGGGAGGGAGGGGGGTGGTAGGGGAATCTCTCGGGCCTAGGTGCTTGCGTGCACTCAGCACAGCTGGACTTAGTGACAGCGGGCAGTGCCAGGCCAGCCTCCCAGCACAGATGCCCCCGTGCCTGTACCGGACGGGCAATGCGGCACTCTCTGCTTTAACCTTGCCCTCTGTGTCACACTCAGGAGCCAACTGGAGGTATGAGACAGACTGTGCCTTTGAAAATGGGAAAGTATTATCTGTTTTGCTATGACGTGTTACACAAACATGGCTATATGCCGTCAAACATGTGCTCTGATAGCAGGTATAAAAATCTCACTGTACTTTTAAGTAGATGCAGGATTTTTGAAATTGTTGTTTACCAGTGAAAGGCTTCCAGCTGCACAGAAGAGTTGAGTCTTTAGGGACATCAGATGTGGGGTTTTTTACCACTTTTTTTTTAGTCAGTTTGATTACAAGCTGTTCAGATGGTTGAATGGAACGTCAAATAGGTCGTTCAACTACAGTCTCAGTCTTTAAGCAACAGATGGTTCCATGTGTAATTAACAATTGTCATGATGCAATGTGCAATTAACATTGTAATTTTCACATTCCTCTGAATTTTCACATACCCTAAAATCTGTTTCGTCCTCAGTTGTTGGTTTGTTTTGGAGGACCTGAGATTTAAAGGTTACTCCCTTATTGAATCATTTGCCGTGTTTTTTGTGTTCTATAGCCTCTTATTTTACTGTTTTAATTTATCTGCTCATTTGTGAAGCACTTTGACTTTGACTGTGTTTGCGAAATGTGGTGAATGCATAATTTGGCCTTGGCTTGCCCTCTTGTAAACATAAACCAGGAGTACCAGGAGAATTAGGGAAGCCTAAGAGGCTGAATGTTTTCATACTAAGCCCTACTGTACTTACTTCAAACGAGATGCAGTTCTATCACTACACAAAGCTGAAGCCCTCTATATGGTCCTGGAATGTTATCAGGGCTAGCTTACAGTAGTGCATTTTTCATAAACTACATTAGATTTCAAACTCACAGACCAAGTCAGGGCGTCATTGATTCATTGAACAAATGGGTAAACAGACCCATTGAAAGAAGAGACCACCACTCAATAATGAATCCTTGTTTTCCAGGCATGAATGGCTTCTTATATATGAGCTGTTTCACACTGTAAGACATGACATGCCTGTGTCCAAGCTACCACAAGCTCTGCCACTCACATAGTGATGTGCCTGGGAATTCAGCCTCTTCTTACACAGACAGAATGAAGAGATTGTGTGACTGCAAACATCACACTGTGCTATGTCAATCAGCGCTGGTGTATCCTGTGATCTAATATGTTTTTAATCTGTTCAGCGCACACACACACACACCGTTTTTTTTTTTGTTTTGTTTTTCAGGAGGGGGTTGAAAATATAATCACGGCTCACAAAGGACTTAAGTTTGCATCCTCTCTCATTACTCATTTCCTTTGTAAATTATCAGCCTCACTCAAGCTAACCCAGTGCAATCACATTACAGTCAATTAAGTGAAGTGAGTTCTTTGGACCCAGCTCAAAAGGAAAATGCTCTTTCATCACGTTGAAATAGTCTCTGATGACCTCCTAACTGATTATAAAAATATAACCCTGATTCACTCAAATGATGTTGAACTATGATGTGATTCACTTTCATAGTAGATAAAGCCATGTAGAACACCAAGAGGACAGGTGGGCTTTGGGAATTAGTGGGGAGGTTGTCAATATTTTGACGTTCATCTTTTAACACCTAAGAAGAATGGTCCATGGCCTCTTTGTCCATCTCACCATTTTGTTTACAAATAAATTAGATTTAATACAAAATGGTGCTTAAGTGGTATCATATTGAACATAATCAGGGATGCTGTGGTCAAACAAAACACACAGAAAACAAGCAAGACAGAAAATAGAGGGGTAGATGTAGAGGTAGATGTCAGAAACCCAAAGTGTAACTCCAAAAAGTAAATATGAATCCAGATGTTCTCAAAATGTATTTTGTATGCAGGAAATAAAACCAAAACAGTCCTCCTATGTCAAGAAAAAATAATTCTAACTGTTGGGGGAGGTAAATGCTTTTGTCTTGCTGTTTTTAGCTGTTGTTTTTTTTTCTCCCTCACTCTCTCTCTGTCTTTGGAACTTTATTTCTATCATGTCTCTCATCACCAACCGCTGTCTGGATTATATCTCATATGCAAATGCTCATGGTCATCAGTGGAATATTGTTTACATCCTTGGCAGCACTTGTTTCTCCTCTCCTTCCTTGTGTCCCAGTCGAGGTGCCAGCTTACCAGGTCTCCATTGTCGAAAGGCAAAAGAGAAAAGTTTTTTTTTTCTTCCTCTTCCTTCTTTTCTTTTCTGTATTTTTGTCTCCTTCTACTCTTCATGAATATCCAGAGTTTTTCTCGCTGTGACAGATTATGCGTCATGGTTTTTAATTGATCCCTCTGGGGTGAGACTCGCACTGTTTGTGGGGGTTTAGCCACGGTGCGGTTTTGAACTCAGCACTGTGATTTCCAAGCGAATGCTAACCCTCAAATACCTGACTGGGGTGCATTAATTGGCCATACAAGTGGGTTTGCATTTTGTATGCTGCATTTTCTCTCTAACAATGCTAGGGAGGAGGATGATGAAATGGAAAATGTATTTTGCGAACAAGATTTGTGTGTGTGTGTGTCTATGTATGTATGTGTGTGTGTGTGTGTATGTTAGAGGCTTTAAGGCAGGCTTTTTTCACTGCTCATGTCCCCTCCACACCACTATCCTCCATTTCTCCACCAACTTTTAATCTGGGGCAAATGAGCCTTTTTGTAACACGTACTGGTTTTAATCTGCTTCTTGATGTTTAGCCACACGATCTGGACACTTTGAGGGTGGGGATGAAAAGAGAGAGAAAGAGTGAGAGCGCGAGAGAGAGAGAGAGAGGGTGGACGGGAAAAAAAGAAACGAAACACTGTTGCCGTGTGGGCCTATTAGACTCTCCACCCTTGCTGTGCCAGCATCAAGATTAGTCTCCGTCCTCTTGGGCCTTGGGCACAAGATGTCTCCATCCTCGCCCTCTGTGAGGATATTCCTCACGGCCCGTCATGTGGTATTGAACTACTTTCCCCATCCAACTTGCTTTATGTGAGGCACACAGTGGTGTCCGTGGAGCCTCCACAGCCTTATCCTCCCTGGATGTGATAGTCAAAAGCCCTGATCACTCTGTGACTCTCTGCTTGAGCCCCTGATGGGAAAACAAATTGAAACTTATATCACAGTGCAGTGCAATGGCTCTCTGTTGGGTCAGTGTTAATGTTAATCCTGATATCTGTATGCTTTTTACATATGTGGTTGTGTGTGTGTGTGTGAGAGAGAGTGTGTTTTGAATCATTAGTGACCAGTCAGAAGTTTGCCTATATTGCTTTATATTCTTTAAATAACTGCAACAAAGCAAAGCAGTAGCCATACTATAATGTAGGATGTCATCTAAGACCTACAGTACATTCTGTCCCGTGTGTGTGTGTAGCCAAAGTAAGTAGTGGGGAACAGTGTGAGATCGACTGCATATGATGACTGCTAGTGATTTCCTCTGGCTTTGAAAGAGACGGACACATTAGACCCAGGAAGAAGATGATCAGAGCTCCCCATGGACGTGATTTGTGATGAGGACTTGTTTTATGCCCTTGTTGTAGCTTCACTCGCGCTGCGGTATGGTATGGCTGGGTGGCGTCATTAATCCAAACTGTGAACATTTGCTCTAAATTGAAATTCTCTAATGCTCTACACTATTCTGATTTTTTTTCACTTTTCTTTTTTTGTCCGTCCCAGATCGGCTGAATGCAGCTTTGAAGGAGTCTGTGTTGAATAAAGAATGAGATGTTGAGAACCCATTTAACACTCACCCAAAATGAAATTCAGGCACAGACAATGCCTTCAATAGTACCTTTTTAAGAGTTTTTCCTGCATATTCTGTTGGCTATGGTTAACAATAATGGTGTTAATACACATTTGTGCATTAAAATACCGAAGCATAACCCCTTCATTATTACTGACATCAGTATATATGCACATGCAATGTTTTCCTGATACAAATGTATCATAGCAATAATAAATGTACAGATAATCTATGATATTGATGCAATTATCAGGAAACATTAAGGATGTGCATTTATGATACTTGCATAGGCCTAAATCAATGTCATTTAATATCTAGTATGCTTACATTGATTATCTGAAAGCTGTTAAAATAGAATAGCATATGCTGAACAGAAGTTCCATGAAATATGATTTACAGTGATCCAAACTGAAAAAAAATGTCTTTTGAGGAAGAATCCAGAACAGATTTTCAGAGGAAACACACCAGAAGTTTCCTCTGCAAAAGCGATTCATCGTGTCTGCATTAAATCCTCTCTTAAAAGTGGTCAGAATTAACTGCCATGTAATCACCCCTGAAACATTCCGCTACACAAACACACTAAGAGGCCAAGAGACAGAGGAGACCTCACTGCACTGAGCTAATCCTTGATTGTATTATCCACAGGCACCAGTATCCTGACATGCACAGCCCCCGCTTACTTTCATTAATCCTCTGTCTCTAGCCTCAAAACTATCTTGGCGCTGGGATGAAACCCTCACCACGCCATCTGCCGCCGGACGGCTAATAAAAGGAATGTTCCATGTAAATTACGCCTTTTTATGATTATGACAGCAGACGTTGCCGTCATTGCCGCAAAGCATCCTCTTTGGGCCCTCAGACCCCCCAGTGCCTTGCAAATCACTTGGACATTGAGGGTTCGGCTCAGTTGTGAAACCTGCACAGGTCACCTGTGTTACGTAAGCGATTAGTCAAGCACGTCGTGGGCACAGACCATCTGCCTTCACCCCCCTTGGAATATAAATTTTGATGAGGTTGCTTAGTTTCTCCACCCATTGTTTCTTTTCCTTGAATTTTGCAAGGGTGTTTATCATGACGAAGGACTCGGAGTGCAGACGCGGAGTTATCAGACAAGCCTTGGCGCACCTTGAGCATTTGGTTGATTACCACATGGACAGAATTTCTGCCCCATCCTTTATTATTCTGTCTTCAGAAAAAAAAAACAAATAAATAAATAAAAACAGAATGGACTTCCTTGCCATATGTGATGATGTGTCTGGTCAGGAGTAGCGGTGGAAACAAGGCGGAGAAGATGGATGTGACTTGGGTTCCATTTGCTGTCGTGCAGGAACACCTCAGTCTACGAGGGCGGGCCGTGGCGTATGGCTGCCCGCAGCTTTTGTATGTCTGTCTCATTTCACAATTCATCAGCCGGCCACGACTGTCACCGCGGTGGCAACCCTGCCGATCCATCACCGCCTGTCACCGGGCCATCAAAAACTGAGAGATGGGGCTCTCTGTGTTGGAATTCTATTAATCCAAGCCAGCCAGTGAGCCAAGGAGACAGCCAGCCAGTCGGCCATTCAGCCAGCCAGACAGCTAGCTAGCCAGCCAGCCAGCCAGCGCCTTGTACAAGCCTCTGAGAGATAATAAAATCATATCAGCAAATCAGAAGAGCTCCCCCTGGGATTTGCTGCAGTCTTGAAGCAGCATTGACTGACATCATTTTTCTTTTCCAGTCTATCGTTGAGGTTTCTTTCTTCAATGAAATATCCTGGTCTCTTTACCTTCCTGTCTCCCAACACACACACACACCTTTTTGTTGGCACATCATTCATACAGTCCCCTCCAATACCTCTTCAGTTAAACATCCAGTAGGATTTTATGTGTGTGTTTCTGTAGGCTGAGGCTCTGGTTACTGCAACGCTTAGATTTTCCATTATAGATGTCCACACTCCTGAAAACCAGCCTCATTTCAAGAGTAGTACGCCACATGCACGAACAAGTAGCAGGGTATTTTATGAAACCTACTTTGTTGTACTGACACAGCATAGCACTTGTTATCATTCACTCAAATTCAATAGATAATGTAAGAGTTCTGGCAATGCTGTATGCACACTTGTTCTGCTCTTGTTCTTTTAAAGAAAAGGACAGCATGACAATAGCAATGAAAGCATGTCTGCTTGTCTTTTCTTAGGATAAACATTTCACAATCCACCCACAGAACGAGGGTAAAAGGGACAGCTTGACAGAACTTTAGAATATAATTTACTGTTGTATTCAGCTTACTGATTTGCAAGGTTATTTTACATAAGTCTCTCTGTCGAACATAGCCAGGAGAAAGACTTTCCAGGGACCATGATCCAAGAAAATTTGCACCCTCCTGCCGTCTTCTGTGACTACCCCTAGTGACAGGATTATATTCCATCACAGCGTTTCTTTTCACTTGTTGGGGAAAAAAATAAATAAATAAATAAACCCCGCATTCAAAATTCACACTTTACTGTATGTGTGTGTGAGAGTGAGAGTGTTTTTTTTAGTAGGGAGAAAAGATGAGCAATGTTGTCTCATCTCCTGAAATGACATTACTCTTTTTCCTTAATCCTTCAAATGGACCTTGGGGCAGTCCATTTGTGGTCAGCCGACTGTGAAGCTCCATAATGATGGGGTATTGACCCGTTTGCTGTTTTGGTGACCGGGGCAGGACCAAACTTAAGAGTTCCTATTTTTCACGTCAGCCCTTTAATGTCACTGGCTCTTTTTCGGTTAAATACCCACATCAATTTCAATAACCCAGATCCCATAGCATTGTTTTTCCCCCTTCTATAGTTTGTGACATATTGGTCTACAGTATTCCTCTTGCATTTTAAAACATACATCTGTTTGTGGACTCAGTGACATGGTTAAAAGTTGTTCAGTGGTGCTCATCAGATTTTGAAGGGACTTAAAGTATGCTATTTGCAAAATTACAACGTGATGCTAAATGACGAGATGCAAAATTACAACGAGATGATACATTCTCTAAGGAAACCTCTAAGGATAGTGAAATATGTACAGTGTAATGAAGTGTGTGTATACATGTGAACTGTGCATGCATATTCATATTTTATAGACACTGACAAAACTGTACTGTGTGAATGTATTTTAATGGCACAATGCTTAAAGGAGAAGCACTGGGAGTGGGAGGAAGAAGGAAGAGAAGGCTTAAAACCAGCAGTTCTCCACGGGAGACAGACTGTATCACCATCCACGGGTCCATGCTTCTGGACCATGTTGCTATCACCAGGGTGTCTTTGCTGCAGTTTTGTCTGTCTCTGGATCAGTGAGTGGTGCTCTATGCATAGGCTGTTAAGTGATCCTACGGGAGCAGTTGTGGCCTCGCCACTTCTGCAGGCATATTCTCTCTGCACATCCACACTCTCTCTAGAGGATGCCTTGTGCACAGAGGCGGGCTGCCTCCCCCCAGCCCCCTCTTTAAAACGTGGAGGGACACCCGGGTGGTGGCAGCGTCGGCACACGCGCCGAGCCAGGAATACTCTGAGTGGGTGTGCACAAAAGGTTAATTTATGAGCCGCTGCCTTTGAAGCCCATTTAAGCAGAGGAAAAATCCACCACCGAGGTTTGTTTAGCTGCAGAAATCTGACACAGCCAAAAATAGGTATGCTATTTCATGCAAATAGAGTCGGTGGGGTGAGTGGGTGTCTGGTGGAGGAGTTATACATCAAAAATGGATGGATGCATTTTTTAAGTGAAGAAAACATCAGGCAGTTGAGCCTCACTTGGGAACACAAAAACACTATAAACAGCAGTTAGTCTAATACTTCTCCCAATATGGTTTTAACCATTTTTTCCCAGTTGATGAAACTCATTCAACTAATTCAAAATGTATCATCTGGTGCTAACTATTGATACTGAGAGATCCCAAAATCCAACAGTCATTTGCTGTAAGGTTTCCTTAAAGCTGAAACTATTCTTTAAGGGTAAATTTCAGCGTACTGCTTTAAAGTTTATGTCAGTAGCACTGTCTTGTGAAGCAGAACAATTTGCATAAGGGTTTAAAACAAACGGGTGTCATGTGATGCCAAATCAATGTGCAGCTCCCAGAGGCTTAGGACAGCACAGTGGCAATTAAAGTTAAAACTTTTCCGGGTAGACTAGATGACTTTCCCATATTATCAGACTCTAATGTTTTACCATATGACATTGTACATTGAAACAACTTCTGCTTTGGGCGCCAAATCTGAGAAGAAGAAAACTGATGGAATATTGATGGGGAAAAATAAAACAGCCTCCAGGTTCAGTAACTGGAATCAATGCACCAATGGTGAGATGATCAACCTTCGGCACACGTAAAGGACACTGTGGCAGAGGTGTCAAAAGTTGAGTATGGTGGCTTGATGAAGAAAAAGTCCAAAAGTTATTTCTTTTTTTAACTAAAGAGCCCTGTATAGTAATTTATCTTACTTCTTAAATCTTAATGTGACTTTGATGTTCAAGGCTTTTCAAGCCCCCCTCCCAGAATCTAGAATCTCAAAAACAGGGATCATCAAATAATCAGTTTACCTTGGGTCATGCGTTATCACTACCAGTAACTTTGTTTTTTGGATTGAAATTTTCCCTCATGGGAGAACATTGCATTGCTGTTAGTCACATCCAGCTTCCAGTGTTGCAAGACATTAGTGCATCTGGCTGAATCTAGCTGTTACATCCAGCATGGTCTATAATGGGTCCAATCCCTGTGTTGAACCAAGGAGAGATGGTATGTGCTCCACTTTGTGGAACAACAGGAGTGGGCAAGCACTGTTTTTAAAGTCTCCTGCTCCTCTCTATAATGCTGGTGTCCAGGTTATGTCCTTGCTCCCTTCCTCTGACCCACTTTACATACCAATTAATCTGTGTAATGGAAAAATGTGTTGTATATCTTAATGGCCTTGGTAGGAGTGACTCATGTCAGTACCATGTCAGTGCCTAGATGAGTGACAGGAATAGCAAATCAAGTCATTCAAAAGTCATTCAATTATAAGGCCCTTAGTACGTACAGCACCTGCAAAATGACTAGGAAGTTCTATTAGAAACACGGCTGGTGATAAAGTCGTCTACCTTTTTATGAATAAGTAGCCTACATGTCAAAAGCATCTGTTGCTCCCATACACCAACTCTAGAGCTTTCTGTGGGAGTTATAGTAGGAAATACAAGGACTTTGCTGTACTTGGAAAAAATCACCCGAAAGCAAAATTGGATCTTAAATCGAATATATGAGTCTGAATACAAATGGGAACACATCAGGAATGTGAATAAAATAACAACAAACGCTTCAAACTGTATACTTCAAGACTACACTTCAAGTGTATGTGATGATAGGCATCTCTAGTTTTCCTTTCAATCTATACCTAATCTGTGTCTGTACATTACAGACTGTGCTTGTGGTACAATCCTCTAATTTGCTGGCTCTCACCTTGAATTGACTTTGTTTGGGATTTCACACTGCCAGGATTGCTCAGACTGCAATTTTTTTAATTGAACATCATCTGACCCAACTCACCCCATTCTTTGAGAGAGGCAGAAAGAGAGAAAGAGGCAGCAAGCCAAAAAACGAAAAACAATGTAAAATAGGTCAAGGTTGTTAGAGGAAATGTACATTTAGCATATATTAAGTGCCCTGTAAAAAAAAGAGGTCTAGAACTCTTGCCATGCCATTGCTGCTCTTTCTTCCATCAGGTGCAACATAGCGTTGCCTGTGATTGTAGCCAGATAAAGAAGGGGTGATGCTCATCTGAAGTCATCAAGGAAACTTATTACAGTGGCAGTGATAAGACAGTGATCAAAGCAGGCCAGTAATGAAACTCAGTTGGAGTTCTTTCTCTTTCTTTGAACTTATTTCATGCCAGATGAATGAATTATTGCATATCAGCATATTAGGTTTCTTATGCAATGGGATCGTCATTAACCCTGCAAGCGTAAAGCATGTGAGGAGTGGTAGGCTATTTGTGGAACTGAAGCATCTATCTATCTATCTATCTATCTATCTATCTATGGCTCTAAATGAAATAACTTCAACACTTAAAAATGTGGCAATGGCTAACAATTTATTACATCTTGCTAGACATAAAATAAGATCCATTGCTATGAATAAAGAAGTAATTCCAAAGACTTCCTTGAATCTAAGCTCTTTGATCAGCCGATCAGTGGCATGCATCAGTATAGTTGTATGGGAGTTTCTGCTGGTTTAGACTACAGCAGGTTGGCAGCAGGTTAGCATGCAGGTTGGCAAATGTTTAGTTGACGCCTAAATGCACCTGATCCGGGTCTTGCCCAGATCAGCACCTGTAGCGCTGATGGTAGGACTACAACAACTGATTATCTGATTCATTAATGACTAATCAAAACCAAAAGTTATTTAAGGAGGTGTAGGATTGCAAAGCATGGTATGGTACTGTTAATGGCTTTGTACAGGAGTAGACAGTGTTTCTTGATTGTGGAAATGCACCAAGATACACTAAATGACATTGGGATCCACAGAAACTTTATCTTCACTTTTATAGCATAACAGAAGTCATCTCTGCCAAATCTGTTAACACTTTGTCACTGGTTTCACATGTATTGCACCCTGTCTTATTTGTGAGAGATGCTGCCTCTGTTTTGTGAACGTGCTGTTTCCGAAATGGCATACTGCTGTGCTACATACTGCATGTGCCCCAGTACATCGTGCAACACACTACTGCCCCCCCCAATGAATTAATCAAGTGCAGGTGCTCTACCTGACTGGCTCAAAGTGTATTGAGCCCCATACTCTACTATCCAGTATGCAGCAAGGTGCAAGCAGCAGAAGAGGCCGACTAACCACATGACCAGTACCTGGTTAATTAATTGACTGCAGGTGCTCTACCTGACAGAAAGTTTGTTGAGCCCCATACACTGCTCATGCTTCTTGTACTGCATATTACACACTGCCTTGAGATCAGTAGTAAGTAGTAGGAGGGTACTAGGCATTTACGGAAACGGCAATGGCTTAACAAAGCTAAAAGCACACGGTAATACCTCACTAGAAAACTGACCGGCCCAGTTGCTTTAGGTCTTACATATTAGGGGCAGTTGTTATGAGGAAATGACACAGATGTAGCAAAAATGAGGTTGACTTTGAACATATTGAAAACTGTGTTTTACATTTTATTGTCTATTGAGTAATGATTGATTGAATGCACTCACATTAAATAGCTATCAAGTTGTATTGTTTGCAGGAAAGATTTGCTTTTTTTGCATGCTTTGAATGTTTGGTGAATTTTGCAAACAGGTCTTTTTTGCCACAGTGCTTCTAATTGAGCTTCTGTGTGAAATGTTTTGAAGACATGATGTCAGAGTTGACAAAGAGCAGACATACTGCAATGTATGTTAAAGTGGAAAATGTTAATAGCATTTGTGGAACAAGCTATCATAGGCATCGTAGCTATCGTAGCTGACTTTAGAAAGTATTAATCCTGGGTTGAATACATTAACTCTGGCAGTTTACCTGACAGAAGAAGGTGCTGAAAAAAAGTCATGAGCTCTGTACCAAGGGTGGTGTAGATAGTGATGAAAATTTACTGCTCTCCATATTGCTGTGTGGTCCTCTAAATGAATTAATGTAAATGCCAATAAGGTCTGACACCTCTGGCCCCGATCTCATCCACACCACTGATAGCATCTGACTTGGCTCAGGAATGACCCACAGCACAGTATATCTGTCTGTCTGGAAGGGACCATTCCCTCTCCAATCTCAGCTGCAGGCCCTAGCTCGCTTGCTTTGCCTTGCTTGCTATGCTCTTCTTCTCCTGCTGCGCCTGGTCTGTGGTTGCCCAGCCTGAGCTTTGAGCGGAATGGATGGCGTCCATCTGGTGTGAGTCACAGTGCCCCCTTCTGCTTTGCCTCCAGCTCAGGCATCACACAGGACCACGTTGGCCACAGGGAAGGAAAACGAGCCAAATTTGACGTGATTTTTACATTGGCAATTGCGTTATTGTAGGGAACATAATTGTTTTTTTTTTTGCCATGGCCTGAGTGACTAGTTTAGAATTGCAATACCTTTTCCGTTATTACTCCAGAGTTACATAATTATGGCTACAGTTATGGCTATTGGAAGCACTTGCATTTATCAGACTAATGTGTAATGTGTATGGTGCATATCACACACAAATAAACAAAGTGGGCTGAAGCAATGCTATAAAATCACAGTCAAAGCAGAATAGCGAATAAGCTCACATGCTTAAGTCCTTTTTTGTGAAATATGCTATGGTCTACTTTTAAAGCCTGAAATTGCCTACCAGCAATTATGTTTGTCTTCAGAACCAAAGATTCTATTTGTTTGCTTTCTGCAGTGCTTTTACTAAAAAATAGTCATAAAAAATAAACAAACAAATAAAACATTGTGAGTTGGAGTTGGCTGTGGCTCCATTAATGAACACCTGAAGTCCTGATGTTTACCCATCGAGTGCAGAAAGTGGTGCTCCACTAAACACACAACATTCAATTTTCACCCCAAGACGCTGAAATTAGCAAAGGGAAGCCTTTTGACTTACATAATTTTTCTGGAGATGTGTCTAACAACTGCTGTGTCACACATCTCGTCAGCCCCATGTTTTACTCCCCATCACTGAAGTGCGCCTGAATGCCGGAGACCCTGTGAGTGACTGAGTGCCTAAAATAGCAGGCTTGAAGGTGCCGGTAATAAAGTGGAGCTTGCTTTCACTGAAACGAGATGGCATCAGTCAGAGCTTTTGCTCTATTGAACGTATCTTTTCAACAAATCAGACCCTATACCTCTTTGCTTAAAAAAGTGAAAAAAGGGATAGAAACAAAAAAAATGGAAACCTTCAAAATATCTTCTTCACTTCCAAACCACTTTCAAAAAAGTTACTATGGTCTAGGAGATTGTATGTGAATGATCTGGAGGGTTGGGATGCTATTGGATGCTTGTGTGATGGAGATGACTGAGCTGAGTTCATTCAGAATCAACATGTTCAATTCTGTGACAGCTCATCATGCCTCATACCCCCATTTAATTTAGCACATTGTTACTCCAGTACTTACCTCAACAATGTCCACAGAGAAATAGAAAAAAGTAAAAATTAGACTGCTGAAAAGTAGACTGCTGATTTCAGCTGTTAAGACTGACGTGGACATTTTTCCAAACTCTTGCATTACTGTAAAAAAGCTGAAGAATACATTCTAAGAATATTTCTACAGTCATCGTGAAGAGACTTGTTTTTTGTAGTCGTCTGTGGCCACAATGACATTTTTATTTTATGTAAGTGGCATACAATGAGGCATTTGTGTTTGCTCATCTTCACTGCCTTTCTACTCGGTTTGTGTAATGTGAGTTTGATCACAATGCAGTTAACCCAGCAGATGTGGATTCATCATGGTTTGAATGCTAACACATGCACTGTGAATGTGCTCCTAACAGGGCCCTAGAGGCAGAGTACATTTATATTTCTGCCTTACAACATCTTAGCTGATTCATAGTTACCCTGATTTGCATAATTTCAAAATGTAAACAAGAAGGAAAAAGGAGGCCGGGAGTGGAAACACAAACACACCAACTCAGGTCACTTAATCTGAATTCACTGAGTTATATCTGGTGTGATATACTACACTGGTTGCGCAGTGAGTTTTAATGAAAAATGTACTTGGCTCTTGTAGATAATGCTTCCTGTACAACTGTAGAGGTCATTCACATTTATGGCCAGTCACCTCCCTCTGTGCGAACCCCTTATTTATGCTGAGGACAGTTTGGGGGCGTCAGCTGCACTCGGACTAGCTCCAATGATGGAACACCAATAGAAAAGAAAAAGCACTAATATATTTTGGGAAGTGTGTGTTTGTGTGTGTGTGGGTGAGGGGGGGCGGTATTTTGTATGTATTTCAGTCACAATACAAGTAGCAGTGCACTAAATCTACTAATCAGACGGACAAAAAAAGTCAAAACAATTGTCTTAGGAGTAATTTCGTCTTGCCACAGAAGACATTCCTTAGACAAAGGGTTGAGTGACATTCCCATTTTATTAAATAATAATAAGTACATGCATCTATTATTAAAGAGCCATCCAGCTGGTTCACCTTTCAGATATTTCCAGCCTGCCAGGTGTAGAAAAATTATGGGATTCCATTTGCATATGAAGTAATTGCATATGTGAGAATGAGTAAAAGTGTGTGTGTGTGTGTGTATTGGGGGGGGGGGGGGTGTACGTCTGTCTGTGTGTGTGAGAGGGAGGGGGGGGGGGGAGAGAGAGAGAGAGAACTGGACTACTTTTGTGTGGGCAGATTGCCTATGGCGTCAAGTGAAAAAAAAAAAAGGAAAAACACAAAAAACCTCCAGTGTTAACCAGAATGTGCTGTGATGCTGTGGCCCTCTATTCAGTTCAGCCCAACACTGATATGAATTACTTTCACCTCAAAATTGGAAACCATTCTAAATTGCCCAAGATTCTATTAGAGGTACACATGGGAGATCACAGGAGATATAAGCATTTATTAACTATGGCAACAGCCGTAAACAGTCAAATGCAAATGTACACAAATTTCCTCTCAACATTTCCTGGAGATTTGCAGTTAATCTGTTGTGCTGTATACAACTAGCACTTAACACAAGTGCCTAAAATGTCTAATAAATCATATGGAGTTTAATCTGCCACCGATATTAGATTTTGCCCCCTTATTATTGTTGGTCCTCCACGGACTGCCAAAGTAAAATAAATACCTCTGACAGCTTTAGTGGTGCTGAGGCAGAGTTTTCCTGTTTGACCTCCATGTGGTATTGCTTAGGGACTGAGAGAAATGAACTGGTGCCATGTGTGAGCTTGTGTACACACACACACACACACACACACACACACACAATAGTGCACACACATGTACAAACACAAGCACATATAGACACAGGCACACACACACACACAGACACACACTCACACTGAGGGAGAGAGGGACAGAGAGGTGGAGAAAGAGAGAATGAGGGAGAGAGTGACAGAAGGAGAAAGAGAGAGGCAGAGAGATAAAGGGTCAGAAAGGCGGAGGGAGATGTAAATTCTTAGAATTTTACAACGCAGGAAAAAAATGGGGGAAATCTATTTTCTAGGCTGGTGCATAGGAGTGAAACGCACAGAAAAATAGGCTAGGCTAGGCTTGCGCCAAGCCCGTGGCCACAGTTAAAAAAAAGAAAACAAGAACAAAGATGAGACATGAACCTTGAGCCCACAGGGTTGACAAATACCACTGTCTCTTCTGTTTGCCCTTGGAGACACAAAGAGAGAGAGAGGGAGCGAGGAGAGCAGTTGGGGAAAAACAGGTAAATCAAAACGAGGGGGTTGGTAAAGTAAGTGTGAGAGAGAAAGAATGTGTGTGTGTGTGTGTGTGGAGGCAGGGGGGCGGGGTGTCTATTGGCATGTTTGAGGGGATGTGTGGGTTTCCTAAACCAAACAAGTTGTTCCAAGCGGTGTGTAATTCAGCTCACAGATGATGGCTTTTACAGCCCGTTTCGCCTGTATTATATCCAGTGGGGATCTGTAAATCTGTCAGACAGAGAAAGTAAATTCCGTTACCCCACCACCACCACACCAATCGCATCCCAACACCCACCCCCTTCTTCAATGCCCCGACACCTTAGCCCACCCCCCCCAACACACACACACACACACACGCACACACACACACACACACACACACACAGCCCCACCTCCCTAATCTCATTTGCCTGAGGTGGCAATGGAGCATCGCCTGCCTCTGCTGTTGCCACTGTCTGCCTGTGCCTGTGCCTCCTCCTTCAGCTGAGGAGGCGCATGGCTTGGCGCTAACATGTCATATTCCCACCTGTCCCCCCATGAAACGCTCCATCAACCTCCAAAAAAATCCATTATCTCTGAATGTTTTAAGAGTCTAATAGAGTCCTTATCTTTATTTTGCAGCGCAAAAATTTTAATTGCACGCTGTACCAGAAGTTTGTTGGTTATCGGTACGGATTCATGGTTAGCATTTACACATAATTGTGTTCGTAGATACTCTCTTTTTTGACAGGGGTTGGAATCTCTGGTGAGTGTTTTATTAGACGTGTGGCTTATTAAGATACTCCAGTAACCATTTGCTTGGGTTCAAATACTGGCAGTGTCTAAATGTGTCTGTTTGCATATCAACAAGATAAGATTTAAAGCATGACAATGGTGGATTTCAATGTGTACACACACATTCAGATCTGCCAAATGCACAGTTTGTTTCTCCCACTCCCATCCTGTATGAGTGGAAAGGCAACACACTGCAAAGCAGTGTCAATCCACAGAAATAACTGTCTGCTTGTTTGAACAAAATGCTATTGAGCAGTTTGGTTTTCAACAAAAAAGTCATTGTTTACCCATCAGATGTGTTAGCAGCGTTCAAAAGCAATTGTAAATGAGAGAACCCAGGTACATTGTGCACAGGTAAAAGTTAAAGAGACATAGAACACTTGCTTGTAGCAAAGCAGATTTATAATTAACTGCAATCATGAGGACAAAACAGAAATATGTGTACTTTTTCATTTTCCAAGAAGCATATCTAATAGGACAAGTCTATTTAAGTGTATAAGCTGTGAATTCATTAGAAGTAACTCATTACAGCACAAACTGCCTTCCATATCTTAGTGTTAGTGCAGAGCTCATTACCAGGGCAGTAGTTATGCTTACACTGGAAGATAGACTCTACGTTTGGTGTTTGTAAGGAAATGTAGACACCCCCATGCACCCACACACACAAATCAACTTGTGTTTACACTTACTATGTTTACAGTAATGAGTTTGTAAAAGACTCCTGTATAGTGCCCAGTTGTGCACACAACACAAGACATGACCTTACCAAGCAAAATAAATACATAATATTTTATCAAAATAAAGACATAATATTTGAAACATAATGTAAAAATGGTTGATATATTGTATTATAAATTCCATACCAGAATTTGAAATCAGAAGACACTTCCTCTTCGACTTTCCTGCTTGTGAGGTCTAAGCAGAAGAAAATCAAACCTTATGGTAGATACACCTTACACGCTGTACCACACCACACCGTACTGTATAAAACGTTGGAGTCAATCAAAGCTATTAATTTAACATTAATCAAAAGTACCATCATACCACACTTCACCATAGCATACCATAGCATGTCAAACAATACCAAACCACATCATACTGTATGCATACGATATTAGTGCAAATCTCCAAGGCTCTGCTATTTATATTCACTTCATATAATATATTAACTTCAGTTCACAGTTTATGCATTTCCAGTACACTGAATCTGAAACTCTTTCATCAGTAGAGAACATTAATTTAGGTTTCTTCAAGCTGAAGCATTTGTATTACTGTAAATGCATCAATCTGCATTATAATATTCAGGTCAAGAAACTGTGTGTGTGTGTGTGTGTGTGTGTGCGTGTGTGTATGCGTGAGAGAGAGAGTTTGTCACCAACTTCTTTCTCCACAGGCTTTCTGAGACATTGTGATATTCTCTTGACTGCTTGGGATTTACCAGTAAAGAGTGCTAATCATGCAAGAGCCACCTCTCATGCATTGCTTATGTGGAATCGCAAGGCTTAATGCCAAGCCCACACCTCCATCTAAGTTATGGGTTGTTTTAGTTTCAGCCCTCAGACGCATGTGTAAACAACCCTAGTGTGTGTGCGTTTGTGTGTGTGTGTGTGTTTGAAAAACAGTGGCTGGATGCGGACGTGGAAAGTCTGTAGGATTTTGTCAGTGTAGGTGATTGTGTGTACATGAGGTGTATGTGTGTGTGTTGTGCGCACGTGTGTGTGTGTGTGCACATGAGAGAGAGAGGCTGTGTGTGTGTGTGCATATGTGTTGGACTCTTATCACTGGCTGCCAGAACAGATACTGCCATAATAGCTGGGTAAACATTTTCACTAGCTACAATTTCAGAACTCATGATGAGGTGGTGTTACTCTGCACAGAATGCATCGCCCCCACACTTGTGCCATCGTACACACATGGACATGTTCTCTTCTCAGACAGCATTCCAGAGTTTTGTGAGGCATAGATCTAGTTCTGAAAGACAAATTCTGTCTGAATGGCAGACAGTTTATGAATTCTACGTCTTTCACAACAGCACTAATGCTACTACAGGTGAAAATTGGAGGCGATCACCAGTGAGTGTATCTTTCAACAAGGCTGATATAAATGGGTAATCTGGAGTATGTGCCTTCTGTAAATCCCCCCTACGGCCAAGTTTATTGCGATTCGAAGATAAAATTAATTTTCTGCGGCATTGTCACTTGAGGAAGGATAACACTTCAGTTTCTTTTTTTCGCCCTGAATGATTTCTCAAATGTTTTGGACTGCGAAGATAACCTCCTCCACTAACAGCTCTGATTGATGTGCTTGATTACCGACCTACATTCTGTTATCAACAAAAGTTTTAAAAAATGTAAGTGGATTTTACAATTTTCTTTCTGTATTTAGCACACCTCAGGGAAGGATTGTTGTGTGCAAAATTGACCGAGGCACATCTAGTCTGAATATTAATGCTCTCAATAGGACAAATTGAGAAATAAACTAAAGATTCCACTAAGACAGTAAGCACTGCAGATGACCATTGTTGTGTGTCTGAGCCTTGGGAGTTGAAGGCAAAAAAGTTCTGTGCACAAGTCCTTGAGTGACTCACAGTGTACAGTTGTATTACAACCATTATTTGCCCCCTTCATTATCATGCCAAGTTATACTACGACTATCACTACTAATTTAACGACAACTACTACACTACCACCCTTGTTACTACTGCAACTACTACTACTAATAATAAATTATAATGACAACACACTTTATTTATAGAATGCTTTCCTAAATATATGGCCCAGTCACAGCCAGCACTGTAGATGACCATTTCTGTTTGTCTGTCTGAGGTGTTTTAGACAGAAATGTCAGTGGTGAAGTATTCCAGTTTCCAGCATGCACAAAGGTATGGACTATGGTCATTGAATCTCTGTGTGCCAGTTGGATTCCTCTTTCAAACCAGAACCACAGACATTCAGACATCTTGAGCCACCTCTGAATACTTTAAATAGTTTGTTTACCTCTAATTACTGTTTGTTTTTTCTTCATGGAGTACACAAACAAACAACAATTGTCTGCATAGGTTCGGCTGAATGTAGCAAACTCCTCATCACATCAAAAGGAAATTAGCTAAGCAGCCTATAAGAAGATAATAGGCATGCTGATAAAATCAGTCACATTGATTATGTTTTTTTTATGTCCTAACTGAAAAAAAAAACACTTCAAGGATCCAAGCCAGCTGGGAGACAACAATATATATAATTGTGCACGTAGGAAATTGCATGTTAATATTCAGTTTGTTTCCTGTTCCTCACTACTGACTAACAGCACCGTGTGCGATTTTCATTTTAACATCCATGCACATGTACTGATCTGATGGCAATATTTTGGTATTCTGGGTGTGTCCGTCTACCAGTTGCGCAACAAGGACTCATTTGGGCCCTCTTGTTTCTATGCTCTACTGTTATCATCAAGCCATAGATTTCATGCTAATAAGCCTAATTTTGAAGAAGGGGAGAGACCATCTGGTTAGCATCAGGGAAAACGAACCTGAGAACAGAGCTAGTGAGGTATTCACTTAACTCCTTACTGGACACGGTCCATTTAACCAACATCTGCTCACTATTGCAAGGTGAAAATTTTAAATAATTATAATCTCTATTAAAAAGGTCTTGCATATTACTATTTAAGAACACAACAAAGTTGTTCAAGTCTTTAGAATAAATGAGTAAATAAATAAACAAATAAATAAATAACAAATGTGTGCGGAAAATGCATTTGACATGTCAGCTTTTATATGAACCCACTACTGTGAGATTTATAAACCTATTATTTTCCTAACCATGGTTACTTCATTAGATTAACAACAGAACTGCACAGTTTAATGGACGCAGTGGTGTTCGTGGATTAATTTTCATTAATTTCCATCAGGGAATATAGCAAGGACATGCTACTTGGTGCATATAGCTTTTTTTTTTTTTTTAATTAGAGCAAGCAATTGCCCATCCCTTTTGAAAATGAACACCCACACCACCCCATGGTTGGTGGGGAGCAACACAGCGTTAGCCTCAAGAGGAATACTGAGCTTACACTGAGCTGAGAGCCTCACACCTCATGGAGCAGGGAGACACTCTGGGGAGGAACAGTCAAATATTGCCTCTAAACAAGAGAGGTCTGCACCTTAACTGCCGTCTTACCCTTTGTGAAACATTTTAGGGATTTTCAGCTGGAAGTGGAAGTGCATTGCATTATTTTATAAACTGAACACTAACAGAATGTGTAACTTGTAATGAAAATATGAACAGCCATCAATTTGTCAATTTTGAACAAATAAAACATGCTTTTAGAATTGTGTGGTAACAATAAATAAATTAATGAAAAAATAGGCCTAGTTATATGTTGATACACCCTCCTCAATAATTTTGAGAAATAGCCTATCCCTGGTTGTGCCTATACTATGGCAGTGGTTCCCAAACTTTTAGCTGTCATGTACCCCTTGAGACATCAGGTACCCCCTGCATCACAGACCTCTTGCTATAACAATCAATATTTTGCATTAAGGATTGCAGCATAAACAAAAGGTGAACACATTATATTGTATAATGGAGTATAATATTTTCCTACGTTATCTTTATGCTGGTGAAAGCTGAGAACCCATTCACACATTTATTTTGTGTACCCCCTAGAATTGATCCAAGTACCCCCAGGGGTACATGTACCCCAGTTTGACAACCACTGCACTATGGAATATGCACACTTGTCTGATTGAGTCACACTTGTAAGGACAGCTGGTCACACTTTGCATTGTAAGTGGACTTTTCTGAAAAGCACAAGAGCATGTTCGCTTTTTTGTCGTTATAGTTAGGCCCTATTAATACTAACAAGGCTTTCATCGCTTTTCACCTCTCCCTGCTGCCATGACAACGTTGAAGGGTCTACTTTCTCTGTCAAGTCATGCGCAAAGTGCGCGCTCTTGTTTCCCTTTTTGCCTGATGCAAGTTGAAAAAGTAGACACCGACAAAAGGTATTAATGAGAGAGAAGAGCTGCGGGTAATCACCTACTGTAATCGGCATTGCCCTTTTACCTGACAACTAGGCAGAGTCTAACTCACATCCTGCCTTATGTCAGCGGTGCTGGCTCTAACTCTGCGTTTTACTGAGACAGTCGCAAGGAAACTCTCCTGGCAGTGTTGGACTACAAATTCGCTGATTTTGTCGTTTTGAAGTTAGTGTTGGCTGTTTCGATTTTTTCTTCTCTCATATAAAGCGCGTAACTGAAATCGCAAGCGCCGTATTGACTGAACATACATGTCATGTGGTCTTGATGTGTCCTGTCACATAGCCTACTCCTACTTGAGCCGACAGTAGTGCTATAGCTGAGGAATTGTGGACATATGCATTTCTAACAGTCAGTGATTCAACTAAATGGAATGCGCAGGTCATTCATTGTAGTTGATTTTGTTTAATTTTGTTTTTTGATGTCCGTCACCGGGATTAACCTCATCATCATCATCAAAGGACTATTTCGCTGCCCCGCTTCACTTTCAACCGTTTCGAAAACAAACTGAATAACGGAATTACCGTGGTGCCATCCCTGGAAGGATTGCGAAACGAAATGCGTGCCAGTGGATACTTTACCGCGTCTTGCAAATCTCTGACTGTGATGTCGTTCAGACTACTCTTCCTTCTCCCCGCAGGTTTGCCCGTCTACAGCCAAGGGGATTCCTCGTCCGATAATAAAGTGATGGACAATATTACCGTCAGGCAAGGAGAGACTGTGTTTCTCAGGTAGGTGTTTTTCTCGTCTTCTGTACGTTGTTTCACATTTTCACGCAGCCTTTTGAGATGAATCGACCAATTTCCCTACTTTGGTTTCTTTAGAAAGTGCTTATTCTGTGAAACCGACATTTGTGGTAATGGTGGCTCTTGATGAATAACAGGCATTGTGCTAAGGCAGTAAGCCCTATCTAACCTTGATTTTAATGCATGATTCCAGAAGGAAAATATATTGGGTCTATGGCCTTACAACAGTCATTAAATGGGGAGTGTGTTTGGGGTTTCAAGGTTGCAGGTTTTGTGGGAAGTAGTTTTTTTGTAGAGCAATTTCTTTCATGTTCCTGCTTTGAGCTGCACTGTTCAATCCATCATTCTAAAACATTTCTGTTGTCAGGGAGCTTGACTGCTCCCTCCAGTTCATTTAGGCCAGCGATGTGTATATAATTTCTGACTTAGATTAAGTAAGGAAAACTTCAGATATACATTGAGACTGTAAATTTGACCCATTAAAATTATATTCACAGGCTAAGATGGACTGAATCATACGCTAGGACACTGTAATACCTTGACATTTGAAGTTTAGTGTTAGTAGCCTACTCGTCCCATCACATACTTCCGTGTTTGCAATAGTTTTGTATCTAACTAACCATTTTCAAAGACCAAAATGAAACAACATTGTTTCTTATAGCTGTGTTGTGAAGTTAAAAACAAGTCAAGTCAATGAAATCTCAGAGAACTGCATAGGGGGAAACATGCACAGTAGACTAGTCAGCTGGGTGCAGTAGGGGCCTTTGTTTTCCTCTAAATGCAAATGAGAGAGGGGGAGAAAGAAAGGCTGAAAGAGAGAGACAGAAATTAGGAGAAAGGAAGAAAGAAAGAGAGAGAGAGCAAGAGAGAGGAAAGGCAGGCATAGTAAAGGAATTTTCCTCTCATCTGTTGCAGAAAATACACATTATATCTTACAGAATTAATGGTCAGCACAACTGGCAATATATGTGGAGTTTAGATAAAAGAGGGTTTTCTTTTTCAAGTCAAGTCAGAATGATTTTAAATTCACATTATGTCTTTGAGGGTGTGGAAATCAGACTCAATGTAGTCTTTGTTTTCCTGGCTGTGAAGCAATGCAAGATTTCCATGTTTTAACTTCACAGCATGTGGAAACATATGCTCCCATTTCACTATTCCACTACTGTACAACTGACAAGGAGGAGGCAGCCTGCAACAAAAATAGAGGATGTTCTTTTTCGATCATATTTGTATTCCATATCCTTTGTAGTAGTAATGGTGCCACATAACCACAGCCCAACCCCCCTCAGCAGCACGTTACGAAAGTCATGGTTTTTGAATGCACACTCTCTTGCCATCCCCCTGACACCAGTCTGTCGACTTCTTCATACAGCCAAAACTTTTTTCACTTTGGGTGCTTGGTGTAGTTGTCACAGCTGCCTCTCCATGCTTTCAGCATCCTCGGATGTGCACCTAGCTGCTTGTTAAAATCACCTGGAAACATAACCTGTCAATGCTTCTATACGCTTTTCCCTTCGCTCCATCTTAGACACACAAAAAGGAGGAAAAAAAAGGAAAAAAAGAGGTCTGATGCCACTGTCACTTTGTTAGCATGACAGAGTGCGCAAACAAACTAGAAATCTCATTGCAAACACAGTAGTCCTTATGGTGAATCTGGGCAAGGGGTGGATGAGACTGTGTCATGGATACACTGTAATCACCCTGAGTTATGTGCCTGGAACGGAGTTGTATATCGGACGTTGCAGATCACATCTGTGCCGGAGAAGTTCTCTCTCTATCTCTCTCTCTCTCTCAGTATATGTGAAAGAGAGAGGGAGAGAGACTCAGCTGTGTTTATATTGCTGCAGTGCCAGATTTATTCAGATTCTAATACATCTCAGTGGTCCTGGGTGGCTGGATGATCTCCTTGAGCATGTTTTTTCTAAAGCGGAGTTGAATGTCTTTTGCAGAGGTTGATCTCTTCTTGGTAAGAATGAGGACATCCTGTTATCACTTAGATGACTTGAGCTGTTTTATTGCTTAAAGCCAGCAGAGGGGGTATAACTGATAAGTGGGAGTTTTCTTGCTTAGACCACAGCACCAGAAATGTTAATTTCTGAAAAGGAAAAAAAACTGTGTCTATAGACATATTGTTTAGCTACCTATTGGGAGAAATCACTCCAACAATTGGCCGTTAGGTTCAGAATTGCATAAAAAACATAGCCAATTAGGACCCTGGGAAAATTGGAAATGGAAATTTCACCCCAACTATTTTTACAATGGCATTCAAAAGATGCTAGTGCTATCCTAACATATGACCATATATTTGGAAAGAACTGCAACCAGACACAGGCTCACATAGACCTTAAGAACAGCATGCTCCGTTTAAAAAAAAAAAAAAAGAGGAATGGAACAAATACTTTGTAGACAGCAGTGCACCCAGACATACCACTGGGGGAAACCATGTTGGTGGTGAAGGGGGTGAAGGGAATGGGAGGAATCCTGAAGTGGGCCACATACTGATTAAAACTGGAATGAGGCCTGAGATGCTGACACTCTCATTTAGGTGCTGGGGTGAGTCGCAGCAATAACACTTGCCACCAGACAGCAAAGGAAGCAGTGGGTACCTCTTTGTTTCTCTCCTCTCTTGTTCTCTTACACTGGGGTGTGTTGCTGCCCTACAAGCTGCTTTCCTGCACTAGATGGTTTTTTTTTTTATATTTATTTGTTTATTTGTTTTAGGTAGCCTGATGCTCTCTCTCTATTGAGAATCAAGAGAAATCTCAGGAGAGAAAGCATTGAACTGCTTCTTAAGTCAAGGCATACTGACGGCAGCATCCTGTGTGTCACACGCATTAATATTCAGCTAAGAGCTTTTTGATGTTATTGGTTTGTAAACTCGGGGTGATTTGATATTAACTCAAATATCGCACGCCTCACCGTTTCTATTGATGAAGCAGTGCTTATTTTCCTATCCTAGTCACATTATCTTCACCTACCAGGTACCCCTTTCCTCACTACTGTCATTCACTGTAATGGATTATTAGCTCTTGGGATAAAACGTTCCAGGATTTACACAGGATGTGGATATCTCATGATTATTTGAAGTCACTGTGTGCTGAGAAACAACAGGGAGGTTAAGAGAGATGTCTTCAAAAGAGGAGTACATCCCAGGTGAACCCTTGACAGAAGGAGAGAGAACGGGAGAGAGATTTCGATTTATTGAGAAATGTGAAATGTTAAGGATTCTCTTTGTAATTTATTTTCCTTGCACCTTGCGTCATGTTACTTTGATCACCACCAATCATGTGTTGTCTGTAATATCACAGTCTAATGCCCTGTGGTATACTTAACCACAGGATGCAAATGTACATGAAAAACATTGAATTGACGTCTAACTCAAACTATTTAGTTATGTGTGAGAGTCAAGCAGTGGATTTGAGAAGAAATACTCCATTCCTACCAAGTGATACCATCATTAACACAATTCTGTAATTACTTCAGAACCACTTAGCCAGATAGCAGGTCATCTTTGACCAGATGTGATCCTGATGTAGGTCTGCAATGGATTGGTAACAGGGCCCAAAACATTACTGAGCAGCGAGCATTTTAATTAGGAGGAAAACCTAATCCTTTCCTAGCAACGGAGGTGACGAAGGGTGGTGCCATTTCTGTGATGCTGTGCCAATGCCTACTTCTCCAGGATGGGACACCAATCCATCACATATTAATACCCAGACAAAACTCATACCAATATGCAGCTGGGTTCAGCAGCAACCTACAGGAGCCCACAGGATATTAGTAACCATAGAACCATAGTACATGGTAGACCTAAGCTTTTAGGGCATCATTGATGTCTGACAGAGTGTATCTCTATGGGAATGGCATCCTTGAAGTTATACACTTAATACTTTTTTCCATGTTCACAAAAGGTTCTTTTTTTCCAGATCATGTGCAAAAATTCATAATAGTAACCATAGAACTGAGTAATTCAGCACAGTATACACAGTTCCATCAACAGATTTAAAAAAGAAATTGTTTTAAAACAGTACAGGAAATGTTTTGTGATTGTTCTGTGTTGTTTTTATAACTCAATTTAGTAGGTTAGCATATGGCATCATGCCAAATCCAGACAGTAAGTGTTTTTACTACTGTCTTTGAAAAGAAGGGAAAAGAAGAGAAATACAGATCCATTCCCCTGGTAGCACCCTGATCAACTCTGCTGGTGACAGACAGCTGTTCCTCAGCTATTTTTTGACGATAGGAGTCAAAGACTAATGTCACAGACACCTCGCTTTCACACTCTGGCAAGGGACCAAATAGCTCCACATGGCCACTCTGCCACTATGACCACTTTGCTTCATGGTGAGCAGGTCATTGGTTTCCACACAGATTCAGGAGATGGCTCTTGTGGAGTTATGCCCATGTTGTTGATTAGTGCTGAAGATGTATGTGGAGTGTTTGGATATCAAACCTTGCATGGTATTTGCAAGGTCGACAGAACCCAAAAAAAATGCGGGGAGGGGGGAGTGGTTGTGGGGGTTGCGCTACATTATCTCATTTGTGCAAGGTCTCCCTGACGCCATCTTTTGTATGTAAAGCATGAGATCCACTTGGCCAGGCTTAAGTGAAGCATTCCAGCTTTGCTGACGGCATTATTGTCAGGCGGAGCAAATTATATGTTTTTGAAGCTCATCATTTCCTATTGAGAGCAGAGAATAGCCACTTGTTCAGAGAAACAAAACATACCATGCCAAATGATATAAACCGAAAATTGCCAGTCTTGACAAAAAGCAATGAAATGCAGTTTTTCTGGCAGTAGCTTTGATTACTTCGTTTCCGGCATATGCCCAGGAAGCAGCTTGGCCTACATTCATCTGCACCTCTTTGTGTATGGAAATAATCTCATATCTCCTGTGGATTACAGCGAGGGGGTGCACTAAACTGTGTTTTGCATGGACAATTTCTTTATAATTAGCTTTTTCTTCCAATCCTTTAAAAAAAAAAAAAAACATTGAAATTGCATTGATTTTTTGATGCTTTTTAGGCAAACATGTGTTGTGCTATTCAGTCAACCAGCAAGTACATAAGCATCTGTGTAAGTCCTGACTACCCTTGAAAAAAATGAAAACGTGGTATTGCTCAATTGTTTTCACCCTGCCAAAATTCAAGAAGAATCACTAGTCAGACCTAGATTGTGGAGGAGGGCACCCTCGTCATTTAGCTGGCTTTTTTTGCACATTAAATGACCATGTCCATTGCGGTTAATGTAACATAGCAAAATCTCATCTTCATAGCAATTAAAATTGGTCACAGAGATAGACAAACCAAGAAAAGCATTTTTTCTTAGAACAAACATTTTGTTTGTTGTTTTCTTGTATTGAGTTTTCAATACTAGAATGTATTTCAATATCAGAGCATAGAAACAGTACCATGAGGTATTCTCAGAACACTTTGGCTTACTGCAGTGTTTAAACACTTTAAGCACTATCCTCAAGTCCACATTTTTCTCTTCTCACAGTACCTTCACTTCAGACGGTATTTGACAAGACATGGTGGGGAGGATAGCGCCCGCATTAGCCACAGTGAGACATATTTTCCCCTCAGGGCCAGCTAGCATAACTGGTTTTTACCATGTTACTGGCAGAGCTCTTCATTCTACCACATACTTTCTCCCTCCATGTAGCCACCGAAGAGGTATGATACTGTATTGAATGTCTGATGGAGCCAAGTGCTTTAGCATAGAGAAGGAAATTGAGTTTGCCAGTCAGTGGGACTGGCACGCAGCTTATAAAGAAGTGCTGGCTGGCTGGCAAGCTGGCTGGCTGGCTGGGTGGACACAGGTGTGTAGTTTATGGGGTGCTTTGGTGTAGCCTACTTAGATGTGTTTTGGATTAGTGCCCAGGAATTAGGCACGAGAGACAGGTTGCTCGGGATAATGTGCTTAAGGGTCTCAACTCCGCCTCCTTATCCTAGTCACAGTGCAAGGTTACCACTGACTCTCTCTCTCTCTCTCACGCTCTCTTTGTCTCTCTTTCTCTCTAGCTCCCTTTACAGACGTGTGCATAATAGAGTAAAAAGGGCTTGTTATGTATACATACTGTGCTCTCCACCCACCCCCTACACACACACACACACACAAACATGCAAGCGTATAAGACATTTTAACTTAAAATCATTGTGCATTTTTGTGCAATAATAGAATTTCTTCCAAAGTGACACTGACTTTTTACTTGTTCTACCTACAATGTGTGCTACTTACAGGCCCTCTTACTCAAAGTGCACATTTTGCATAACTTGAGAACATTATCATATGTTCCCCTTCTGTGTTGAATGAGAATACTCTTGAGGCGGCTATATTTAGCTCCAGTCAGTGCCTGAGTTATGTCTCAATGCAAGGCAATTTGCTAAAAGAGTTCAAACTCCTTGAATCCGCTCCTCTGGGGAGCATATGTGATCACAAACGTCGCTGGATTTTGATGGGGGTGATCTGTCAAAAGATAAGCGGGAATAAGATGGTATTTAAGAAGTAACTCTTCACAAATGGTATTTAGATTGCCACCAACAGAGGCAATGTGGTTATCCTCCTGTGGTATAGAGAGAATCTTGAGATTATGGTCTCAGGATTTTCAAAGCAGTGGTGGTGTCATACAGAGCTAAGCACCTCCCCTCTCAGTCACTGCACCTGAAAACATCAAAACAGAAAATATGAACGCACACACACACGCACACACACACACACACACACAAACACAAATAATCCTCTGGTTCCCCTAGTAGCTGTGAAATGCATATTAAACTAAGACACATGCTTTGACTCTTAACTTCAGAATGAAGACATGTAGTCAGTCTCCAGAGACTTTCTCTGTTTGGCATCATTGCTTTGTTTAAACATCTTACCTATTTACCTATTAACATTTCATATATAAACCCTCCATAATGTTATTGCTTGTGGTGGTACCATATAGACCATATCCAGAGCATTTGATTATTAGCGACATAGCTGTTCCCACAGGGTTTGTGATTTATACCATTCCAAACATACCCTTATCGTTAGTGCATATGGCTGTTTGATGTGACACAAATGTAGTGGAAGTAGTTTGGGAAAGAAATACACCGTTCAGACATTGTTTTTGTTTTTGTTTTTGTTGTTTTTTAAGGTGACAACTGTCTACATGTGTGCATGAGTCCCTGCTCTGTCCTTTGTGTTTTTGCAGTTGCATTTGTGGAACAGAGACAGTGCTTATTGGGAGTGGGCTAGAAGAAGTCTAGGATAGGAGACTCCTGAATAATACATTTATGGCCTGATGCTAGTAGGTGGTCAGAGCAAGGGGGTCCTCATCTTAAGAGCATCTTTTCTGCCTCTGGGACAGAGAGTTTGGTGAACTATTTCATGTATTTTTCCCTGTGATATACATAGCAATCCCTGGGTTTATTCTGTGTGTTTGGGCACAGCAGGTGGGTGGACCTCAGATATGGTACTGTATAACTTTTAGCTACATAGAATAGTTGTTTTGGAAGCATGTTGTAGAATTCAGCACATTGTAAATGGATATTTTTTATTGTTTATGATGTGTGTAAGTGTGTGTGTGTGTGGGTTGGGGGGTGGCAGTGCATTCATGATGCGAGCGGGTGGGAGTTGTGTAGTTGCGTGAGGGAAAGGATATTGAACATTGGGTTTATTTATCTTCGTCTTTAATGTTGGTACTCATGTGTGCATGCACCCGCTATGACAGCAAAGTTGACCTTGACCTTAAACCTTGACATTCATACAGTCTATTCGAACAGCTAGTTGGGTCTACTTAGTCCATAACCACAGGACATTTTTTAATGCCTAGTGTAGGTGGTTTGAACACTGGCCTTTATAGTATTAATCCCCCTGTAGTTACTTTTGGGGTTTCACAGACAGGCATGTATCAAAGACCAGAAAATATGGTTAACAATGTTTTATATGCTAGACTTAGGAGAGGCAGTGTTGGCGCTTCACAGTCGGTCAGCTTGGGTTTGATTTATGAACCCACTGTTGCACCCTAATTTGGATATGAAGACAGACTAGGTCAGGGGTGGCCAAACTATGGCCCAGGGGCTAATTGCAGCCCGCCATGTCATGTGGCCCATTGTTACATTAATCTATTACATTTGCATCGGACATCATAGCTTCAGCACTGTCACTGTGATTTTGAATAAGATTGGCATGGATACAAGCCTGTTATCTATTTCGAAAGATAATTTGCTCAAAAAAGATGGCCATCCGAGTTAATGTGACATCTTTTTTCATAGTATCATTAAGCACTGTAGCGTCATATAGAATGTTTTAGATGGCATGGGGGTTTTCAGATGTAAAATGCAGTCAGTCGCTCTTTCACTTTTTTGAAGTCACTCTTTTTGCATTGGCCCTTGGCAGCTAAGATTTTCCAGTATGTGGCTCTCAAACAGAAAAATTTGGCCACCCCTGAGATCACAACAATGTTCCAGTACTCATCAGTTTCAGCACTGCCACAAGATTTGGTGTCTCTGAGTCCAAGGATATGGGAAATGAAGTTGACTTGAGGATAGCAGGAGGGTGGGTCTTGTTGTTTCACCTCATTCTATGGTACGCGGCTGTACCTACCGGCGCTTCACCTACAATACAGTGTTTCTCCTTCGGAGACTAGGAGCATGGCAAACCATATCATACACTTTCCTGTGTAAAATTAACAGCAGCCCGCTAGCTGATTCGATGGAGAGAGAGAGGCCATAACGCCAGTGAGGTCAGAGACAGATCTTCTGCCTGGAGCATGTAGTCAAATAATAAGTATGCACTCACAGTATAGTGATACTGAGTGCTGCTCAAGCTCCTGTGGCTGTTTAAAGTTGCAAGATGAAAGCAGCTGTGAGAAGAGCATGTATTACACTTGCACATCTCAAGAGAGGGCTTCTTTCAGCTTATCATATTTTTTTTTTTTTTTTTATGTTATGTTTTTTTTTTCCTAAAAAGTACTTATCTTTTTTCCTTCCTTTGGTGCCGACTGTATTGCAGCACTTCTGGGTTCTTATTAAAAATCATCCAGGTCATAAAACAACACTACTTTTACCATTTTGTCGAACCCTACTGCTTCCCAAAATAGTGACGCAGTTTGTATTTTTTACGGTCACCAGAAAACGAGAGGTAATATTCTCTACCAGTTTGAATCAGGCTGGAATTTCCACATCACAGTATGCCCTCAAGGGGGAAGAACAGGGATTTTGGCAGAGGGAATTACTAAAGTGATTCAACCAGGTTCTTGTAATCAGGTGTTTCTCTGAATGTGAAGCCACTATTGTAGACCTCATACAGCTCCTACATATTTTGCTTACAGATCAATGAAAACAGCAAAGTGAAGATGCAACAGATTTAGTCCCACATACTTTTTCACTATTTTAAAAATCTTTTGCATTCTTTCCTTTTTCTTTTTCTCCCCCTTTTTATCATTTTTCCTTGATGCATTCTTTTCTGCTGAAAAGAAAGACCATTAAAGGAAGTTTTCAAATATCTCTGAGATTGTCTGTTGTAAATTCTTCTGTGGTTTTCATAAAGAATTTCTGAAGAGTATGAAAAAACAACAGCATGCATTCGACACACAAACAAAGGAAACCTGTGTGGATTTTTTGTCTCTTATCCTCAAGTTTTTGCTCAACATTATGACACATCTGCTGCAACTACTCTGCTGCTAACTGTGTTTGTAATTTCGAGAGATGCTACTATACAGTCCCAGGCATTGACAGTGAATCAAGCCCTAGAGACAGAGGATGGCTGAACTCATATTTTCATATGGAGATCTGTTTACAGTATCTCCTACTGTGCTATAACTACTGGCTATACGCACATGGAGTTTACTTTTCGGGATGGACATACTACAGTAAATATTAGTCAGTGTTGTACTTCCGGTCAATAATGTATGTCACTAGGAGTACCACATCTGGGTACTGTCTGAGGGCCTCAGATTCCACAACTTGAATTTCTAACAACCAAACAGCGAACAGCAATTGGTTTTGAAATAGGCTTAAGTTCAAACAAAGTGTCCACCCACCCCAAAGTAAATATGTGCTTTGAGAGTGTCCAGATTCTTTGAAGTGAAAGAATCTAGTCTATCAGGCTAATTAAATCTGTGTATCCAATGCTAAAACATTCAGTATAGAAATGTCTCAATTTCTATTACATATTTGATACAGTAGCACATTTACATTTATGCATTTAGTCTACTCATTGACATTTTTGTTAACTATCAATTAGTTCAGGGCCAGTGTCCCCTAGATCAACTTAGGGTTACGTGCCTTGCTCAAGGGCACAGCAGTGGCAACTGGGATTCAAACCCATAAGTTCCAGGCTACTAGCATGCTAGCCATGTCCTTAACCACTGTGCCACTGCACCACCACCACCCACATGTATCCAAAGGCAAAATGTCATAGCAATAAATATCATTACTAGCAGCACTGGAGTTAATGATGGAAATACTATCTCACCAACAAAGTTGAAAGACCTGAATCGGCCATGATGAGATACCAACAGTTTAGTTAATGGTGCATTTGCATGTGCAAATGAAGTGTAAGCCACCTGGTTGCTTAAACAGTCATTCCCAGATTTAGACACTGATAATTTACCAATAATCAGTTTGTAATTGGAAAGAGCTAAATGAAGGCTCGATGAAATCACTGCTTAGGAAATCTCATTAAAACACAAACAAGAAGAACAACAAAATGGGAGTAAGAAACTATTTGTGCTGGCAATTCTTACCAAGTTTCGTAGCCCTTCTCCAAGTGGTAAATGGATGTGTACATTTGACTCTCCAGAAAGCAGTTACCTGTGGAATTCTCTGTGGAGAGATCAGCATAGTCTGGTTTTTGACAGGCCAAACTGTGACTCCTGCTGTGAGGAGTTCATGTCTTACTGTCTGAGCTGCATTTAAATATTTATGAGAGACCTCCTTATGGCTTATTCAGAACCGAAACACACGTCTGAACTCTGTGCCTTAAATCTGTGGTCAGCTGTCAGGATCTGGAGCGGACAAAGGGTGTGTCTCGTTACGCCCAGTTTCACATAGACTGACTATACGGATTACTGTCTTCATTTCTAATAAATTTTGTTTGAATCCATAGAAGTAATCAGTGAAGATAGACTTTTTTGAAACAGGAACGACTGGTACAGCTGTAATACTTTGTGTTTTGCCTTGTCACACAGAGCTAGCAGTAGATGTAGTCTATACAACATATTTGAAGTGAAATTTGTACAAATACAAATGTATTATTGACAACAACTTAGTTGCAGATTAAGGTTTCTATGTAAGATGTAGTCTATATATTATTTGTTTTCAAAATGTCTTTAAGATAGACCACTAACAGATTTCCCCCCCACTTAATCCAGAATGTCTATCTGTAAGAGATATTCAGTGCTGCTGTTAAGATCAATCTTGTGCTAGACTAACTTCATGTCAGTAGTGAAATAGTCAGCCTATTTCCTTTGCTAATTTAGCTGTACCATTACATGCTGTATGAAAAAATGAGAACATTTGTTTCCAGCCAGCCTCTCTTCTTGCTACAGGTAAAAATAGATAGAAATAACTAGATGCATATAACACATTAGCGATAACAGAAATGACCGATCTTAGAACCGCTTGCGTTTCTACAGAAACACTTTTAATTGTGGCCTGCAATCAAAATCTGTTTGACAGTTAAGTTGAAGCTGAAGGATATGGAAATGATGCCATCACACTTCATGTTTCGTTTCATTAAGTCAGGCAGCAGGCTGCTGCATCCTATACTCAAACTCCCCTATTTGCAATATGTAATAGTTCTCTCAGTTTCTTCTACAATTTGTCTTATATAGGCTATTGAATTAATACATTAGAACTAAGCAGTTACAACAGTACTAGTCTGTATGTTAGTGCTTCCACATTTAAATTGACTGTACTCTGTTATAAGACCTCGACCACCTTCTAGCAATATTAACTGATATTGCAACTGATATTAATCATAACTCCAGCGATATGTTAGTGGAAATAGAATATATAGATATCATGGTCATGATTTTATATCTGCAGCTTGTCCTTGAGGTCACAAACTATTCATCATGTCTGTTCTATAGTATGTGCTTCTCTTGAATCTGAGATTATTGTTCATTATTGTTTGACCCACATACCATAGTGGCATGCCAAGGCCTGGGGATTCAAGGATTGCAGTGACACAAGTCTAAATCTCTACTTTGTGTTCTCTCTCTCTCTCTCTCTCACTCACACACATGCACGCGCACACACACACACATGCGCACACACATACACACAGACAGCTTCTCTGTATAGCCAAGTCTCTGTTTGTATGAGTGCTGTGTAGTTTGCCTAAATGTATTTTGATTACCTAGTGTGCAACAGAAGATCAATGGACTCAGCACTGCTACCATGACAGTAATCTAATTACTACTTGCCTGGTTGGCCTTCCAGTTACTTTATTATAATCCTTTGCTCATGATCATACCTTTGGAGATCTTAGCTACTGATTGTGACATAAACAAACCCCACACGGGGCCTGAGTAGGGCATACCAATATGTTTAAGGCAAAACAATACTATTTTATTTGCACAGTACATTTTCTATACAGGGTTGCTCAGTGTGCTTTACAACAAAGACCCAATGAGGGGAAAAAAGAGAAAGAGGTAGTTAAAGCAAATATGGACCCCTTACTCTTGGATTCAGATCCAAACAAAACTTTAATCAGAGGCACGTGGAGTTAAAACGAAAACAGTGGGAACAGCTATGACACTAATATACCAATTCTCTTGAGGCGGTCTATAGGGCAACTGTTTAGAGAATTCAGTAATCGGTTGGCAAAATTTCATATATATTCAGTTGGATGACATGGAGTTTAGTTATGACCACAGATATGTGGTGGCCAGCATTTACTGTATTAAAAAAAAAAAGTTGCGACATTTATCATTGGCTTCACATTCAGACCTAACTGAATGAGAATATGATGTGTATGTTGCAGAGAAGATGTTATGCCTGATGCATTTTCTGTCTCTAATGGTGTTTGAGGGCTTATCAGTTCTTATGAAGCCCAGTGGGTGCTCAGCATCTTGATCACACTTGTAGCAAAATACTCTGATTACCTGTGAAATATGAGATACAAGCCAGCCTTACCAATTGAGCTTCTGATTCAGAGGTGGAACCACTTCTTTGAGAAAAATAATGATGGCTTTAGTGGAAGGAGATTAGGAATTCAGAGAAGCACAGAAGTGCACATGCACACACACACACACACGCATACACACACACTTACCTTTGATAGCCTTATATGACTGACACATTAAAGTATTTATGAAAGGTGTATTGCTGATAGTTACCCATAACCTTCTGCTGAATGGGTGAAGTGGTGTGCCTTCTGACCTGGCTTGGACACAATGAAAAAATAAAAAAAGAGACCTTCATTTTCAGGCATTCAGGTTAGCAGGATTGGTTTGTCAGCTGGCAAGCTGTCATTACAAGACAAACAAGAAACCCCTGAATTACTTCGGCTGTGCGAGAGACATTTGCTCTTTAAATATAAATGGCGTCGGGTGTCATTCAAACAGGCCTCTGTGGCTTGCCTGAAAGGCGCTCTCTTCCACATCGGTGACAGGCCACTGCTATGCCTTTTCTTTGGGGTTTGACAGAAAATACAAAGTGCCAATTCAGCTGGAGGTGGGCTCTAAGACATCAGATCAAACCCAGAAGTGTGAATAAGCAAGACAACCAGGAAAAATGCCTTTGATTCTTCTGCTTCTGCAGTAGCCAAGGAAATAAAAAAATCTGTCTAATACATGACGACTCATTTACAGTAATACCACTGCTAAATATATAATATAATAATAATATAATAGCTGCTGATAATCAATACCAATAGTCCCTACCACTAATGCAGCTCAAATATTACATTACACTGCATTACTCTACTGCACGAGTGAGGATGTACTTGAGTTTGTTTGCAGTCTGTAACCCAGTAATAATTAGGCTGGTCGAGCTTTTATCGTTAGCAGCTAAATTTCCTTAAATTCTTGAGAAATGTTGTTGTTTATGTTTACCCTGTGTCTTCTGTTCCTGTTAGCATTCTTATTTTTTTAGCAAATGCTTTTTTGTATTAAGCCTATAGTATAAGACCAAAAACAGGAAAAGTTAGTCCCTTCCTTCCTTCAGTGCTCCTCAGACTATAAATCATGCTATATAGGAAGTTTACTCTTCATTAAATATATATTTGTCTCAGGGCTTGGCTTTCTATACTGGAGGCCATTGTTCTGGCATTTAGGGGTAAGCTGGGTCATGTTATATTTTATATTACAAAATAGACTCTCATAGATACACATTTATCTTAACTTCAGACACAGACATTTTCTTTGATCTTAAAATAATCTCCCACATGGGCCACTAACACTCACACACACAGAATCAGCTATTTTATTTGTTGCTAGGTATGCTCACAAATACAAGGATTCAGATTCTAATTCAGAGATTCCTGTGGTAAAAGGGGGTATTCTACTTAAAGAATGTGCCTTTATTCTCCCTGCCTTTGTAAGCCCAACACATCCCAAACAAGAGTTGAGAGTGCATACTTTGAATTAGGCTAACTTTCAATTTACCTTAAACCTTGAAGATGCTGCCAACAGCCCCAGATAAATCATTTAATGCAAGACTGAAAGAGACTCAGTGTGAAGGTTTACTGTGAGCAAATAGGGGCCTTGTGTCAATTTTTGCAGAAGTAATAGAAACCAGGGCTGAACATCAGTTTAAATCAGATTGATTTTTTTATTTTTTATTTCAGAATGAAAACACAGCCAAATCTTTTGCTCTCACCTTTTTTTTCTGAGGATGAAAGCAGACTCCTATTTTGATCAAATTTCCCTTTTAATATCACGCTTGAAAGCTTCAGTATCACTCAAGCTCTACAGTTTCTGCAGAGGAGACGTTTAAGTGACTTGGTAACCCATGAGTTGGTACAAGCACATACCTTTACCTGCATGAGCCACAGCAGCTCACTCTAGGGAAGAAGCTTCACTGTCAAACATGTAGGTTCATTTGCGAACATTATAGCAGCTGAGACTTGACCTGCCAACGCATTGAAAACATATCTGGGAGGCCCACGTCAGACTGTCACTCATACACAATCATCTTCTCGTCTTCCCCTCTATTCGGTATGTTCTTCCAGGTACAGACAAGAGGTGCACCGTATCGTGGGAGGGAAGAATCCCATAATACTCCTTGCCCGTGATACAGAGGAGACATTTCCAATTGAGTTGTGGCATAAAGACAGACAGTTTGTCGACCTGAGCGTCTGTGTCTTACTTTTGGATTGCAAATCCACACCGTGCGCTCTTATCTATCTACCGTCTCTCTTTGTATTAAGGGGGGACCTTATCGCTTCCTATATAATGAGACCAATATGTTCTGTCTTCTCTAATTTCAAGCTTATTAAGAGCAGATGAAACAGAATGCGGAAAAAAAAATTAAAGAGTAGAATTAGCATTTGTCGACATGATCCTCTGTGAAATTAGTCAAGACAGCGTGTGCAGGAGAGACTGCCCGAGATACTAATTTTCATGCATATCACCAGCTTTGTTTGTGTGTTTACTGCTATGGATCTGATAATCTCACCACTGGCATGGCAACGCACGTTGCAGCACTTGAGGAATCTGTAAGATGGCGCATATACACACACGACGGTCTGCTTCTATTTCTGTGTCGGGAACACGAGTGGAGGAGGTCCCTGTTGATAAATTGTTGTTTCAGTCAAATTTGTGAAGCGTTTGGTGCGCAGCTGTTTTGTCTGCACGGGGCACAAACAAACAAGCTGCTTTTGCGAGAGTGAAGGGCGAATCAAGAACCTATTCAGTGCTTGATGATGCCTGGGGAAACAGCTATGCAACCACTGCATTTAGTTGATTGCTGCTTAATTTCTCCATTGTAACACCTTCCATATATATTATGACCTGAGCCCAAATTCCCATTTAGTGCATAGAAAGTAAAGGTGTGTACACAACTGATACCCGTCTTGGTTACATTTCCTGATTAGAGTTTTAGCATTGCTCAGCATTGATGTGAGTCTATTTAACTTATATTTTTGCCCATAGGACAATCCCATTGTATTGCTTTGTTGTTACAACCTGCTAGAGCATCTTACTTATCACAATTTTGTCCAGCATTAGCCATGCTAATATCTAAGATAATACCAAAAAACAGAGTCACTGAACAGACACTTCAAGGTGCTGACCTACATTCTTGTGGAGACTCTAGGCATTCTCATTAAAAGCTTTAAAAGGGCCATTCATCAACCCATATAGTGATTCTATGACCCAGAGCTGTGAAAGAAAGCTGTTTGGGTTTGGGTATTCTCTCTCTCTCTCTCTCTCTCTCTCTCTCTCTGTGTGTGTCTGTCTGTGTGTGTGTGTGTCATAGAAAATGGTCAGATCAATGGGAAATTACTGTGGAGGAACCCTTAAAACCCCTTCCTTCTCTCCCTGAAGAACCAAGGATGAGACAGTTGAAATGAGATAATTGTCAGCAACATTGGGCATTCTGGCTGTCTTTCAAATTTGAAAAGTGAATTCAGGCCAAGTGATGAACACGAACACACATACACACACTCACACAGACATAAATATACGTGCATGCATGCCACACATCAAGTGTAATTTGTTTGTACTTTGTTATATTGCTTAATGCTTATTGATATTTTTCTAAAAACTAAATGACTCATGAGAAACACAAAATGTGATACAAAGCCATGTACACAGATCAGTATAAACTATGGCCTCTCAGAATTTCCCCCAAAATAATGTGGGTGTGCTGTCAGATGTTGCTGAAATCCATAACTCATTCTGTCTAAGCAGCACAAGGGTTTTTCTGTCATTGCTTTAATTCTCTGGAGGAGTACCTGTTTAAGACCCCAGCAGCTATCGATGCTTGCCAGTGGAGGACCTTTTTATGTACCAATCATTAGTAAGGACAGAGAGCCTATTGATTAACTAAAGGAATAGTAGATGTGGCAAAGGAGGTAGCTGTGTCAGTTGTTATAAAAGAAGAAATAATACAAAAAAAACACAATGATACAAAAAACAAATAAACAAAAAATAAATAACGCAATGAAGTAAATAAAATATAAATACATAAAAACACAGTAAAGCATTAGTAATTCTACACAGTTGTGCCGTCTTTCTATTAGATAGTGATACTGATAGAACACACTGACATTTAAATAGTAATATAATTATTTTTAATTATAGTTTAATTTTGTTTTTAGACAGCTGATCATGTTAGAGGATTAATATGAATATATAAAGGTTATACAAATTTAGAAGACTCCTCCTCCTCTATAGAAACACTTATTATTGTAAACATAATGGAATGGCCACTCTTTTAATAAATGCATCATGCAGTTGATGCCAATATAGGCACTTTTGTCAAAGTTAAAGTATGCTTCTTGTTAAAGTATGTCATATTAGTTTACTCAGCAGTGCATGAAATGAAAATTAGACCACGGTCATGTGCGTGTAGATACTGAAGAACATCATCCTTGTCCACAATGGCCTGGGTTCATGTTCTCCTGAAGGGCTTTTGAATTCCGGTCAAGGACAGCCAATAGAGAAGAGCACCTAGGCTAAGTCCTGGGAGAGGGGAAGCCTGAATAGTGGGATGATGTGCTGGCCTTGGGTCCCAGGACAGTGAGGCAGAGACTCGGTTGGGGTGCAGAGGCCAGAGAAATGGAGATTAGCTCAATCCGTGGCATAAAGCCAAGGAAGGAAAGGTGCCTAATTTACTGACCCTCCCCACCTCCTCCTCCAACCCCTCATCACTGCACCTCACTCACTCTGCACTGCTTGAAGTGGTGGCAATTAGATTAATCAGCTGATGCAATGATTGGTCAAATTTAAAACCCGCCAGCTCTCGGATAGTGCTGCTGCTGGCACTGATACCAGTCTGAGACTTGTGTTCTGCTGGGGAGGGAGAAAAAAATAATAGTAGTAGAAACTAGCAAAAAGTTATTGCAAAATGTGTTATCCTAATCAAAAGCTTTAGACGGGGTATTGAAGGGAAAAAAAATAAGTTCAGTGCTGTAAGTGTTAAAATCAGGCATGAATCAAGTTATTATAAAAAATGGAAGACATTGGAAACATTAAAGTGTGGAGGCTGTCACACAAAAAGTAGCAGTAATTTAAAGCACAGACTTAAAAACTAACCCCAATTTTGTAGAAAATGGCCAGCATACAGTATGTTATATCTATTTTAGGTAGAGTTTAAGGTTATGTTTTCAAACAAAGGAATAAATGTTTTATAGATTTCCACTATTAAGTGTGCATTGTAAATCATAAATATGACAACAGTAATATTGCACTTCAATAGGCTCTTTTGTGCATGCAAAGCTCGGTGCATATACAATGAAAAACATTTCAACAAGGGTTTAAAGCATATTGTATATTGTTTGCAGTACTGACAGTTTGTATGCAGCATTGCTATGAAAGTGCATCTTCGTAGCCTACACAAAATATAGTGCAAACAAGAAATACTGTGTGTGTGGAATTGGTACTGAACAGTCCGAAATGTTATGATTTCTGCAAGAGATTGCAAGCACTTGATGTTTATGCGCTTGTTTGTTGTTTACATGCACACCACATTCATATCTCTATAAGCGGGCCAAATCAATGGTCATAAGAGAGCAAGGTCTGTGGGTCATTAGAAAGCTTGGTGATTTCATTGCATTGATTTTCAAAGGGTAATTCCAGCTGCACATGGTATTATCAATATCAGGTGCTTTCGTAGTTCCAGAACATTGGTACACACAATTAAGTGACAGTTAAGACGAAAAGCAATCGGGCGTCTGCCTGGTTGTAATTGTATCAGGCCAGTTGTTGTTATTGGTATCCTTTTTGCTGTTCATCATGTGAGTATCCATATTACATGACAGATTATTGAGACAGAGTGCTATTTATTCAATATTGAATATTTTATTATGTAGACATGCAGTGGCCTATTCATGTACAAGGAATCTGGAACACCAAGATGTACGAAGTTGGTTTTGATGAAAACTAAGATGTCTTTCATTATTGCCTGCTTTAGAAGAGTTCTTGGGAAGATTCTCACATATTCTCCCATTTATATCCACAGATCCATTAAGAACATAATGCTCTCCCCAGTTGATTGTAGTATACTTAAAAGTTGTGCATGAAACTACATCTAAGTTTTAAGTATGGCTGCACGGGACTGACAGCGCTCATACATCAATAGAAATTGCAATTATCACAGCGAATACGGCAGCAATGTCTGATCTACAGTCCACCAAACTCCCACCCATAATCCGTCTTAAACTTTCCATGGGCAATTATGCCACCAGCTCTCTGCAGCTTCCTTAATGCCTCTTTCATCTTCATCTCCCTGTGCCAACTTTTCCATCATCCTTCACTGATTAGAGGGTGGAAAGGTGAAAGAAATTATTGTGGGGTCGCCAGAGTCGGCTAAGACACTGCAGTTATTGTGAATATGAGTGTTTACATTTATGTCTGTGGGAAGTACACAGAGGGTTTTTTAGGGCTTTATATTACTGGGGGGAGGTGTATATTAATGTCCTTTTGTGTTGTTTTTCTCTTTAGAAAACTGATATTCTACAGATATCTACAGTTGGTAGCGCTTCAATTCAGCACACATATTGATCTTTGAGAGTGGTTATGCTTTTTTTTCCCCTGGTTCAGGATGTTGTTCCTTGCATTTGCTTAAATGAAACACAAACCTCGACTGTCTTGCTCTGTGCCAAATGGAAAAACACTTTTCAGACAAAAGTATAAATCAACTCGGCTCTGTGTGAATATGGCTGAATATACTCCAGGATGTGGGCTACCTGTGTTGATTCCATCGTAGCCGGAAAGCAATGCCCTATGATCCCTCTCAGTGGTGTTCCTCTGTGGTGGAGAGATTCTGTAGCTGCCAGTGGCAAAGAACCTGTGTGGTCCCACTGTGACTCAACAGCCTTGCTTGTGGTTCTTTTGTGGACTGTGTTCTTTTCTAAATGAATTTGGACGTAGCCAGTGTCCTATGACAAAATGCACTTGTTAAACATGAGTGCATCTGGTTGATATGGTAGATAGGGGTTTATGAGATGCCGCTGCTAATTTGTATGATATGGTAGGGAGTGTAAGCATGAAAAAAAGCTGAGCATGGAGATTCGTGCCATATCTGATCCTTGCATTCTTTATTTCTTTGGTATCCCTTTCATTTTTCTTCCTCCCTTTCTCTTGTTCTGCTTTCTTCTGTGTCCATTTAAACAGTCCAGGTCTTGAAGGGAACCCCTAATGGATTGTCCTCTACTGCATGCAAATTTTGATGCTCTCTCTAGCACACTAGAGAAGTTTTTCTTGTCATAGAAACATCATGAATCATGCTTATATATGGACACATTTGAAAGGAAGAAGCAGGGCAGTCTATGACTGGATAAACAGGTTATATCTGTACATTGAAAGGAGTTGACAGAAAAAAAGAATGCAACTGTGTGATACAACAGACCAAATAATGAACACTAACTGAATGGTGCACAATAACTTGCTTTCAGTTTCATTTTCACTATGCCCAATTCAGTTATATACTGTGGTCGATATTGTATTACATTTTTGCATTCTTTTTTCCTACAATAGCGATCCGTGACCTGGAACAACAGGGATATGGATTAATTCTCATTGGATTTCTCCTGTTCCTAATTATTGAGATCATTTGAGGTTATGAATTATTGAAGTTTAGGTGACTTATCTCTGAACACAGGTGTGTTTTCTGTTGGCAGACTGATGTGGGTTTTCAGACAAATCTAAGTATCCCTGGGAGAAAAGTCTTCTAAAAGCTTTTTTAAACCAATTGAATGTCATGAACCTTCTGCATTACTGCCAAATCTTCAGTGGCTTCTTATTTTCTGCCTTCACTCCCCACACCCCTTTTCTCAACCTACTACCCTTTCTTCTCTCTTCAGATCTCCTCAGTGTCTTTCCTCATCCCCACCACGTGCACCGTGTCAAGACACACAAAGGTCTCAGAGGCAGAGTTGCCCCATTGGCACCCAGCAGATATTAAATGGGTCTCTGCCGCAATAAAACAATGAACTTCCATGACATTTTCAAGCATTCTATACTCATCCCATAAATGAACAGAACCCTGACACTTAGTCTACTTAAAATTTTGCTCACAGTCTGTCATACTCTATGTTATCTCAACATTCATTCATTCATTTATTCACTCATCCATTCCCTTTTCACGCTTTTGATAAAAATTGAACTTCCAGTTGATTACTTTTAGTTTAGGGGAGAGTTTAACAGAGACTTTGGCATTGAATAAATAAATAAACAAAACCTTGGTGTTAATAATAATAATAAAAAACAAAAAGCATGTCTTGCTTATCTGCTAAAACACATCCTGTTCCAAGTTCACACTACAACCAAGTTCACACTACAAAATAGCAACTCCAAAGAAAAGCTGATGCATAGAAACAAAGGTCAGTGGTAGTAAGGAACCTGGCTAGCGTGCAAGTAGCCTGAAAAGTTGTTGGTTTGAATCCCAGCTGCCACCGTTGTGCCCTTGAGCAAGGCACTTAACCCTAAGTTGCTCTACCGGAGACTGGCCCTGAACAATTGATAGTTGACAAAAAGTTGTAAGTCACTTTGAATAAAAGTGTCTGCTAAATGCATAAACGTAAATGTAGAGTCATGTCATTGAAAAGACAAAGCAAAACAAAAAATATTATAATAAGATGTTGTCAAAAAGGCCTGCGTGTTATTATATTATTTTGATGTCTTTCATTTCAGTGGAACTCTTTATAGTGTCTGAAGTGTTTTGTTTTCAACATAAGTGTTTTTCAAAGTGACTTACTTTCACTTACTGTCAATAAAACGACCTTCCCTTGTTTACACCATCATGAACACATTCACCCCAACTTCACATTCAGGCTTTGCTGAGGGTTGTTGTCTCTCTCTCTGTGAAGGACACTAAGAATGGGTTCTGGGATGCTTGTGTGACTTCTGGTCCACGTTTCAATCTCTGTCTGGATCTAACACTAATGGCAATGTGCCGGACGAATGTCAGGCGAGGTGGAGACTTTAAATCTTCTCGTTGACCCTGATACTGATCCCAGCGGGGACTGGTGGTGTCAGCTCTATCTTGGAGAGGGAAGGGAGATATGGGTGAGGGAGGTGGGAATGTCGGAAGAGAAGGCATAGACCTAAACCGTAAGCATAACTGCGTGTTAAACACAAATAAAACACACATACACTGACAACTGACAAACTGAAAGTTTGTAGCAGGTATCACAATATACTGTATGTTGTTATTTTCAAGACATATAGTTTATGCTATGCACTTGTTGATAGGGTAAAACTGGTTTGAACCTGCCATGGTGCTGGAACAATTTGACATGTCTGGTCCGGCTTACCATAGTTGGGTGTGAATCCTCATTCAGTGGAAGTGCCATGGGCCTCTCTCAGCAACCAATTAAAAAGCGTAAATTTTGAAATGCGCAGACGAGTTTGATAGATCATGTGTGGCACAGGCAGGCAGGCGAACGGGCAGGCAGGCAGGCAGCCAGCCAGCCAAGCATCCAGGCGTGGAGTCAGGTCAGTCCATAGCCTGGCATCCTACATCCAGTGTGTGATCGATGAAGAGGAAAGAGAGGCTGTTATTTATAGGACCGTGAGGCTATTAGACCCAAGCAGCCACTTACCCTTTGCCATGTCTGTTGCTTTGCGCCAACCAGAGGACAATGGAGATTAAAGAGCCGCAAGCTGATGTATGGTGTTAATCTCATCTTGTAATGTAAGCAGCTTACTTATTTGTTTGCCATACAGTTTGTCTTTTAGTTGGTCTTTCTGCAAGGGGCTATACTGTGCATGCTCAGAGCACTTGGGAAAGATTAGCCACTATGTACGCCATACTGTCTGAAGCATTGTGAAAGAAACAGTCAGCTGCTTATCATCTTTATGGTACACAAATATGAGTTTTCTATGATGGTTGTGTCTGTGTGTGTGTGCTCACTTACACATATTACTGCCGCCCATTCACCTTAAGAGGGCTTGAGTGTGTCTAAATTGCGACTGTGTACAGAATACATGAGGAGAGTGAAATGTTTAATTGCCGTGCTTCTCTCCAGTGGCTGAGTGCATCACCGGAGCAGGTTTTGGTGATCTCCACATGAGCTTTGTCACATCCTCCTCCTTCACCTTCTCTTCCTCACCACAGATCCATGTCTCCTCAATCCTATGGGGTATTATTTGTAAAGGGTACCTTCATTTGTGTGACTACACTTCAAAAAGCCAAGGTGATTTTCAACCGAGACCGTGAATGTGAATCAGAGGGAAACACGCCTCAGACAGGACTCTTCATGCTTCATTTTGGGCCTTGCAAATCCAGACGATTACTTAATTGTTTCCTTAATTGTCTGATAGTTTCGGCTTCTTATGTCCAATAACCTTATGTCCCTTTGCAGTGTAGGTGTTAACAAGGTGCCTTTCATGCTTTTTTTTTTGTGTACAATTATCACTACAATTTAATTACAGTCTGTCCACCGTAAACACATGTTGGAACATGTCACATCATGAAAGCAAATGGAAGAGACATGTTTCAGTCAAGCATTTAGATAATTTGGTCTCAGTGCATTGAAATTAGTTTTTAATTTTCTGGTTCTACAGTTTCAATACGACATAATGCTTGTACACGATTAACTCTGGATCTCCATTGGTTAGCTTCAGGGGCAAGTATGAGGGAGTCAAATTCTATTCATTTGCTGTGGCATCCTTTTAGAAAGGCAGACTCTTGTACTTGAAGTCGTCATAGCAACTGTTTAATTGCATGTTTGACAGCGGGGAAATTAGAGACATTAGAGCCATGTGTTTGTTTTTTTGTTTTTTAAATGTAGCTTTAATGGCTCATTGTTTTGTTTAAAAAAATGTTTGCCATTTTAGAATTTGTCTGTACAGGTGTTGGAAACAAGGTTGATCAGAAAATTGTATTATTTATTAGATATTTATCATGTAATAGGTGAATTCACTGAACAAATATACTCACAATTTCAAGTTGAGTCTCCAAATTAATGAAAATATCATAAAAATCACAAATATCTTTTGTTTGATACTCTGATACTGAGGTGGGTTGTGTACCTATAATACTAGCCTAAAAGGACTAGAACTAGCACTACTCACACTTTAGGAATACAGTTCATCAAATTCTTTGATGGACAGTTTATTCACTTACTAGTGTCAACCATTTGGCTCTAGATACATATACACATACACACACACACATACACACACACACACACACACATACACACACACACTCATACACAGACACACGCATACACAAACACACACACAGACACACACACACACACACTGAAGCATTTATGAAAATATACGAGTACTTATGCCTGGAGACTTAACACAAAAGGTCTTTATATAATGCACAGGCTTTGCCCATCACAGTCTGATCTGCGCCAATTTTGCTTGAGGAAAATGCATCTGGAAGAATGAGTGGAGAGAATGCATGTTGTCAGCCGAGAAGCTTCTCAGGCTAACCGTGTGAAAGCTGAGAGATTGCCCTAGAAGCCATAAACTGAATGCTGTGCAAGATAACTGAGGGTGGTTAAAGTGCTGCAGACAGAAAAAAAATCTGGGCTTTCCGCGGTCTAAGCTGGACAGGAGAGAAGCCTACGCTGTGAAGGGCAATAAAGGCTTCCGTCAGTAGGCCTATGCGCACTGATATTAAGTTGAAGATCCAGCATTTCTCTGAACTATCTCGTACTTTTTCTTAGCTGTGTATCAGTGTTGAGTGGCTCTCTGCACAGAGTGGACAGCTTTCATTGTTCGTTGAAATATTTGGTCTAATTTGTGCACATTACAATAATGAACAGAACAAGCAACGACCATTATTGTGAATATTCATTAATCAAGCCATTATTGAATTACAGATAATACAAAGGACGTTAACACTTCAAGATGTTTTGATGTCTTATCAAATCAGTCAAGGGGCACTCTTATAATTAAAGCAGACAGCTTACAGGTTAAAAGAAGCAAAAGCAGTGCAACTTGAAGGTTAAAAACCCCTTCCATTAATAAAGAAATAAAAGCATTTTTTCTTTATTTTTTAAAAATTTTTCAAAACAATTTTCAATTATAGACACACTTTGTTAGTATTTTCAGTCTTTTTTTATAACCGTCTTTGTTGTAAAACAGAATTTGCTTACATGTAGCACAACGTCACATGAAGGAGTCTGGCCAAAATGGTCAAAAACATCCATGTGGATGCTAATAATTATGAGCCTCTTCGGCATCAAACAGACAGTGACCACCATTATGTGTAAATTCGTGAACAAATATCAACTTCCCAGTTGCTCTTTTAAGCCTTGTACTCATGTAGCAGGGTATTTATGATAACTGATATTTTTCTTCCACCAAAGAGCTAGGGAAGCCAGAGCTAGATAGCCAGATCAGAAAAACAAAGAGGGACTGTCATGTGTCACAATGCAAAAACGCTGTTTTTCCTGTCCACAAGTCGCTGAATCCAGAATTGTCAGAAATTTTCAATTTTCAAATCTCCAGTTTTCAAAACTTCTCCATTTATGTGTGTACAGAAGGCGAAACCGCATAAAGCTATATGTCCATTATTTTATAAATACCTGTCTGTGTAAATAGGGCCTAATATTAGTGGTGAGATATAGGATATCAGTATTTGTGAAAAGTTTGTTGCCTTGTTGCCTTCTCCTAGTATCCTAGGACTGCCTGCACTGGCTCATAAATACATTTGGAAACTTCAGTTCCTGCATCATCTGCACTCTGTGTTGGGCAGATGTACTCATTCTGAGAGAATAGGAACATCCTCTGCATGAGATTGCATTATTTATTATGCTACCTGTCCTCCAGGTTAACGGGCAAATTGAAGAAGTGTAGAAAATACACAGGATGGGTATTTTTTATGACAGCATTTTTATTTCTTTTGTCAAAAGACACCATTGGTAAATCAAAGTTACTGTATGCAATATAGTCAAGGAGGGTGAGCAGTCATCTTTAGTGCTGTAGATAACCTTACACTGCCTTTGCTGTGGCTGACTTGCCTGAAAATTGACTTGTGTCTTAAGATCAAGTGGGAAACAATGCAATACACAGCTGTGAACAAGATTAAAGCACATTTGTACACCTGTGGCGACTGGTGGTCACAAAAATAGGGGAGGATGGGGTAAAGTGGTCAGGTGGGTGAATGAGTGGGTAAATGTAAGTAGAGGGGTGGATTGTTGAGAGAGATAGAAAGAGTTACAAAAGCAGAAAGGTGTCTTGGTGCTTGCTCTTAGAGGGATTGTGTTAAATAAAATTGAGGACACATGTCAACATGGGAAATACCATACAGTGCAATGAGTATAGTTTGTTTGTGGTAATGTCAGTTGTCTTTTGTGCTTTACACTGCAATATTGTGAAAGTGGCAGAAATTATTTTTGAAACACCAGAAGACTGCAACTGCTCTGCAAACTCCCTATAGTTGCCCTTGTTATCTGAATTTGGCCCTTCATCCTGTCCCCTAAATGCCAGCTCCTGCATGCCCAAATGCGCCATAGCATCAACCAAACGCTTCAGTGTACCCATTACAACGCACTTTAGCATTGTGCTGTGCCACTTGCAACCGGGCACCCTCGTCCACGCTACCTAGCAATTTTATGTGAATAGCTGCACCAACGTGGTAGTTGCACTTGTCGTGACGCTTGGTGGCCCTGTCCAAATTTTAAGGTCACTAAATCCCTGCACAGACCATGTTTGAGATTTCCCTACCAACAGACAAGGCCAGCATAGACGACTAGTGGTAACACTGGCAGTTAGCGATGGGTATCTTTGATACCATGTTGTGTTAAACACACTGACCTTACCATTCGGTTTATGGAACTGGTCTCGCCTCTGTTTTGATTTTCACCTTCTCATCGTCCTCCAGTGTGTGAAATGGGGTATTTAACATCATGAATACAACGTCTCGTTTTTCCATCCTTTTTTTATTGACACAACAAAGCAAAGGCTCAAACTCTCCACCGTCCGCACCATCACGAATGACAGGCCTGTCGACAATGACAGTAGTACAAGACCTTGCGTGTCAACCCATCCTTTCATTCTGATTGGGCCAATTGGTGAATGTGGCTCCGGTGATTGGCCGATTGATGACAGACGAGCATTTTGAACTGACCCGCCCAAAGACTCCATGTTAAAAGAGGAGCCCGCAAATCGCCCGGGTTTGTAGTGTTTATAATGGATGTCAATGAGGGAGTAAGGGAGGATGATATTTTGGTGACCTTTTCTGTTTTCGAAGTGTTAAAATAGAATTACCTCAGCTGTTCTGATATGTTTTTGCATGTTTATCTATTAAATATCTGTGATCTTTTATAAAATTCTCCTGGAAGTTCTTTCTTTAAAAATTTATGGGAGGATCTTCCTCCCTTTCCTCAATGGAGGAGTCGCCACTGATATACACGGACACACAGACACACACACATACAAAAACAGAAGGTTTTAGCACAGAAACAGAAATATTTGCTCATTAAAGTGTGTCAGTGTGTTCTCCCCTAAAACATGTTTGATCTTCGTTAATAGGCCTGTAGACATTTGAAAGTACACTTATTTTGTTTAGGCAAGAGCTGTGTATGAAACATACATAGTGGAGGAAGCTGCTGTTTCCATTGTAGTTATGGTAGATGGTTTGTAGGAGTTATTGTTTTATTTGGATATGCACACATACTGGAAAGCTATCTTAGTTAGTCTATTCTCCCTCACAGAATTTAGCTGCTTTTCAGACATCCAAATGACTGCAGAACAAGCCTGAGGTAGCACACTTGGCAAAGGAAAGAATTAGTGAGAGTTTTGCTTGGGAAAGAACAGAAACAAAACATTTAGTTTATAATGAAAGAGTGATCTTTGTTTTAAAATCCTGAAAAGAAAAAAAAAGTGGTGGAACAGCAGTTACGTTTGTCGACTAACAGTCAGACAAACTAGGTTTGATTCCCAAACCTCATGTTATGAGTCTGTGTCACTTTGGATAAAATAATCTACTAAATATCAGTCAACTTTCAGATAAAAGGCACTCTCATGTGTGGAGTTTTGGGCCTTTATTTCTTCTGACCAACTTTTAATTAAACTCACTTCTTGACATAGGTAGGCTAGACAATATTATGAAATTGTATACTTTCTGCCCTACAATGAGAGAGTGATGTTGAGTTGATGTGGATAAGGAGTGACTGGTGACACTCTTATCAGCATTGCTTTTTCAGAACAGCAGTGGAGCCATGTGTTGACAAGTTGCGGGACTCGTAAAAAGAAAACAGCGGGTGTCTGTCTGACAAGGTTGCTCTAGACTGCAACCTCTAATCTGACTTATTGAACGTTCTGAGGAATAGAAATATAAGTGAACTCCAATTAAATTGTAAGTTCGCAGTCCTCTGCTTCCCGCTGTGATATATTTCAAAAATTACGCCTGTTGGTTATTATTTCTCCATCTTCGGGGAAAGTGTGCTCTCCTGCATGTCCAAAGCCAGAGGAATCTGGAAGTTTGGCTGTGTCAAAGTGCGCTCCCACTCTTCCAGATTAATTAATTAGCTCATATGAAATTTAGCTGGCACCTCCATATGGTGTTTCTTGTGCATATTATTCATATCCGAAGCCAGAGCAGCCACCACTGTAATTCTAAGCAGCTACTTGTTTTAACCTGACTACAAGAATATTGGACTGGGCCGTTGCCCTTTTACTTAAAATCTTGCCTTTAAGTAAGGTGGCTCAATTACAATCAAGTTGAAAGGATTTTTTTCAATCAATTTGTATCCCTCCTCCATTTCTGGGCTAGTTTGAATACTCTTGGAATTTGTGTACATTGTACAAAAGCCCTACTGCATCCTTGCATTTTTTTCCTCTGCAGTTTGTCTTTATTTTTCTGCTTTTGTATGTTTGTTTGTTTAGGTTTTGTAGGCAACAAAGAGGACACTAGATGAAATGGAAATGTGATTAAGAGAATGCAGCTCTTCAAATATAGCTCTTTACACCCAATGCTTACACATTTACAGTTGTAGCGCACTTTAGGTCAAGTCAGGTACAAGAATCAGATGTTGTTGTTTTTCCTGTACCAAGGTTAAAATAGTCTTTTACATGACTTCATTTACATGATGCACATCTCACACACGAGATGTGGACATCAGTGAGCCCCTGTAAAGCATCGTTAATGAAGTAATAACTTCAGAGACCCAAACATTTTGGGCTTTTGTGCCTTGATCTGATTCTGCTCCATTTATTCATCTATTAGGTTGATTTCATCCATGGAAAAAACTAAAAGATTTTCCAATTTGAAATGCATGATGCACTGCAATATTAAGAGTAAATAAATATTTTCTGGTGTTTCACTTACAGTACAGCAAGCTTCCAAAGCAGTAAGCCACCCGTGGCTGGGACAAAACCCTGCCTGGCATGGTTGCTTGACTGCTGAGGCAAGGAGGTGCTCAGGTGGCGAGGCAGCACATTTATGATCTGTCCACAAATGAAACAAGGGCCTCCCATCTCGCTAGCCAGTCAGCACAGACGGTCCCAACTCAGCCTATTTCTCAGAACCCATTTGGCTTGTGTAGGTGTCATTGCCACAGATATAGGAGACCAGAAATGAGGTTGGACATTCTTGTGTGGTTGGTGCCTCGCATATACATGAATGGGGTTCCCTGAGATAAAAATGGGTACAATTGTAAAATGAAGAAGGCCAACTTCTCATGAATATATTCATAGGAGGTCAGGACATAAAGTGACTGTCAACATGATGAAGTATTGCTATAAAATGTTTACTCCTAATATTTTATGCCTCTCTCTAATCAATGGTTTTGGTTGGAAACATCTGTATACTGGGGTTGTATTGAGAGTGTGTTGTAAAGCTTAATAATAAAGGAATTTACTGTTTGGCAAGTTTATGTTTTCTTATTTTTCCTTAAGAAGATTTGCCCTTAAACATATCCAACTGATCCTGACAATTTTTTGTTTTGATTAAAAGCATGTTTACTTTTGTCTTACTTCCTAAAATTCAGATTTAAAATCAGATTTACACTAATTTCAACCTCTTGCCATACTTGCTATTATCTCCAGTGACCAATTAGCTTCTTTCAAAAACCTTGCATTGCTTGATTGACTGTATCTTAGGGTACACACACATACACACAGACACACACACTTTCTGAAAGTTTTCTGAACCACACGCATGCTGATCCAAGTGTATTGTATCTTGTGTCCTCACTCAGTTGCTCACAGGGAGACGTGGTGACACACTCAGCATGGCTGAACAGGTCGAGTATAATGTACGCCGGGGAAGACAAGTGGTCTGTGGACCCACGAGTCAGCCTGGTCACTCTCAACCAGGATGAGTTCACCATCAAGATCGAGAATGTGGACATGACCGACGAAGGCCAGTACATATGCGCCGTGCAGACACGCAGCAAGGCAACAACAACATCAGTTCACGTCATTGTTCAAGGTAAGGAGTTGTTTGTTAACTGTTTCTCCTCTCTTCCTCTCTTATGTTGATTGTGTGTGTGTGTGTGTGTGTTTAATTGAGAGAGAGAGTGAGTGAGTGGTCTTGTGGGCCTCAAGAGGCATTTGGAAAGAGAAATCAATAAAACTGCATGGAGGCAAGTGTTATCTAAAGCTGTGAATGCAGTAATCCCACGCTAAAGAATCCCCTTAACCACGTGATCAACTCTGATATCTAAGACTAGTCATATCCCACTGTGTGTTCAACATGCAGTCAGCCTGCATTCTCCTCTGTGTTAATGGGAATCTCATGAATTATGTAAGGAGAGTCTGTAGTCTCATGTTTAGGAAACATACAAGTGCCTAAGTCAAAGATACTGTCATTTGAAATGCACAGTATTACTTGGCTATTCATAAATGAAATATCTCATGTTCAGGGAGGTTTGCATTTACAAGTGTACCATACAGACTTGAACTAATTAGTCTCATATCCAACAAGTGCATTCCACTTGCAGTTTAAGGAGATTGAAAAAAATTCAATTCAGTTTATTTATTTATTCATTCATTTTTATTGATAGTTTGTTGTGTATCACATTAGGAATCTGGCCAGTTCAGACACAGAGACTGGTAACTTCATGACTACCGTTGCATATTCAGCTATGTTGTTGATGTATTTGTGTTGGTATTTCATCCTGTGTTTTCCCTTTCTGTGATCCATGAAGTGTTGCTCTGATGAGAGTTCCCTTATCTATTGGTCCCGTTAATCTTGGTGAACCTAATTATTGCATTGCAATGTCATATGTCTAAATGAAGTGGATAATTACACAATTAATGCTGATCAACTGCATTACACCTCCGAGATGCAGTGTTTCCGGATCCCCTATTAAACTGATTGATGGCGATGTCACTGATGAGCACTGATGCATTGAGGCATAACATCTCCAACCGTAGATATATTGTGCATTGAATAGAAGTTCATGAAAGCCCCAGTTTTTTCTTTTTTTTTTTACTTACACATACACACAAAGACACACACACACACACACACACACACACACACACACACATACGCATACACACACCCTTCCACCCCCCCCCCCCCCCAACATACACACACATTAACACACACACAAAATCCATTTTAATTAAAAGGACAGCCATTGGTTAGTGTTATTGAAGGCTTTAATTTTCTATGTAGCTTTTGGTTGCTGACCTCAGCAGCTCACACTGGGTTATGATGTGTAGGGAACAGAGCAGAGCTCTCCTGAGCCAAACCTGAGCCAAGCCTGAGCCATACTGAGCCGGTTCACATTTAAGTAATTACCCATGGTTGTATTCACCAAGTGCTCAAGGTTAATACTAGTCAGTCTATTGAAACGCCTGTAAGAGGTTTCAGCATCCCAGTGCTCTTGTTTCCTCTCAGGGTTGGACTTGGGTGAGTTTGTCATGTAGGAGTGTAGCATGATAAGACCATAACAAACCAAAAACCTTGCAGCAAGATCTAACAACAGATATTTTTAAAAGTTATATTTTGTGGCCAGTATTTGACAGGATGAAATTAACGCAGATGGTCTTGGAAAATAAGCTCTGTCTGGGTTCAAACCTGGGTCTGTGAACCTGTGAACACTGAGCCTGTTCTTAGTACAGCACACTGACTCTCTGGCTTCCCCTTATATGATCATGATGGCATGAAGGTTTGTTTGTGTGGTTTTCTGTGATCAGCATGCTAAGAGATTGCTATACCAAAGCACGCTCAAGGGAATTGTTGATATTTAGTGAAATTGCACTGAAAATGGCTGATATTGACATACATCAGGTGTTGTGAATTATCCATGCACTCAATAGTTTTGTGGGCGACACTCAGGGGCTGATGCATAAAGACAGCATAAATGCACAGTTTTTCTGTGTGCAGACAGCAAATTCTGTCAGCCTCTGCCATTTTGTATCCAGCGCTCACCATCACACATCATCACCCTCTAAAAAAAATTGTGGCCACAGCTGAGGGCTACAGATAAATCACAAGCACAGTTGAAGGGAGTTAACTAATGACAACATTTAAAGGAATCAAAAGATTAGTGATTGTGGAATAGTGATAATAAGATGTCAACAAGCAGTTAGATGATGTAGAGCAGAAGTTCTACTCAGTTTTAAAAAATGATATATTTGGACTATTGCTCATGATGCCTGTGACAGATTTGATTGCCTAGTGAAGAGGGTAGAGAAGTTTCTCACATTAACAAAATTTTTATTAATATTACAAAATAATTAATAATACAAAATTTTAATTAAAGCGCTTTGGATTACACCTGCTTTACAAAGACAAAATCGTTTTTCACAAATAAACCATTCAACTACGATGAGCACTTCTCCCATTTTTGTGTGTGTGATAGTCCTACTTTTCCTTCAATCTCCCCATAAATGTATATGCACGAGTATAAAGAGCATGATCTGTCCATACATGCAATGCATTGTTTTTAAGGTGTAAGTGACATCTGAAAGACAGAGTCTTATTGCATTGTTTTATTAGTAGCTAGTAGTGGATATATTGTGTATGCTCACAGGCAAACAAGATCCATTTGCTTTTTGGGTGTTTTGTTTTTGTTCTGTTTTTCCCCCCAGGTGTGTGAACAGGCTCAGTAGTACCATAAATGGCTTTTGCTGATACATGATAGAGGCATTTGTCAAACAGCAACCTATTAAGATCGCCACAAGTAGATAAGTGCAGTAGATTCTGAGATTATACAATGGTAACGTGGAGATATTTCAGTCTTCTTAGCCCCTTAACCCAGAACCAGGGCCAGAGAGTAAGAGAGTCACAGGTTTTGTCTACATAATACTCATGTATATTATAAATTCAGGCAAATCTTCAGATGTAAAGGCTAATAATAAAAAAGAAAAATATCTGATGAAATGCGGTGAAATGCCTGAAACTGATAATAAACTGATAATGTCCAGAAAGACTTATTTTAGGTATTACATTTGCTTGAGAGTTCACCTATCTGCTGACTTCTCTCTCTCTCTCACACACACACACACACACACACAAAACACATGTGTGAGGGTATACTTTACTTCTGAATCTATACGTATAGAGCTATTGCACAGATGGACTCAGTGGGCTCTAAAGGCATGCATCTTTTATGAACCTGAAACTTGCTCTTACTCTCCTCTTTATATATGGAATTGGAGAAGTACTTGGATTGGATTCTGAGAGTGCTTGACAGGGGAAAAATTCTCCCAAAACTGGTCTAAATGAAACACATCCATACAACAGAATTGTAATCATAGAATTTGCAAATAATACAGAAAGAATTCGCTATATCAATCCCTCTGCTGTTATCAGTGTTGTCAGTTCAAAAGAAAATAGCTTATTTACCTCTTTTTGTTAATTGTAGAAAATTAAACCAGCCAGGATTTCCAGATGTGTCAGGCTACTTGCTGCTAGCAGAGACGCTGCTGGCAGAGATACGCACCCATAGAGTGGAAAGGAATTAAGTGGAAAGGAATTAAGGAGGCCCTATACTTTTCTTCACAGTATTCCTACACAAGCTTTCACAAATATTCTTATCAAAGCCCATGATGTTGAACTTGCCATGCTGTATTAGAGAATGTCAACTCATGCATGTTTCCTGCTTTAGATAAGATTGCACAATGCAATTTCAATGTAATTGTTACATATGAAACAGACAAGGTTACATTGATTTTGGATCACTAGTGACTAGTAACTAGTTTCTTATTCACCCCTACTACCAGTTGTTTGCCCAGTGTTCTAGAATATGACTGTAGCCATAGTGATCACCAGCCACAAATATGTCTGACTAAAAAGGAGTTGTGTGTTAATGGAAACATGAGAATTCCTTGGGGTCCTGCATGCTATCAGCTCTCGACCCTGTACAGTGAGCACCTCCTCTGACCATTGAGTCATTAATCTGCACAGTAAGGGAGGCTTCTCCATTAGTACCCTAGGTAGAGTGTGATACCCCAGCACAGGGTGACAAATGTGTTTGCAGTTTACTTGGGGAGGAGACAATAATGAACAATTTGCTGCAGGACTTCATCCACAGTAAGGGGGTTTACGGTTGATATACTATAATGTCACTTCTGACAAGTCAGTGATTTTAAAATTCATTAACACTGCTAGTCAGCATCTCCAATGATTGTAACTATCCACAAATTGCAAATTGTAAAAGCACCCATGGCACCCAAAAACTGTGTTATTTTGTTGAACCTAAAACTTTGATTTGACCATATCTAGGGCTGAAACAATTATTTGAATAACTCGAATAATTCAATTACAAAAAAATGCTTGAGGCAAATTCTTTGCCTCGCAGCTTTGTTAAATTTATATGAAAAATATCATATTTTTAAAAAGTTTGATATCAGTCCCGTTTTGTAGCCTACTACTAGCTTCAGTGTCATTATTTCACACAAGTGTTATTGTTGAAGCGCATTCAAAGCTGTTATTTTACTTTCTATGACGATGTCGGAAAAACCAAGTTCCCCACGGGCGTAAAAGCGAGAAAATGTCTAATGTGGAAACGTCTAATATTTCGTAAGGAGGACAACATAGCACAATGTATAGGCCTTCACTGTAAAACAGACCTGGCCTAACATAACATAATGTACAGACAGCATCTGCACATTCACTGCAGTTCACCAAGCGGAGGTTCAAAGCTGCGTAAAAGTTGATGCTGGCTGATTTACAATTGCTAACTAATATATGAACACTACCACTAGTTAGGGTATTTGTGACTATTTGTTGCCTGTCATGAGTCTAATGACACATGGTGTTAAGTGAGCAAACGTACCAAGATCTTGTCATTCTCTCCTGATCTCTCTCTCTCTCCCTCCCGCATGTGTGGATATACACACACACACATGCACACAGACTCTCCCTCTCCCTGCCTCTCTCTCCCCATATGCTCCTGCATTTATTCTTTATTCTCAGATGTTTGTTTGCAGGAAATACAACCCGCTTTCCTTTTAAAGCTAAAAATATGGGCAAATTGTCTTTATTTGTGAAGCAGAATTTAATAGTCTAGTGCTTCTTGTTATACATGTCACATTATACCATGCTATGGTTATGTAGGCTATTTGTTGCAATGTCAGAAGCCAGCAAGTCAACAGTTTTGAACCTTGATCCAACAATAGTGTTGGAGTTGGAATGGAATGGTCAGGAACAGTAGCCGATTACTTAATAATTTTTACAGGCCTTTCATGTAGTATAACACACTCTTTATGTTGCTGTTTAAAAATAAGAAAGTATGTTTGATCCTTTTTATTTTATTAATCGATGAAAAACCTGGCAGAATACTCAATTCCAAAAATATTCAATAGTTGCAGCCCTAACCAGATTGCTGAGGTTTTTTATTTCATGCCTTCATATATTATCATGGTGTGTCAAATGTGTAGTGTGGTTTTATTGGCTGATAAAGAAGTGTGTTGCTTCTGCCCTCAATCTAGACCACATATGTCTATGCATATGCATGTTGCATAGATGTGAGCTATTTTTCAGTTTGTCTACTTTTTATGCAAATGAAGAAAATGCCAGGCCTGTAACTGAAAAATAAGTACAACTGGCACCACTGTACCTTGTTTATTCCTTGGGGTATAAATGACAATTAACACTTAACGACACACTTTTCATAATGAAAAATAGCAGCTTTCACATTGGCCTGGAGAAAATAACCATTTGGGGAGACATAACACAAAACTTCACAGAGTTTTATGTTAGTTAAGTCAGAGAAAGTTTGGATACATTAATGACATGTCATTCAAAGGTAAAAGACAGAAATTAATTGTCTTCTGTCTAGAAGTACTTGTTTTTGACAACCCTTTGCATTCCTTCTCTGAATAGAACTGTCACACTTGCCTTTTTCACTTCTTTCTGTGGTTTCAATGAAATGTACTCCCAGTTAAATGACTCAGATCACTTGCATTTAGCAAATAGAATGATGAAAGATAGGTCCTGTTGCCGTGGCAACACTGGTCTGAATAGCAGCCTGATTGAGAGAGCTCTATGATGCTTAAGGTTAGGCACTATACAATGCTTGGACATAAATGTTCTTGCAAAATACCACCGCATCCTGGTCCACAAAAGATTTTGAAAAAAAGTCTTTTGTTGGCAACAGTTCGTAGTGGGAGGGAGTGAATCATGATTTAATCACAGATTAAGATATTTCCAACATCATAAAGAAACTCTTTGAGTGAGGTATTTTACTATTGACAGGCGAGTGAAGGCCCCCTTGGCTATCCCTACAGTCTTTTGATGAATTTACCATTGCCGAAGAATGAAAACAAAACTCACTCACATTAGTCTACTCACTCTCCGTAAGAAATCTTGATTATTACTCAATTTAATCGACTATAAAAATGTGTTGATGCGTCAGTATTAAATATCCTATCACAGATCATTGGAAAAAATAGTGGGTGAAAGCAGCTAGAATGATGCACACACACACATGATGGAGGAATGCATGTCTAGTAAGGTTCTAGTAATGTCTAGTACAACGCGTTCCTCTGCCAGACAGCTACGGTGGCCCATTACACCATGATCTGACGCACAACTACAAGATACTGTGATTAATTCTGTGTAAGCAATAAGGTAAAAAAGGTGTAAAAAGGTTGAAAATCAGTTATGGTATGGTGGAAATTAGAGAAGCGAATCACCTTGTTTTAGCGTCTTACAGTCAAGACCAGCTTTGACGGAGTAAATGAGAATTGAAGCATTGTTATGTTTGAGTGTCTTGCAATCGGGCAGTCGGATTAGATCTAATGGTTAATGCACATGACTGTCTGTCTGCCTCTTCTACCTGGATAGGCTATAGCCTACTACAGTGCAATGTTTACCCTTTTAATAAAAAATCATGCTTTATGGTAGGCTGCTGTTCATTCACATGAAATATGACAAATTTATATCAATCAATCAAAATTATATCAATTGATGTCATGCTTTAATTTAATTATGTTAAAAACAATGCTTTTCATCCTCATTTTCAAATAAAATTGTTTTTTATATAAAGTCAAATTGCTAAGTTGTATGCAACTGGACTTCTTTTTTGGAGCTTGAAGACATTTCACCTTTCATCCAAAAGGCTCCTTCAGTTCTGATCTGATCTTATGGACCATTGTGGGTGGAGCTGTGATCTGTAGACCACACTCCTCTTCATGTGACAATGAGTCACATGGGTCACCTAATGTAAGTTAATGTGTGAATTGGAGTGAGTTATTATGATCACAGGATCCAGAGAGTGTGAACTGCTCTGATGATGATCAGTTAAATTTCCTGGACAGATGAGAAGGGGCACTCCTTTCAAGACATTGATGTGCACATTTTAGACAAGGAAGACAGGTAGTTTGAGAGAGGAATGAAGGAGGCCATCTATGTCCATCTGGAACAACCAACTTTGAACAGAGGAGGGGGGGCTGCATCATCATCTGTCTGCTACATACTCTGCCTTGAGATCCCATCCCAAAAATCACAGACTTTCCTGGTACTGCTTCAAGTCAATTTTGGGGGCTCATGCATTTAATCACATAGCACAGTAGAGATATGACAAGAAATGACTGGAGGAGAGAGGTGGGGAAAGATTGGAAATTACCTAGATTGGGCAGAATCATACCTGTGTCACCAGGCTGATGGTTTGAGTGCCATGGCAAACTGTGCCATGGCGCAGACTTGTTTGATGCCGTTCCTCAACACCTATGTACCACCAAACTTTTGTTGGCCTGGGCACCATGGATTTTAAGTTATTCTGTGAAAGCTGTGTCCAACCAACTCATGTTCCAGGGAGCCCAGAGAGGGGTCTGGAGCAGTTTGTGAAACTGAAATAAATTTGAGGATCTTGCCCGTGACTGGGATCCAGTGGTAACCAGCCTGGCAGAATCCTACACCTCTCCAACAAGTTTAATGGAAATTGAACCCGTTGTAGTTATTACATAATAATCTCCAATAACCTTCACAACCACCTCAGTGGACATCTTAAATTTACTCAATAATGGCATATTCATTGAAATGTAGGATTTTATTAAATAATAATTTAGCAAAATCATGTTATGTTGCATAAGGGTGTGTGTTGACTGGATGGAGCTTGCATAGACCCACTTAATTTCTGTTCCTCCAGGGCATCTGAAAATGAAGACACAGATGATAACTCTTTCTGTCAGTGTGCATTTGAGTAATATGGCGCACAAGTGAGAGTGGTGCTGGTAATCTATCACCACAGCTGTGATTTTTGGCCAAAACACATTGACAAGATGTTAAGTTGTGTTTCGTATGCTGATCTTTTTGCCTAGCTTCACATGGTGGTTGAAAGAGAGCGAGAGTGAGAGATGTCAGGGACTGCTTGTCATAACTTTAAAATGGGAAGGTGCACCTACATGACACATGTTAATCAGTATCAAACATTAAAGATTTTGTTTCTTACGTCTTTGTTGCAGAGGGAACCCGGATTTGCAGAACAGCTATATTTGTTGCGAGGGTGCGAGGGGGTGGAAATATAATTTAGGATTTGACAGATGTAAAATCATTAGGTATTGTTACATTTCTTTTCTTTTTTTAACTGTTTTTCTCTTTTCAAGGTTGGTTGATCGTTCAAAAACCGCCAAGTATTTCAATGCATCCATTCTTGTGTTAATTTTGTCTTCTCAAGCAGATTTGGTAACTGTGGGTGTGAACACTGCAATGATCAGCTTGTGGAGGTGTTGTATGTTTATGCCAACTCTAATTCATTTAAATCAAAACACCCTGACACTGGCTCTGAAAAGCCTTGAGTTTAGTTTTTTTTCCCCATATTTTTTTTTTGAAACCAGATTTTGTTCATGAGCATTAAGGTCAAGGAGAGAGGCAACTTATACTAATCCCCACAAAGCTTTGCTAAGCTACTGCTGTCATCTACATTTATAAGGAAAGACAGGGAAGAATTGCCGAAGGTTATGAGGCTGCATGACACATTGTTTAGTCTGTTTCACTGCAGTTGCTCCACTGACTCACGCACTGTGGGGATCAGAAGCATGTGAGAAAAGCCTTGTTTTTGGGATTTGGTTTAACATTGACATGTTGCTCAGTTCATATTTAGGAAAAACATGACATAGAGTGAAGCAAAGCACTGAATATACCAATAAATGGTGAAATGCTGCTGTGTGATTGAATTTCATGAGTGGATTCCCACATATGTAATACCTATAAATAGTATGCACAATTATATGGCCATACATAATGGGTATAGCAGAGCAGCCTTAGTGTCTGGATCTAACAATTGGCCAATTACTTATTTTTAAAAATATAGGAAATTGGTGAAAGAATGGCAGCATCACTTTTTGAAAAAATACTCAGTCTCTGCTTCACCTGGGAAATGCTCAGCCTCCAGATCGAAAGCTGGACCTAATGCTGAGAGCCCTGTTGTTGGCTTTACTAAAGGCATCATGTCTACATGTAGTCTTATGTATAAAGGTAGGCCTATACATGATTGTTGTTAAAGTACTACTGTCCCAAGCTTGGAATCTGTGAAGATTTGTATCTAATTTAAGCAATGTGGAAGTGTCCAGTAAGTTTATAATACATGACTTGTTTTGGCTTCTGAACTTTGATAGCTTTTTGTCTACTAGTAAACAAGCACTAGACATAGTGACAGGTTATAAAACACTATTATTGTGGGTTGATGCTGATTTGCATGTTTCTCAATCGCAATGTGTGGCCTGGAACAAGCCATGGAGTAACAGTCTCTAATTGCCACCTCAACAAAAGCAGAGCTGTAAGACATCAGTGCCACATGTTGTGTGTACCTGCCAATCTCTTTAACATATCCAGAGCTAAAACATGCCCTTTAGTTGTTTCTACTGCATCTGTGAAAGCCAACATAATGATTACGGGAGTCCTGTAACACATTTCACACGTCCTTGCCTTTGAGAGGACTAACTGAATGTGAGTCCCAAGAGACTCAGCAGAGGTCATAATGAAGTTCACGGTGAGGCATTAAGCAGTAAAGATGACATTAAGGATACGGGAGGGTCACACCCTGGGAGAGGTTTCTTTTTAGTCGCAGGGTCAGTCTGAGTGTCTCTGACCTCTTAAGGTGTCTGAGGCAGGGAAGCATGTCAGCCACACTAAAGGTGTCCTTGAAGCAGCTGTTGCTTTAGAAGGCTAATATTGTTCTGCTACATAAAGGAGCCCCAGGGCTTGAAAATCCGTCTAGAGAAGTTGAAGTTGACTTTGTTTTTCGCTCAATGGATTGTTGGTGTGGCAGACAGCCATAATTAGGATGCAGGATTTTATCATTTTTCTCCGCTCAGTAAGAACAGCTTCAGTCAGCGATCAGTGGAAGAGAGCATCTCCTGCCAACATGGCAGACATCTGGCCCTTGTAAGTGAACCCCTCATCAGAATAATGACCTGAAACCAAAGGGTCGGTGAGGATTCGGAGGGAGACTGGATGCTAATTACAGCCATGGCAAAGGGCCTAGGGAGAATGCATCATCCATGAGGCCTTGCCATTTTTTGGCATTTATGTGTCAAAACAACTGCCTCCCATACTGGGATGTACACGCTAGACTCAGAAGTGACAGAAGTGTCCTTGTATGAGCAAGCATTTTTTTTTTTGAGACTCTGCATACAAGGCTGCCTTTTGAAGCAGCCTCGCTAAGTGCCATTACACAGCGTGCAGTGGAGAGCTTCCTCACTGCTGTCAAACACAGAGAAGCAGGGTGCTGTGTAACTTGATGATACTTCAGTCTCTTGCACTGTTATCCTCCTCTGCTCAACTCAGAGTCGGGGTTTGTGATGGTAAGAGGGGGAGAGAGGGACAGAGACAGAAGGATTGTGGATACTGTGTGTCTTTAAACCCACCCGCCGAGAGCTCTCTTGAAGGGCATTTGAGGAGATGATCTGGGCGGGGGGGGTCTTGTAAGATCGGATTCTTGAAAACTGAAACCTACGTGCCTCATCACAGTAACATTTCCCTGGCGATTGTTTGAAAGAGACTGAGCTCAAAACCGCCAGGCTTGACTCGGACAGATTAATGTCTTGTTTTTGCCTTCAGGTGAAACTGTGGCGCCAGATACAAGTGCACTGTAGGAAACACAAACATGTGTCAAGTTGATCCCGTACTCCCACAACAGCATTTTCCAGGACTAAGGAAAAACTGGTCCTGTGCTTCTAGAAATGAACACAGGGCATAGGGGAAAACAGCCACAAGACAAGCGGCACAAGGAAACTAAGTCTACAGCTTAGAGCACAAAGCTTCCTGAATAGCATGTTTACAATGCATGTGTGCAGTTAAGTGAAATAAAGTGGTTCGGCTGTTAGGGTATACCCTGTTTGGTAATGAGTAAATCAAATAAAGTAAAATAAGTAAAATGCAAATAAATGTGACAGTACAGAATTGCAAGTATAATTCATTCAGTGACATAGGCATGATGTATATGTAAACTAACTAACTAATTTTCTTGTCAGTATTCCACATTGCAAAAATGTGTTTCATCTTTTTTGCATTGTACCCTCATCCCTTGCTGTGTATTTAATTCAGATGAAGAGAACAGTGTGCTCAGCATGTCTCATGGTGAGGTGAAGAGCTCTAAATGTGGTGGATTCTTTATTTAAATGCTTTTGCCCATCCACATGACATGTCAAACTCAAAGAGCCACGGATCCTGCACTCTTGTGTAACGCCATAGTGATAAGCCGCAATACTAAGCCACACTACAGTAGTTAATGGCTTTTGTGTGGGAAACAGGGTTCAAACAGCTATAACTCCACAAAGCTTTTGGGACAGATGTTAAACTGAAATTAACCACTGTGTATGGGATTGATAGGGGAAAAACTAGCATCCAAGTATTGAGTGTTTCTGGCTAAAAATAAAAATAAGAGACATTCACTTGGTTAAGACTGGGTGTTTTTTTTGTGTCTGCCCTTCTAAAACTAAGCTATTTTAGATAAATTTATTTGCCTTGGAGTCATGTTTAAATTGCCTCAAGAGTCCAAGCCAGCACTAATCGGTCATTTTAGATAGACTTTCTGGCACACAATTCTCTTCTATTTTTATTTTTTCCCCTTAATATTAATATTTTGACCCTTTTCAACAGATTAAGTATGTATCCTTTCTTTAATTCCCTCAGTATTTTTTGCATTATTTTCTTGTTGAAGTTCCTAATTGTTTTGTTGTGTTCTCTAATGACATATGAAAGACTTGTACATGTGGCCTACCAAGCCTTGCTGTGTTGGAATTTGCATCTTAATCAGCGTCTCAAAGAGGTCACCATTTGCATGTCAAATCATCTGACATTTGGCGTCGGCGAAAACAATCATTCTGCAGCTGTGAATCAAACATTAGTGTGAATCGTGAATCTATGATAAGCCATTTCGTCTTATGAAGAACAAGGAGGGGGAGCTTTGCTTTATTTTGTGGTTAAACTGTATGAAAAATGGCATTCTGTGAAACTTGTTGTTTTGTAAACGCACAGGTCTTAATTGGATGTGTTCTCAGTCATTACTGCCTCACCAACACCTCAGGCAGATAAATTGAGTTACACCACTGAATCAGATGGTTATTTGAAACATCACTTCAGCTACGCAACAAAACATTTCATTTCATTTTCCGTATTGAACTTAATAAGCAAACATCAGTGATCTTGAAATGAAATGCCACTCAAATGTTGTAGAGCTTTTTTTGTTGTAGTAAATGGTTAAGGATAGAAAAACTCAATGAAAAGGTTAGTAAGTAATTTTCAGGTACATTGCATTAAGCCATAGTTAATTATTTGAGATATGTAAGATATATCCTAGAGAATGTGTTGAGGCTGGGGTGAATCTTGCAAGATCCTGTACACGGATTTAGCCAAATGTGACCTAGTTTAACCTAGTTTAAAATGCAGTCACACCAGACATGATACAGTACCTGTATATTAGTTGCAAAATATGCTCCCTGGTCACTTTTTTCATCTTTTATTCTGGCAAATGATAGAAAATGTGTTTTGTTTTTTTTTTCTTTTCAGTGTGACAGCTGGGCCAGATAATTGTTAAATACCAGAATGTGGTCTAGACTAATGGAACTTTTACTTCAGGTCATGAAATCTTTACCACAGGCTGTGAAAATATTCCTGTGTACAGGCTACATCTATAGCTGTAAAGTAAATGGGCTGTTAGTTGTAGGGGAGAACCTTCTTTCTTTTACAAGTCTCTGTCTTTCTTTCTCTCTCTCTCTCTCTCTCTCTTTCTTACACACACACACACACACACACACGCGCCAACATACACTTTGTAGTGCTTGCAGTATGTGCAGCTACGGAACCAAACCTCTGAAGGCTGTTAAGGAATAGGGCATTCAACACTCATACTAGGATCATGAGAGGCCAGCAGACTTTGTTTACTGTAATGAATGAAACATTTCACCTCCTCTGCTATGAATCCACATGCCAAATACACCCTGTAAGTATAGCACAGATTTACTTATTATACTGCTCTCCAGAATGCTGCGGGAGGTTCCATTCACTTTGAATGGGCCTTCCCAACATTTGGAGGTCAGTTATATCTGTATAATGACCACTGCGAAAGTATAATGGCAGCTGTCAATAGCATGCATTTAAGTATCCCGAATATGATTGGGAAATTAAGTATCCCGGCTTTGCATTTGCGCTTGTAAACACCTTTTCCAGAATTCAGTATCCCGAATAAGCCCTTATCCTGGTTTCTGAGAATTCGGGATATGCTAGGTAGAGTACTCTGTAAGAAACCGGGATACTGTAGCATGTAAACATCCTATCCTAATTTCTGACAGTGGAGAAAGATTCTGGAGTGTGACGTGCAAGATGAAATGCTGATAAGCGCCAAGACAGTCAAGTGGCGCTTTTAGAATCCTCGGTGAGAACACCGCAAAGAATGTCATAAGCAGTAACCAAAATATTAGTATTTATCATGTAAACAAGGATATTAATGACCTGATTTCTCTGCATTCATGTAAACACTTTATCCTGAACATTATAAAAACCAGGGATAAACCTCATATTCAGATACTGAAGTGCAACTATGTAAACATAGTAATTGTTTATCTGCGGAAGCCTGCTGTAACAAATGAAATTTAAAAGACGTTTTGCTTCAAAATATTTTACCCTTACCCCTCAAGATATTTTAATGACCAGCGGACAATACATTATCCCTTACATAATTGTAGACCATCAGTTCTGTGGCAAACTTTCATTTGTTAACTTTTGTTCGTGTGTTGCAGTTTCTGTCTTTGTAATACACACTGGACATGGCAACCCCTGATCTGGAACAGGAGTCCCTGGTGATTAGAGGGCAGTCAGTGCAGGGATGTGGGGGGTCCTCAGTGGGCAAGATCCGCTTTAAGAAGGCAGCTCCTTCTGCTCCACTGATTGACATTGTAAGAGATATGAGTGCAGAGGATTAGATGTGTCCTCCATCACCTACACATCTTCAAAGACGCGCACACACACACACACACACACACACACACACACACACACACCCTCACACGTACACACCTCCAGGCTGCCCCAAAGGATCTATAAGGTGGATCTTTGAAGGGCGGAGGCAAGATTGGGGTAGGGCAGCTGAACTGACTGTGTAACCATGCCAGGATTAGTATTGAAACAGGCTTTTTTTGAAGGAGAACTCTCAATCACAAAAACCTGTTGTTCAAGAGCTCCATGTACCTTCATTAGGTACAAGCTAGTTTGGTAGCTAATGGTAAAGAGAGGGCTAATGTGCTAATACCCCAACTGACACTGTTAAAGGCATATTTAACAAAAATGCAGTTTACCTTATCATTAGCCATCTGCATCATAGCTGTGCTTTGTGGATGTGGATGTGGATGTGGATGTTAAGACATTGTTAGTGATAGCAGGGTAGCTCACTGACTACTAAACAGATCGGCAATGTTTTTGCATGTAAAGAAAATATGCTAAGCCCTCTAACATCAGGGCTTAAAGTTAAAACATGCCAGAGTTCTCCCTAAAGCCCTGGGTCGCAGAGGTGTGAATCACTTGACACATTGACACCTGCTTCACCAAGCATCTCTTTTTGCTTCCTCAATCAACCACTGCTTTGCCTCTCTAATATAACTCTCCTGTTGACAGACAGGGCTTTTAATAACCATTTGAACAAATAAAATAAACACACACACTTTACATAGGCTGCGTACATACAGTGCATACATACATATGCATACTTTGAACATTGTGTATATATGGGAAGTTTAAAAAGTAATCTGATATTTGCAAAACAAGATGTTTGCAGTGAAACTGTATTTGCATAATGGCAGACCCCAAGGATATTGTAAGAATAGTCAGTAAAGGTCAGTAGCTCTAAAACATATTTCATGATGTCAGAGCTAGCCTAATGTTAAGCAGTCTCTCAGGTACAATTGGCTAATGCAATATTTACACTGTTCTGAATCTTAAGTCTTTTTTTAATAAATTTCATACGTTCATTTGTCATATGAGACACTGAAGTCTACAATTCATCTAACCTTTAAGTGAAATTCAACTAGAGCAATAAAAAGGGGGAGGGGGTGGGTTATTGCCACAATTTGGTCGCATATCATGAGCCTCCGGTTAAAGTAGGAAATTCATCAAATCTCCAAGAAAGTTGATAGGTTTCTGCTTTTTTATGTGTTGAATCCCCCAGAGGGAAGTATCTCTTTCAGAGAGAGAAGTGTCTCTTTTTAATATTTTTTGTCTCTGTGCCAAGACCTACATGCAACACACATAAATAGACAGAATGCCACACACAAACACACACACACACACACACACACACAAATACACATGAACAAACAGGGATGTATATTACATTGCATTACATCTTTTTACACAGCATCCCACATCCCACGCAACACCAATCAAGAGTGAACACACTGCTTCAGTTTCACTTCAAATGCCAGATAGCTGCAAGGAGTTAATAGGTCATAATTAATAAGAGCAAGAAGAGTGATATGGATACACAGAATCAGAGAACAGCATAGAGTAAATTGCCCAAGTAAAGACTGTCCTAATTATTAAATTCATGTAAATATATGCAATGGCAGGTCTGGCGATAAAGAAGCATCAGTCTCTACAGACAGAGAGCTGTGTCATTGTGTTTATTTGTTTGTTTATTCATTTATTTATTTATTTGTTCGTTTAAAGCATGGAAGTAATTTATTTACGTTTATTTATTTATTTACCTCTTCGTCAGAGAAAGTCACAGAGTTCATTTACCAGAGAGAAAATGGCTCTGAATCCCTTCATGGAAGCCAGCAGAAGCCTGATCTAGAGTGTGTAATTAATCTTTTCAGCTGACCTAAGAATCTTAGCTTTTAGGTGGGCATATGAAGTTGGTAAAAGGAATACTGTGCTTTCATCAAATGAAGGAGAACAAGGTCATAACTCTAAGACTATGCTTCTGACTAATTTAACTATTTGTAACCTCTACACCACTTACATTTCTTTCTCTTTATATTGACAAGTGGTTCCACAATGACACAGGGTTAGGCCTTCTTCTGCATTTCAGTTTCACTGGAGTTCAAAGTAGACAGAAAATCATTTAACCAGAAGGGAAATTTGTGTCAATTTTTTTTCTGAATAATGAAAACTAATTAAACTGGTCCTACTAGAAGTGCATACATTTTTTGTTGTGAAGTAAAATCTCCTAATAATTCTGAAATGTCAAAATTCTCAGATTGTTATTTTGTAAGTATTTCAAGCAGATAATTTGTCTTGTCAGAACTAAACTAAACATTTTCTGTACCTCTCCAGCAGGCAGAAATGCCACGCAGTCAGACCCCCCCCCCCTTTCTCAAACATACACGCACACACACACACACTCACACACTCTCTCTCTCTGAACAGTGTTGTGGGTGCTGAAGTAGAAGCACTCTGTACTACTCATTTAATGCACTGTTGATCATGGGTGGGCAGTGGGGTGTGGGTGGTGAGGGGGTGTAGGGGGATTGGGTTAGGGTGGGGTGCTGAAGTTGTTGTTTCATTCTTGGGCCTTATTAGAAATTTTCACATTCGAACTGGTCCAAATTGGTTTCAGGTTGGAACAGCCAAGTAATTCACACCAACATCAGCACAAGCACCCATAGTAGCACAAGAGGCAAGACTGGTAGCCCACAACATCAGCACCTCTGTGCTCATTTGGTGCCGCTAACTTATCTGCTAATTTAATTAGTGGAATGTCTCTGGCAGCAAATTAATGAACACTGAACAGTCATTGCTCAACATGTTCTTTTGTGGTTTTAGTTGGTTTAAACAGTAATATGTGTTTAAAGCTTTCAGGAGCAAGATATTAAATGCTAGATTAAACTGATAGTATTAATGAATACATCTAATGTTGTCAATTCAGTAAGAGGAAATGATATACTTGAAGAGTACCGAACATTAATATTGTGGCTCCTACTCCTAGATTGAGATATTGCATTCAAACTGTGTAAATTCAGAACACATCAGTGCAGTGTTATGAGACAACTTCTTTGTCTGTGTTGCTGCAGAAACCAGCTGGGTTGTTTTTCACAGCTGTCACAGAAAGTTGATAGAAGTTCCTAAAACCATAGTTCTCAGTTACATTCTCAGTTTTTTCTTCATTTTGCTCCTTCAGTGCTGAGAAGGAAAACTAATATGTAACTACTAATATTTAAGGAGGGCAAAAAAAAACCTGATACAATTCTTTTGTCTTTGAACGGGAATACCCACAGCCAGAAATGGGCACCCATGGCCAAAGGGCATTCGTGGCCTACTGGTTAGGGCTTCGGGCTTGGAACCGAAGGGTTGCCCGTATGTTGCCCGGCCAGTGGACCACGACTGAAGTACCCTTGAGCAAGGTAGCTACCCTCTCCACTGCTGCAGGCAGCCTACTGCCCTGGGTTAGTGTGTGCTTCACCTCAGTGTGTGTTTCACTGTGTGCTGTGTGTTTCACTAATTCATGATTGAGACAAACGCAGAGACGAAATTCCTTGTGTGTGTAAATACACTTGGCCAGTACAGACTGATTTTTTATAACACGTGCTGTTTATCATCAGTTGCTAATCATGGACAATCAAGACTTGTTTATTGGTGCATAAATTGTATCTACATTTAGGAAGACTCCCAGGCAAACAAACAACATTTAACTTGAGTGGATGATAACAGTGTTGCTGTTTAAAAAAAAAACAACAACAAAAAAGTGATGATATTTATTGTAGAGAAATAAAGATTTCAGGTTCTCCAGCATCTGTTATGAATATCAAAGCACCAAAAAATGCTATTTCCTGGGATGTTCATGGTGTTCCCTGGTATCCACAAGGATGATAGTTATCTGTGCAGGGAGTAATTGCTCATTTAAGACAGAGACATCCCCATCAGCCTGGAATTCAGTGGAGATTAAATCTGTCACTCACAGCTCCATCCATAATGAAATGATTGTCATGATGCGCCCAGGATGGACATGTGTCTCCTTCCTCACGTCTCTCAAAGAGTCAGAATCTAACACCCCTAAAGACACAGAAAGCCAACCAAAACAACAGTGACACAGGGTGACAATTTATCATATCCATTAATTGTCTGAGGCATTGTGTGTAGGAGAGTAGAGGCACAGAGATTCATTTTCCGTTAATGTTTCTTGTTCCACCTGGATTGTTCTACTGTTAAAATACATACTTTTCTTAGAATATCACCATTTTCATCTTATTTAACCTTTAAAATGGGTTTAAGCCTTCCTGGGAGAAGGATGTTTTGCAGACACATGTGCAAAGGCCCCCCAGGTGGTACTGGAACACCTGCTCTTTTGTTAGTTTGTGTAGCCTAACAATCTATCACCTACTAGAAAGCCATACAACCGACAAGCTGTTTTGGCAAAATGTAGCCTGCTCAGCAAAGGTGTGTGTTTCTGTGTGTGTGTGTGTGTGTGTGTGTGTGTGTGTGAGAGAGAGAGAGAGAGAGAGAGAGCAGTTCTAGTTCTGATATCAAATGTCTGAACAAAATGAATGAATTAAAACTATATGGATGTCTTAAATAGCTAAATCTAGCAGTCTGTCTAATGCTACCAGTCCTTTCTTGTGAAGCACAGATAAAGGACTGTGGCCATAGACTGATGAAAATGACTAGCTTGATCCTCCTCTTCATTGTTTGGCTATAGACCATTGTTAAAACCTTGGGACAGCTACAGTTCATAGACCTACTTGAAATGTTACATTAATTTGAATATGTGTATATGAATTGAAGATGTATCCTTGGAGGTTAATGTTTTATTTATTTATTTAATAATTCTTGTACTCTTTGGAAGATGGGTGCCCTTGTTTTTTGTTGGAGCACCTGCCTCCACAACCCCCCCAAACTGGCATTGCATGACCTGGGTGTTTTGTTGTGAGAGTGCATTGGGCTGAAAGCCTGCAGGCTCTATTAATTTATCAGCTTGGCTCCCTTCTAACGCACCAACAGAGCTGTATCAGCCAAGCCAGGTGTGCTGCTGGTCAGAGTGCAACTCTGCATCCTCAGCACAGTGGCCACGCTCAGCGCATACAACATCCACCCACACATGCTCACACACACACACACACACACACACACATATAGAAACCCTCAACCCCCATCCCCACACATTAACAAATGTGTGCACTTATATTGTCAGTAAGACACACACAACATGCGCACACATACACACACACACGTGAACACATACGCACACACACACACCTCACTCACACCAGCGGACACAGTGTAACCATTTCCCTTGTAATGAATGTCTTGTGACCATACTGAATGCTCTGATTAAATAGAGGTGACTTTTCATGGCTCCTCTTCTGCACCTACTGTTGAAATCACGGTTGTTCTGGTTAGATGTGCTGTTTTGTTCACCATTGCCTCTCCTTTCATCAACCAGTCTTATATTAATAACCAATTAAAAACCAATAAGGATTCTGTTTTTCTGTTTTCTGTTCCATTTTTGACTCTAGTACCCCCAAAGATCACAAGCTTGTCCAAGGACATTGTGGTGAACGAGGGCTCCAATGTTAGCCTGGTCTGCTCCGCGAGCGGAAAGCCAGATCCTACTGTCAGCTGGAAGATCGTCTCCCCAGCAGGTAAAAGGATCATATATTCTCTTTCTATCAGCAGTGATGAAATGGGTGGCAATTATTTGTTTATGTAGAATTTTTACCCCGTTTGAGAGATGTATCTTCCTCAGTAATTACAGTGATTGCCGTGATTGTGATCACGACCCCATTGATTCACTGAATGTTTGCCAGCTGACAATCAGAATTAATTTGAAACTGATTTGCATTAGTGAGGACATTGTGGCTCACCAAAACGTGCATCCCATTTCTCAGTGTACTGTTTCCCCTAAAAAGGGTGCTATCTTTTGTTGAGATAAGAACTGTTTTTTTGTTTGAGTTTCAGAACTGATCAGATTTCCTGGTCATGACTCTTTTGTCAGCTGAACATCATTTCACTGACATCTTTTTGGCTCAAACATAGCAACTAGTTGTTTGGATGCAGGCTGGGCTTTTTCTAACATTGGCTACTGTGAATCAACTACAGCTTAAAACAAATTCAAGGAAATGTCAAATTGACTAGATATAGCTGGTGTTATTTGAAATTGGTGTCATTTTTTGTCTAGCAATTTGTCATTTTTGACTAGCAATTACCATTGCAACCAAGCACATACATAGCACACAGCACATTTTAGGGAATGCACCTTACCTTAGATCCTTGAGAATTAGTCTTCAAGAAAGAATCTAGATGAAAGCAAAGGAGTGAGCTATGTCTAATGCATGATTAGACGTTTCTGTAATTCTCCCATTAACTTTTGAAGCTGAAAGCTGAGACACAACACTTAAGTAAAGGTAAGAAGTGTTCTGTTGTTCATGGTCTATATATCGGATATCACCCTGTGTCTGCTTTCACTGTTTGACCTCAAATTAGTAGTTGAAGTCCAGCTGTTTGCAGAAACCATCAATTTAGTATGATTTAATGTTGAAGATAGCTGCAGGTATACAAAGACAGAGTAAAAGCTGCAAGCGTAGTTCAAGGAAGGGCAAGGTTACTGTAACCTACACCTGCATAAATTGTGTATGCTTGCACTAAATGCAGTCAGCCCAAAGTATAGCAACACCCTAAAAGGTAATAAGAACCGTATAGGTAATGACAAAAGGGGCAAGGGGCAGAGGTCCATTGCAGGTTTGCGCCCAGGCAAAATTAATTACTTGTGCTATGGTCATGTTTAGATTTAATCACAGCACTGAACCCTGAAAGACTGACTCACACATCTCAGGGATTGTTTATTATTGAGTGTAAACTGTGCTAGGGGCATAGTGAAATCATAAAGCTTTACATAAACATAATCATACATAGTATATCAGAAGTATTTTTGTCAGGAAGGTTATGTATCTGATGTTCTTTCTTTGTGTATTTGTCAGTATACAGGCTTACAACAACATTATGGCAAAGGCCATGGAAATCGCCTGTGGTGTATCTGTGTTTAGTTTTGTGTTCTGTTTTATGGCATACAGCAATTGGCATTGCTTGTTGTCAGTGCTCCTCAAGTGTCCTTGTAGTTTCTGATGAAGTAAATGCAACAGCTTTTCAAAAACAGGTATATGCATGCACCAGAGGACTCTCCATAGGCTAACTCACTCATCACTGTATACCACTAGCAGAAAAAAGAGAATCTTTCTTTTCCTCCTTCTCATTGTCTTCAATCCCAGTGGAAGTGGAAGGAAGATGTAGACATGTCTTAATGAAGGTGCTCTGCAGCAGTCTGCATCTGCCAGTATCAGCTAAATCAGTTCTGTGCTGGGATTACACAATAGGGAAATACATTTGTCAAGGCCACTGTATCTAGTCTATCAATGACTTACCACTAGCCTGGTATATGTGGACTCTCTCACACTGTCAGCAGTGTTGTAGAGTAATATACAATGTTATATTGAGTTAAATGTAGTATACAGGATTGAAGGATTCAATCAGGATTGATTGAATAATAATAATAATAATAATAATAATAATAATAATGTTTGTTGCAAATTATAAATATGAAATATTTTGAGAAATATGAATGTTATGCATTCTGCTAATAGTTGCAGAATGCCATTACCATATGAATTTCTACAGTAAATGAAGATGAAAAAAGAAAGAAAATCTCTCAATTTGACTAATAACTTGACATTAATTTAGGTCATAAGTTAAAGTCAGTTAATTAATATTGTTGAAATGGAACATATTTGATGGAATATGAATTTATATTTAATGTGGATGTCTGGATGTTGGCAGTGAAAAGAACAGCTGGAAATAAGGTCTGTCTTGCACTTGCTAATTGATGATCCATCAGCAGAGAATATGCTGGAATCTAATGAAAACATTTAGCCACTAAATTAGATTGTAATCCAATGGCTCAGATACTTATCTTGTTTCTCAAGCAACCTTTAGCATAGCTCAGGTGAATTACTGGGCATGTTGCTGCAGATTTAGTGATGAACATTGTTTTTAGCGTGCTTAAGGGAAAGATAGGCACACTGACTAATACTTTACATGTGTCATAAGATGTAATGCCACTGATATTCTGCTTACACCTTAGCATCTTCATATTTTTGTTTGTTTGTATATTTGTTTTGATTTTTTTCTTGTTTCCCCACTCAAGCAAGGGGAGTTGAGAGTACACTTTTGTTTTCATCTTCTTTTATTCTGTATCCAGGAGTCTACAACTGCACCTAGTAAAGCCATCCACACCCTAAATTACTTTCAAATAAAGCACATTTCACTCACAATATTCTGCATCAGGTCTATAGTTTCACTTACATGTTATATTTTCTGGCTGGTGTTAAATTAGTAAAAACTAGTTGGCATACCACAGAGGTGAACTGGTAGTCTTGGCGATTGGTTAACAGTGTTTGGATGGGTTTTCTCAAATGCCAAATTAGCTTGCATTTAGGTATGTTTTTAAACTGTATTTCAACCACTACATTACAGAGAAATAACAGGGAAATTACTCCCACATCTCTGCTTGTCAAGGATTCATTTGTGTTACTGTTCTGATTTAATTCAGCATAGCATATGACATCACTCCCTTCAGCAGGATTTTGCTGAGCAAAACCCACATTAAAGAGACGAGCCTTCTTTTTATGTATTTTTACTCACATTTTACAAATATTTAATTATCTTTCTGTCCTTTAATGAAGTGGTGCTATTATGCAAAAGGTTTTATTTTTTTTTTGTAGTGCACCTTTGACAACAGTCTGCCATGATTAAAGGCTGATGAGTCTTTAATTCCATAATTACTCAATTATTATAACCACTGATTATCTCTTTACCTGTTTCAATCATTTTTTTTCTTGTATGTGTAAAAAACCCCACAGGCTAATTCCTCATGCTTATGCTGCCACTCTTTACTTACTCAATCCAAAAGCGCAATACTCTTCTGGTATTATTTACATTTGTGTTTGAGTGAGGTGCACTTAATAAACCCCTTATTTGTCTGGTTAAGGTATAACTCTCCACTGCCGAAGGTACAGATGACGATGCTATAAAATATGAGCAGGTTTTTATTTATTTTGCTTACTGGCACTTAGAATGCAGTGAATAACTGTTGTTTTTTTAGTTTGTTGAATTTAAGGAAATGGCAGGCACTGTAGCACCTGTGAAAGTATACTAAATGACTGGTTTGGCAGATTATCTACCAGGTTTGAGTCCTTGAATGTGTCTGCACCTCTAAATGTGTAGTCTAAGCTTTGTAGTCCAAGAATTGTGATTGGTTGGGAAGAAGCCTTCCCCTGACAGAACTTGTGTTGTGTGAAATGCGATTGCAATGGGTGGGTTTCCATCCCATGCTATGGTTCAGGGTAAGATTAGATGTCACTGTATTGCTTGCTGCTGTATTTCAGAAGGAGACCTTAAAGTGTGTGTAATTTGTTCTCTCAGGAAATAGGTGAGCACCAAAACACAGTCTCCCAAACAGAGCTGTTTCAGAGGTAGCATGCTGTCCACACAAAGCTTCACAACTATGGATGAGAGTGTTGGTGCACCATCTGCCAAATCTTTAGCAGGACTGCATTAATCATGCACAACTCTGTGGTCCTAACAGCTGGTGCCAACGAAGTGTATCCTGAAAATGCACAGGAAATACATTGAGCGGTGTCTCTGATAATTAGAGTTAAGGATCATCACGACAATGTATGGATTCACACCACAACATCACTCAAAGTGATGAAATTCCCATGCTCTCTGATGTCTATCAACAGTGCATTTGGTTACGAAGCTCATCTGCAGTTCACTTTGACAGAGAGAGAAAGAGAGAGAGAGAGAGGTTCACTGTTTATTAATGAATTTGGCCCAAATCTCTCAAGTCAATGTTATGTGACAAGGACACACATGTTATGTTCTCTTTGTGCTATTGTGTTGTCTGTGTTGCATCACCCACTCTGAACCTGCGGGTGTCCCATTTGCGTCCAACAGGCCATACTGTTCTGTTAGGAGTTGCAAGACAAATTAAGAGAAGGTAAAAGCTGGCATATGGCGTGGCACTATGGCCAAGTTATTACACTGGTCCTGGAGAGGGAAGGTTCTAGACCACATGTCTTACTTGGAACTGTTGTCACGGTAGCACCTATTGTGTCCTCCTTCTCTAGGTCCTTCCAGAAATCACAATTCTTTGCTCACCAAGTGCTCTCAACACACACACATACCACCCTTCCCCTCCACACACACACACTGACCTCTTATCAAAGCACAGACTCCACTGAACTATGGTGAGTAACAGACAAGGTGTATTGCAAGGTGTGGGTATGACAGCTCTATAAACTACATCTTATCTCTTTTGCAAGGTCAGTTCTACTCTGACTGACAGAGCCTGTCTTGGGATGCAGTTTTCAAACACCTGTCTAGCATGCACGATAAATACAATATGAGCATTAGAAGGTGTGTCTGTATCGTCAGTGGCCATTGCTGATATTTTGGTGAAGTAACTCTTCCAGTTCCAATGTTCTTAATGTTCACTGCAGGATAAGAGATTATTTCTTGTTTCCCCCCATTCCTCCGCTCCTAGATTTTTTAAAACACCCGGACTACAAGCTTAGCTCTAGTAGCAGCAGTCTGTTCATGAAGAGGAGGAGGAGATTTTGTGAGGTTACGATTACACTTGTTTGCACTGCCTTGCACCATGATAACATGGCCCAAAAGGAATTGTGTAACTTCATTTTCCTTAAAAGAAACAAAAAAGAAACACCCATGTTAGCATCTGTTATTTATTTTATCTTTCCCTCATTGTGTGTGTTATGGTGTAGTACACATAATGATAAAGCTTCACGTGCATGCATTAAGTAGTGGGACTGCATTTAAATCCCCCAATTCTGTTTGTAGAGCTACGGTTAATCTATTCTACTCTAATGGCTTTCATGTAGCCCACTCCACTGTGGCAATACAGCAGCTATGCTATCTGGGGCCTCAGTTCCAGTATATGCAAGCTGCCTCCTTTTCCTTAAGGCTGCCTGGGCCATTTTCAGTCCTGTTGTTGTTGTTGTTGTGCCCGAGAGAGTAAGAGAGGGAAAAATGAATGCAACATAAATACATAGAGATGAGGATGAAATGTTAAATCAGAACGGATGACATTTTATTTCTGACTATGCCCAGCCATGGCTCATGACATGCTGGAAGTCATTGATTGCCATGTTCTGCTGCCTGATTGAAAGCTGGCTTATTTAAAGGTGCTACTGTCATCATGAATGCTGAGCGCAAATGTGTGGATTAAGTAGATAAACAGCCCATCATTTTTACTAGTGCTACACACAAACACAGACACACACACACACAGTAAACTGCAAAATTCAGTTCGGATGATGGCAAGGTAGAAACAAGAGCTCTCTCTTGAGTCAAGGAGTGTGTCAGCTTATATACAGCCATACATATTGCATTTTTATTGATTTGCCACACACTTTCTCACAGCATCTGCAAGTGTAAGAAAGGTTTACATTTCATCATGTCCTTCCACAGAACTGAATCCACAACATCGACATTTTCTGTGCTTTGCTCCTTAGTTATGGTTATGGTTATGGAGTCTAACCTTGCAAGGGATGGTGATGTTGTTATTTCCATTTTTATATTTATTTCAGGGTCTTGCTATTTAAACTTTTGTGTCATTATAAAGTCTTCTGCTTACTGACAGGGGGAGCCACACTAGATGGTAAATGATGATATTATAGTCATACTTTACTTAATTATGTGTCTCAAAAAACCTTTAGTTGTATCACAGCCTCTTATTTCTCCTGTAAGCTAACAAGCAAGTCAAGGTCATATGTACATGTATAGAGGGAGAATGTTATAGATCTTCATCATTAGAGGGAAACATGAGAAACTTCATGACATTTCCCCCTTTCACACCCACCCTTTACAGGAGTGATGAAGTTCTAGCTGGAATCATCCCTAATAGGAACGGCAAATAGACTGCATATTATGACCATGAAAGGGTGGGAACATTTGGAAATGGGCATAGGATAGCATATAATGTTGTCATTATAGTATGTAGATATTCTGTAATTTATGTCATTTTCATTAACAGATGTGAAGGGATTCAACTCTGGTGGATCTGCACCTGTCTAAAGGCAGCAATAAGATAGAGAGGATAGTACTAATCAGTGCATGGCAGAGGAGCTCTTTGAAGAGACCGACAGGCCCTCCCGAGGCGTGATGATGCTCTATTTATGAAAATCTGTAGGACAAGGTACATCAGATCAGTTCTGTTGTCTGTCTTGCGCATGCACACACTCACAGAGGGAGAGTAGTCTTTTTCATAGTCTTTTTAGAAACCCTATCCAAGAACTGAAACTCTTACCTGGTTCTCACACATACTGATTTGCTATTTTCACTTTGTTTCATTTGCCTGAGATGAACCAATTAAACAGGCTTTCACTCCTTAAGCAATGGAAATGGTCTTTATGCATGTTTTCTTTTAAATTATGACATACCCTACTCCGTCTCATCTGCAATCATCACATGGAACCATTGGTCTGCCCAATGCATACAGAGGCATTTATCTATGTCTGTTGATTCCGCCTCAGGGAAGTAGAAAACGGCGGAAAAGTAGCCAGACCAAGCTGCATGCCAGATCAGTATGTGTGAGAACCAGGCTAACTTTCATCCTGAATTTCTTTTAGATGGAATCAAGTCAGTGATAAACTATATGACACAACAAATTCTTTGATTTCTTGCCTTTTTGATGCCTTGCACCTCGCTTCTATGCTTCTCATTTGTCTCATTCTATGTCACATTTCTGAGTGAGGGCAAGAAATACTGCTGTTATTAAACGGTAATAAATATTATCTTCATGTCCATATTTCCTTGTGAATTGGTCATGGGGACAGTATGACTTTGTTGATCTAATATGGTGGTGACATCCTTCAGAAATGCAAAATCCTAAGTGATATATTCTGGCATTAGAAACAGATATGGTGTGTTACTGGGCCCAGATAAAAGACATATAGATTTAATGGGTCAAGTGAAAGTGAAACTGTCAGAATGCATTTTCTTTGCTGTCTTGCACTTTCAGTTAGAGAAAGGCTTCTTTTGTATATCCCCAAGTGCACCGCCTTTTTTGTGTGTGTGTGTGTGTTCTTGTGTGTGTGTGTGTCTGTGTGTGTGTGCTATGTAAATATTGTTCAAACATATACTTAACATACAAATTAATCATAAAGTCAGTCATACACGATATGAGCTAAATACACGATATGAGCTAAATATTTGGCATTGTTCTGCAATTTTCGACCTATGGCATGAAGCCAGTATTGTTTTTACTGCAAATGCTAGATTACGTATAAGTATCAGCGCTTGTGTAATGTGATCAAGACCATATAATAATGTTAATTGTGTAATTGTATATTGGAATAACATTTTCTTTTTCTGTATGGTGGACACTCTCTCTCACTCTCTCTCACCTCTCACTCAGCTCTGGTAGTGCAGGATAGTAACAGACTCTCCTCTCACTGTCCTAGGAGAGATGTGATTGTAAGCATGTCCTTTTCAAAAATGAGTCTTGCTGCTGCCCTCTGGATTGATATACCTCCCCTCTACTATCCTAGTCTCCTCTCCTGGGTCTTCTCCAGCGGTATCTATGCCAGGATGGTACCGGAGGCAGAGTTCTGGAGCTCTCTGGGTCTCTGCCTGTGTACAGCACTGCTCTCCAGAGACTATCCACTTTACCCTTCTCACTGTTGACTCCCGTGGCTTCGAGACGAACCAACCTGAACCCATCGCTGCTATCTTAACGCTTGCCTCTGTAGTGAGTGTGAAGACATCAATTTTAAAAGCTTATTTGCAGTTTATAGAAAATAAGCCAAGACCAGCACTGGGCTGTATACCAATACTCTGTTAAAACAATAGCGGTCCCTTTTTTCTGTTCTCCCTCCTTCCTTTTGGCCTTTTTTCACTGTTTGACTGATAAATTATTTATATTTATTTCCTTCGCTATGAGCGAAAGCCGTCTGTAGCTGAGCTCACAAAGACACGACCCACCTTGCTTCGCTTATTTTGCAGCAGGAGTTAGCAGCCCACCTCCCCCTTCTCAGCACAGGCAACTTACTTCTCTCATCAGTAGCCTAGGTGACAGCCAGTGCTCTACAGGGCCAATAATGAGCATATAGGGGTGAAATTTCTTTCTTAGGCCTGAAAGGTCTTTCTTTCTCCCTTTCTTTCTTTCTTTCTTTCTTTCTTTCTTCCTTTCTTTTTTCTTTCTTATTTTTTTTCTCTCTTTCTTTCATGAATTCATTCATTCTTTACTTCTTTCTTCATAGTTCTTAGTTTATTCATTTACTTTATGTAATTTATTCTGTGATGAAGCCAACTGCTGTGATATTATTACGCGTGGCAGCCATGAAATTCAGAGAGTATTGACTTGTTTGACTCTGGGAGTATCGACACGTTCAGTTGGCATTTCATGATTTTGTCAATGATGGGGTTTTTGTTGATACACCTGATGGCACAGCTGAACATGATCTGTCAAGAGACTCATCCTTCAGCAGAGAGCCTTGTAAGCTCAGAATGCAGACATATCCAGCTTAGTGCTTATATGGCATACTATCCCACGCTGTGAAATGTAGCCTGCTCTTGTGTTTACTAAAAGGCCATCATTATACATTTAGAGATAGTCAGAGATTCGTATATCCAATACAATCAAAGAAATTATCTAAGGCATTGGTATTTCATACGAATGAATGTGGGGATGAGTCTGGTTTACAGGTTGTTGTGTGTGTGTGTGTGTCAGTCTGTGTGTGTGTGTGTGTGTTTGTTATGCGCTTTTTGTGCGTTTGTGAATGATCAGCATGCCCCATCTTTTGAAAGCAGACCAAGACGAGATCACCTCTGCACAGCATGTGGGTCATTTAATGCTTATCCTTGCTTTCAAGCCCAGGCTGCATTCAGAATCAACATCAAAACATCTTAAATAGAGGCATGTCTCCATGCAGTAGTTTTCTGTGAGGCAAGAAACTGATTCATTCACCTCACTACATACCCAGCCAAATCTATCACCCTTCTGTTAAAGCAAATATCTTTACCTTGAAAGTGTACATTTCATATTTCTATACATTATGTATTCCTGACATATGGACATAATCCCATTGCTTGTGGTGGTTTTTGTAAGGCAAAATGTACTGAAATCCACATTTCTGTCTGACTTGTGCCAGCCATGAAGCCAAGCACACAAAAGACTTAATGTTTGCCCCTCCATAGGAGGCCAAAGATGACCATGAGCTGCCATCTTGGTCAAAGGAACTTTGCTTTGTTATGCTGTGTTGTTATCTGTAAATATATTGGTTTAATGTAACATTGTCATGTTTGGTCTTGAACTAATCCTTGTAATATGGGCAGCAGTCTGAACATAGTTTTGTGGCAATCCAAAGTATCTGTACATACTTATACGCAAATAACTACATCGTAGTCTGTATACTAATTTGAATTCACACCTTTCACTGGCATTGGCCAGCTGACCAATTACAGACTAGTTAAGGCATCATTGCCTTGTGCCAGTGGGCCAAGTGGAGGATAAATGACACATCTCTTTCATTGTTCAGGCTCTCTACCCTTTCCTCTCACTCTGCTCTCTCACTGTTGCTGAAAGGCCATCTTTCCCTTTGGGCCTTCTCTCTCTCTCTCTCTCTGTTTTGTTTTATTTCTTTACATTCTTGCTTTCTATTGTTTTTGGGTTGTCTGGTTATCTCATTTTATGTTTTATTTGTTTATGACTTGCATTCAGTTAACTGCTATTGATACATTTGCATGTAGGGCTTACTGTTAAATAAATTATCCGTTATTTCAACGGTGCATATATCTCTGTCTCTTATGCCATGCCACTCTTGTGCTTTTAGCTGGTAAAGTACTTGGTAATATTCTATGTCAACCTGTTCATTTTATGGAGTCATATTAATTGTAGTCTCTCGCAATATTTACCATTAGGATGCAAGGCCTAGGTCCTTTGTTCTTCGGGTCTTACATTTTCTATGGAAGACATCAGTCAGTATTTGCACTGCTTCCGTATGGCTACCCAGAGCAATAAGGAATGTTTATGTAGCATAGAACAGATTCCTACTCGCAGCGTACGAGCCAACAAGAACAGGATGATTTCTCTGCGGGCGCCTTCCAGCCCCGAATTTGGCAAGGGCTTCGCAAATGCATTTACGTTTTATGAGAGCATAAATGTGTTTTGGGGGCATTCCTTGTTTCCCCCTCTAATAGAGGCCGTGCACAATTGCACAACTCAAATGGTGGCTTATGAAAATCACATAAGTATCTGCTGTCAAATTGTTTTTGTTAGCTCATGGCATGGCATAAGTACAACGTTTAGCACTGCTGTAGTCATTTAGTATACATGGCAAGGGCACTGTGAGTGTCTCTCTTTCTCTCTCTGTCTCTCTCTGTCTCTCTCTCTCTCTCTCTCTCTCCATGTGTGTGTGTTTGCCAGTCTGTGTGTGTGGTGTGTCTGTTTTTGTGTGTGTGTGCATATGCAGCCACACACACATGCACTGTGAGGTTGATGGAGCAGACAGATGGCAAAGGTTATCACACCTTTAAGAGCCCCTGCCCTGAGAGGTCCTCTCTATTCATGTCAGGGAGATGGGCACCAGGCCATAAAAGAGATCCCCAAGGGGTGTTTTTCGTTTCAGCCTTGCATGCATACGTGTGAGTGTGACTGTGTGTGTGTGTGTGTGTCTGTGTGAGAGAGAGAGAGTGAGAGAGAGGCAGACAGACAGGAAGGGAGTGAGAGTTTGTGTGATGTGCTGCTGTGTCCGTACTTGTGTACATAATTTCAGAAAAACAGAAGAGAAAAATAGGATTGTGTGACTGTGAGACGGTAGAACCTGGAGTTGCTGTAATGCCCTACAGAATGAACTGCAGAGCGATGCTAAGGCGCTATGATTAGCATGTGTGCCATTTTGATAAGCCCTCTTGGGAGTGTGGACTCCCCTGGTCACAGACGGAAAGGCAGCTGTAGACACAGGAGGAGAGGTATGAGCTCCAGACAGAACACGCTAAATAGAAAAAAACAACTGTGAGCTTTGTAATTTTTATTTATCTTATTGGACGGGGGATTTTCTCTCTTTCTCTGTCTTTTTATCTATCTGTCTGTCTGTTCATTTGTCTGTCTGTCAACTCACCCACTCTGTCTGTCTGTCTCTCTCTCTGATTCTGTGTGTTGTTGACGAGAATGCATGGACGATGGGGTGTGTGTTTAGTCACTAGAGAGCACTGACAATTGGAAAGTGACAGCATTGATTCAACAGGGTACTCCCATTTCACAGCTTGTCACCAAGATGAGATTAAAGGGGCGGTTTGCACCCTTTTTGTTTCTTTACAAATGAAAATGCTGCCAAAACTACAATATCAATGGCTTCCTGGTGAATGGATTGTGGAGGAAGGCACTTGTTCAGGTGTGCAAAAGTGTCTCTTGTCTACCTCTTCTCTTCAGAATGGTATTATCGTTGTGGACAGAAACATATTGTAGGGCCAAAATTGTGTTTACTCCCTAACTACAGATCCCACAAACATTGGAAAGGATGAGTAGGCTGCAGCAGTGTGTTTTATAATAGTGTAAACCCTGTCATTTTCCAGGTGTTATTACTTTCCCCCCGCGTCTAAAACAGCCCCTCAAACCACATGCATTCAAATGCAGAAATAAGGACACAGCTGGAAACAGAAATCACAGATTAACTCTGTTTCTTTCTTTCTTTTTTGTAAATTCTGATGTTAGGTATTGAATTGGTAAGTGTATTGAAAAGAGGACCCAAAAAATGGAAAATGCTTTTGGATGTCTACAAGGACAGCAATAATATTCTGGATAAGACAGTGCTTTGATAATAGAATATTCATATTCATTAAAATTGCTGTCTCCATGTGACACCACATAGTCAATAACCAACAAAGACAGTTTATTACAGTAAGCTCCTTAAGTGTTTTTGTAGTGTCTGATGTTCCTTAGTTGTTTTCTGCTAAACTTAATAGGATTTGATAATGCGATTAAGGTGTGTACATGTCCACAGTAGGCCCCAATAACAGGACCCTGATTGGAATCCTCCATGTTTTAATTTAATTGTTGCTGTGATTGCTGCCATAACCTTATTTGGGTAAAGTTAATCATAAAATGCCTCTTGCATGGCAGCTTCTTAAAGAGATAGTTCAGAGTACTTACGACCATTGCCCTGCTGTTCAAGCTCACCGAGTACTTTCGGTATGGGAAGGAGAACGACAACTTAGACTGAACAGCAACTTCAAATCAGCTTGAAATTAGAGTATTAGCATATAACCATACTCTGTTACTTGCACTGTTTTCCATTTGGTGATTTTGACATTCTGCCCTCTAATTTGAATACAATTGCATCCGAAAGCACATCAGAGAATCACTGAGAATGTGAGAATCAACCACATGTTTCATTTTATAGACAAAAAAGTATTGCCTTTTTACTTGTCAGAGGATCAGTGGTTGTAATTGCACTAATGCAATTGTGTTGTGTTTAGCAAGCTGTTGTACTGTATATTTGTATATTTAATGGCTGATAACAGTGTTCAGTATGCCATTTAATTAAGGCTTTCTCTTGTCACGCTACAGGAGTATGATCTTTATCATACACACTGCAAAATAATTACTGACTGGGTTAGGTCACACTCATGTACTGTCTGTGTACGGAAAAGAAAGTCACAGTGTAAAAGTGTATATCCCCAACAACTTGAATTGAGCTACACTCAGAGGGAGTGAAGGCATGCTTAGGTTGTGCTCAGCGTTACATAATGACTGTACGTAAGACCTCTTCTGTGCACTAGGTCTCGTAATGTGTGGTACATTCTTTAATAAAAAAATAATTACCCCCCTCTCCTGTAGATGCCTATTATTTTTACAGTAACCCTAAGCACATGTACTGCACTAACCAAATGAGCAAGAGCAAACGTCCTATCATTGTTAACACTTAAAGACATAATAATATAAAACAGGGCGTTCTCATTTTTAGTAATGAGGTAAATTATTTAATTATTGTAGTTCATTAAAAGCCCAGCAGATGAAGGAGAGCAGATCCCTCAGCACAGGCACTGAACAGCTCCCCTTCTAGAGCATGTGGTCAGATGTCACAGTGGAGCACAGCTAGAGAGCCGGAGCCTGGAGTAGCGCAGCCACATTGTCTCCATCTGCAGCTCATTTTACCCTTCAGCTCCTGTAGGAGGCGTGAAGCTGGGCATGCCTGATAGTATTTGATAGTTTGTCATTGGATATACACATATTCTGTTATCACTGACTGCTCTTATCATAACCGCAAACATAAATGCGACACACACACACTTATCTATGCATGCACATCCTGCACACACAAGCAACGCACACACACACACACAAACACACAGATTCATATATATTTGCATTCTGTGCCAACTAGGTTTGCCTTTGCTCTATGTGTGTGAGCTGCAACAGCTGTTTGTGGCTCACTGTTCCAAATGCAGTATATTATAATAAAGTTTAACTGAGCAACACAGGGCATCCTGATCTATAAATCCATATAAATGATGACACATTGTTAATGCAATTGAATAATAATGCCATCCTGTAATTGCATTAACAACTCTGCAAATGTGTTTAGCTAAAGCAAAGAGAGAATGTGGTGCTATTATATCAGAGCACTTTCCCCTCACTGGAGTCACACAATTCAATTAGCACTGACATTAACAGTGATGGACTGTTACAGCTGGCATTTCCACTATTTGGGCCTTCGTCGTGACATTCATCATCAGGTACTGTGGGCTCGTACTTCTCTCATTAGCGACTCCTCTCAGGTGTGTGTGTGTATGTGTGCCAGTGTGTGAGTGTGTGTTGGGTGTCTCCCAGGTGTGTGCGTGTGTATGTGTGTCAGTGTGTGAGTGTGTGTTGGGTGTCTCCTAGGTGTGTGTGTATGTGTCAATGTTTCTCCAAAAGTTAACCACAGACGAGTGAAGATGCATTTTATTACTGTCAACACATACACCTGGGGGCCCATTCTTAAATTTTTTTTGCATCTGTCAGCTTTTTAGCTCGTCTTAAACGTTGAGTCGCTTGTAAGGAGGGTTTTTGAGCAAAGATAATTAGTCTCCTCCCCTCCCGTTTCCCATTCCTCCTCTTCTTCTACCTCCTCCTCCTCCTCCTCCCATGATTTTCCAGGCAGTAAACTTCTGAGATGTTTCTCCTCTGTGTGGCTTCCAAGCCCTTGACATATGTATGGGCGGCACATCAAAGTGCTGGACCATGAGAGACTTTTTCGAAAGAAAGGCAAAACCCAGCTGCTCTTCCCTAATTATTGCCTCACTCACGTGACATTGTATGCAACTTGCCCTGAAAAGCCATCTTTTTTTTTTCACCGATGAGCTGCACTTCTCATTCTCCAGACTTGTCTTCTGTCACAGAGTAATTTGCTTGTGGTCACATCTGTAGAACATGGGTTGTTGCTGATTGCTTGCCTGAAAAACACATTACAGAATGTACTGCAATCATTACTAATGAATTCCTCTTGTCTCTCTTCTTTTTCATTGGGCTCCTCCTCTTCCTTCTCTTCTTCTTCCTCTCCCTCATAAAACATGTGACTTAAATGAAGGTTCATTAGTCATTAGCTCATTAGTCTGTGCTTTGTGTCTGTCTCTGCAGCCCAGAGTCTGACGTCAGATGATGAAGTCCTGGAGATCCCATCCATCCCCAGACAGAGGGCTGGGACATACGAGTGCACGGCCATGAATGACGTGGCCTCAGACATCCAGACAGTGGAGTTAACAGTCAACTGTGAGTAGCCTCTACTTCAGTGAGGTCCTACTGACACTCAATGAACATTGTACCTGTTATTCCTACTTCTACTAAGTTCTAACAACAAGCCACAACCTCAGTCGATTGACGTGTGTCCCTTTATTAGCCACTACAATGATAAGGAGTCATAAGAAGTTTCATATTTTGAGATGTTAGTCTTGACCGTACATAGTTGATTTATGGGCACATGTATAATTGTGTGTTTCCTTATTCATAACCTTAGAACGGAACAGTCAGCGTGAGATTGAGTTATTTTGCAAGACAAGCCATGGGGCGAAACAGAGAGTAGGAAGAGGAATCCATTTCAGGAAGTGAATTGGCAATGCCAAAAAGATTTCAGCATCATTTCAGCATTAGGTCCAATGTGGCGTATTTATTCACTCTTTTAAACATTTTCAATTTGACGATCAAAGGTTTCTCTCTAATAACCGTGAGCACTGTGGCAAATGTGTGTGTATGTTTGTGTGCTTGTGTGTGTGTGTGTGTGTGCATTTGTGTGTGTGTGTACATTTGTTTGTGTGTGTGTGTGTGTGTGTTTTTAGATGCTCCAACTGTGTCCGAGGGCAAAGACGTGGGTGTGACCCTGGGTCAGCTAGGCGTTCTGCAGTGCGAAGCAGACGCTGTGCCTCCGGCGGATTTTGAGTGGTACCGAGACGACAGAAGGTAAAACCTCCGCATTGACGTTTCTGTTTCAAGGTGATGCATAGGGAAGCAAAATCATATTCAGAAGACGTGCCAAGGAAGAGTCATTTTTCCCTCTCCGGTTTCTGCTCTACCTCCTTTTATGCCTTGCACTGTGGCTCACATGAGATTCCGTCCAAGAATGTTCTTGTGGTTGGAAATGAAAGACGTTTAAAGACATTCTGATGTTGTGTGCCGACAGAAGAGGGAAAAAGAAAAAAAAATGATTTCAAACCGTTCATTCTTCTCTCGCCACCAGAATCTTCAATGGCTTTGACGGTATCGAGATTGAAGACAGTGGAGCTCTTTCAAAGCTAACTTTTTTCAATGTCTCTGAGGGCGACTATGGCAACTATACTTGTGTTGCCATCAACAAGCTTGGCAGTGCAAACACAAGCATTGTACTGTTTGGTGAGTATTCAAAGTTACATTTATTGGAATCCTGCTTTGTGCCTGATGGAGATTTTTTTTTATGTGTATAATATCTTTTTAAACTGTAATACAGAAATTTGGTGTTGAAATACAATGTCTAATATTATTGCACTCTCATTGATAATTCATGCCATAATGTTAAAGAAAGCAGCTAAGTTTCAGTATACTTTACTTAAGGTCATAATGTCATAATTTGCTGTCCTATTTTGCAACTTTACAATAACAGTGGCCACCATGTTACACTTAACATAAGATCACGAAAGGAGACCAATCATGCACCTCCAGTGACTTTTGTCGACATTATCCTTCATTATAGCTTCGCTTTTTTCACATTTCGTTTGTTTTGTTTGTTGTCCTGATGTAGAGGTAATTGAGCCCACTAGCTCAACGCTATTGCAAGGTTAGTACTCTGCATGAGCTTGTGGTGTCTGGGAGGGTGCCTCTGCATGCCTACACAAAACCTAACCATTCCTCTTACTAACCACTGAGTGACAGCTTGTTGATATTGCTCATGTCACGCCCAGGTTATTGGTGAGATTACTTTTTCCCTAACATGAATTGCCAAGATAATTGCCCGGTGGCACCTGGCAGAAATGCGTTTGACGCGTTTCGAATGAGCGAGTGCCACTTTCTTTTGAGACGTTTATTAGCCTAAAATTTCATTTCATTATGTTGATAGCCAATTTAGTGGAGTGAGTGACATGCTAAGTGGCTGGAGACGGCAGTGTCTTGTCACTGCCACTGCCATGCCCAGTGTGTTCAGTTTTTATTGTATGAATGTGAGGCAATTGCCATTGAGATGATGATGGATGCTGTTTCATTCTGTTTACTTATCCTGATTTCTCCCCCACCTTACCCCATACCCCCATCCAACTCTGCCTGTTTCCACTCCAACCCCCCCACCCCACAACACCACACTCAACCTGCCGTGGCTTCATTTTGGTTCTTGCATGCGCTCCTCCGATGTGTGTAAGTATCTGTCTTGTATCACTTGTCAGTTCTGTTGTTTGTGTGCGTTGTTGTTTGTCCCCGTGTCTTAGTGTTTTCATGCTGTGCTTGAAGTGTTGTGTTTTTGATACTGAATGTAGTCTCTATTGTGCAGGAAATGTCACCGTGCAGTTGCAAATGAGTGCAATCTCTCCATTTCAAACGACAGAAACCCTCTCTAGTAGTTATTGCTATTAAATGCAGTAGCTTCCAGTCATACAAAGGGATTTTTTATTGTTGTCAAAGAAAAAGACAGGAATGACAGGAATTGTATGTGATGGAAAGTTCATGTTTGCAATGTTCCTCATATATTCTGTAAAATGTATTTCTTTGTTGTCATCACATTTATATACATTTGCTGGTAGAATCACAACACGGAAGAACCAGATTTGTATGATGCCATGGAAACCATTATGTACATCATTATATGCTTTACTTTCATCGAACAAGGACTATGGCAGCTGTTGTAAATAGTCCGTAAGGGAAGACTGTTAAAGTGCTTGTTACATGGTGAAATGTAACATCTTATATGACATAATTTCAATGAACCAGTGGGTATGTGATTTGATGCTGCCTTCATTTTATTTGCTTTAAGGCAAACACTTTACAATGCACTTTAAATGTTCTTCCCCTCTTGCTGCTCAATACATGCAAACTACCTTCTTTTCTGCATAAACTGCAGGCATACACAATATAAGGCTGTGTTCTCCCTTGTGTTATTCTTGAATATATGGCCTAATTTAAAGACTGAATCAAAATTAAAAGTCAGTTTATTAACAGTGCTTTCTCCAGAGATTTATTAATTACTTTGATTTTGATTGTGGGAAGCCATAGTTGCGATAGTAATTATCCTTGCACTGGATTTAGAATAATCTACTGTGGTAACGTAATTGGATGGTAGCCCCAAAAGAAAGGATACTAAAACTTCAGGAAAAGCCTTGCAAAATTAGAATTCGCTCTGTTATACCATCAAAGTGAAATTTAAATGCTGCCCATAAAATGCCATTGTGTAATGTATTTAGATTGTACTCTGAAGTTAATCACATTGAACTGCTTATTCATTCTGAGAAACTGTAGGAAATTGTCCAGCAGATATGTCTAAAAGCTTTTTTGTAGGTCTAATTATACTCCTCTGTTGTGTTCTCTCTTGGTTCTCTTATATTTGAAAAGAGAAAATAGAACCCTTTCACAGAGAAACTGAACTCTGAGGTCTGGAAAGGTGTAATTCCATTTGAGACATGTAACACCAGTTAGGTAAATATTGTGTTTAGCAAAAAAAAAAAATGTTTTTGAGCAGCCTTTCTTCTCTGAACTACAAATTTTACTAGTTATATACATTTAACTGTTCCTCAGTCAGACAATATCCCCTGATTATTTAGTAAAACTTTTAGCCAATGTAAACAAATGTAATGAGCAAATGATCACCCCTACTCCCCTACACAGGGCAGTGTTGCTGTGCCCTGCCTCTTTAGGAGGCAACTATATAAAATCTGTCTTTGATATTTTAACTATTAAAAAAAGTCTTTGGGGGGTCACTAGTAGCTGATGAGCAGTCTGTCTTATGAGTATGGCACTAGTCAGATCATAGTATCCACTCCTTCATGTGCCTAATTAGCTGGTTTACCACAAGCGTCAGTTCCAGGCAGCCCTTGTCTGGAGGCTGGTCGGGGTTTCTTTGCACCAAGTGATAATGACAGCATCGCCGGGTCAATGGGACGTGATGCTATAAGAGGATTGTAACAGCTGCTGTGATGATACGTGTGTGATCTCTGAAGTGCCCTAACCTGGGCATTCATCAGACCAATTGGACTGTTTTATGGTTGCAAATGACCTGCTTCCAGCATGTACTGCGAAACAAAGTCAGAGTCATACTGTGACATCTCAATTGACTTAATGGGTAAATAGAACACTGAAAACAACAAATAATCTTGCTTAAATTGGCTCCTTAATAGCACCAGCAGGCATTTATCCAGAAGTTACATCCTGCCTAAACTCTATTTCTCAAGTCATTTATTCAGAGATGCACTTCAGAATGATATCGTTATTGCCGTTATTGCGTGTCTGTCAGGTACACTTATTGCCGTATAATCTCTTTTTTTAGTGCATACAAGGTGTGTTTTCAGAAACAACCTCAACTGTTTTAGAACAGACAGGCTTTGAAAGCCAAACAGTGTTGGAAGGTTTGTAACCAATGAAATCAATAAAACAATGATAACAATACTTCTAAATTAACAGCTCAAACTTGACTGAATCACTAACTCATATATGCTAACATCACTCACAAAATTAAGAACATAGTTAGGAAACTTTTTCTGATCATCCCTCCATCAGTTCTGGCTTTTCCTGAAATCAGCGTAAATAAGCTTTGCATCTAAGGGCCAGACATAGACTGTGGTCAGTCTTAAGGGTGTGATAAGTCGTTGAGCTTCCAACTGATCTAAATGCTATCGTTTCCACAGGACCCGGAGCAGTCCAGGATGGGAACAGTGCTTCAAGAGCAGCCCACACATCAACCTGCCTACTGGTGCTCGTGGCTCTGCAGCTTCTCCTCAAGTTTTGATGTGAAAACGGAGTTTCCCTGAGGGGCTGTAATCATATGTTATTGAGTGTTATTCTCTAACCCTGATACAGAGGCAGTCGCAGTGGTTGCGCAAAACCAAGACAGAGAGAGAGATATAGATTTGGCCACCCAATTGAAATTTTACACAAAATGTTATGCAGTAAAATTGTTAGTGTTAAGTTGGATAATTTTCACGTGTTATGCTGTTTTCCCCCGTTTGCTATCTTTAATCTTATGTAGGTATTTGTTTGCTCTATAACTAAAAGTTAAAGCAAGTTTTTTGCATACATTTGTGTGCAAAACGACCATGACCAAGAGAAGGAATGGTTTTAATCATGAAAGTGTATGAGTTGCACCAAACAGTGTGTGCTGTATGTCTTAACAATCATTCTAAGATATTTAGAATGTAGAATGGAGTTGATTGAGTTTGGCTAATAGGGTTTGTAAATTATTACACATTAATTTTAATTGTGCTATATTTTTAGCATTGGGTGTCATGCATTTTTTGTAATCTGAATAACTGGCTGCAGTCAGTTTGCCCATTGCAACTAAAATGGATAACCTAAGGTGCGGCACCTCAAGATACTGCAGTGATAACATATCATGCATGGAAAGACTGAGAATATTTTGTTGACAAAGTACATTTAACATTGTATTTTTTTTCTTGTAAATTATTGCAAGAGGGTTTTTAAGGTTTTTTTTTTTCTGTTATCATTGTGGAACATTATTTTACAATGTATTTAAAGCTGACGTGCATAGACCCATAGTTCACAAAGAACTAACTATTGTTGTCATCTCAGGGCTTTGGGATCAGGTCCATTCCAAGAGTAACATTCTGTATTTTTTTTTTCACTATGTGGATCCCGCAAGATGAGCCCAAAGAATTAGACATTAATAGATGACTTAATACTGTATAGGACCACTCAGTATTACACTCATTAAATGCACACTGTAACATAAGATAAAAAATATGTGTATTTCAGTTGGTCATATTTATATGAGGGTTTATTTTTCTGTTGGGGGGTGGGGGTGGCAATACAGTAAACAAGTGACACATACAGCATATGTCATCAAGGCCCATTTAAAACTGTGCAGATATATGCAAGACTTATGGGCACACTTTAAGGTGCATCTCATAAACATTGTAATGCAACAGGACTTTTTAGGTTAAATAATCATTCTTGTATTTGAATTTAAGTGATGCATCTCTATACATGATAGAAGTCAGTTGGTGAAAACTTGATGCATTGTCCCATCACAGACATCCTACATGTCCTATTTTTGCAAGCATAATTCTTTCAGTGCAAGAGGGGCTCTGTTAGACCACGTAGCTCACAAATGCTACTGAAATCTAATGGACTGACTTAATTTCTAAGAGGTGTGCAGACGCTCCATCTGTCATAACTGAATCTACCCACTATATTCTTCAATTATCAGTAAAAGGTCTTAATAAGAGCACTCAGTCTTGACAACAAAATAAAGGATACTGATTTTTTTGTTTCTTCAGCTACTTTCCCATTTCTAAAGCTTGAATTGCACTGCTGTTCAATAAAACTTCCTGTCATTCCAAGCACAAACATCTTGGTAGTGCTACTAACTGTGGTGGCACCAGTAGCTCCTTTCAGAGCATACTAATCAGAGGGTGCTTAGATTAGCACACATGCTAGCTGTCCTAAAATGCTAATCAGATGATTTGATTTGCTATTCATACAAACACCCGTCTTATCATGGGAATGATCATGGTATATATACTGTATGTGAAATGAGAATAAAAACAAAACCTGTCTGAGAAATGCTACTGTGCCCACAAGAAAGGCTTCCCCTAGGTTGTTTGCAACTGGGGGAAATTAGTTTGATGGACAGAGTCCCTTGTCTCTGTCTGAATATCACACAGAAGCAGGCTCTTAGGAACTGACAGACCCGCGGATTTCCAAACCACATTCACAGAGCTAAATTTGATCCGGTTGTTTGTCGAAAAAAATATCTACCAAAAAGCCGCAATTATATGTGAAGGCTGAGGTGCTCAGTTAATAAATCCCTGTGATGTTTGCCAACAAATCAGAGACTAGATTACTAGTAGAGGGGACGTGATACCTGACAGGCCGTACCTGACAGCCCCCTGGCAATATGCCACTTCCATCTCTTATGTCCAGACCAATGTGAATAGTGGTTTGTGTGAAGGACCCATACTTAAGGGATAATGAACTGTCTGGTGGTCAGTGCAGGATGGCACTACAACGTGGAGGTCCTTATACAAAATTATCAGATCTCAGCATGTTAGGAAGACCCTTATAAAGTTAATGGAATATTATGCAGCATTCTGATGAGTGGTAGCCTGGTAATAAAACCAGACCCTCGTTCTACACATTCATTTCGTACAGAGGGTCTGTACATTCAGTAGTGAGATTCAATTGCTTACTTGAGGTGTTTAAGTTTAAAAAGATTGGATCAGCCCCTGACCAATAGCTTGCCTTAACTGATAGCATTCTAGCTCTGCATTCACAACACCTCCCTCTGTTCACTAATTGGACAGGAAGGCATAGTCAGGCTAGATGAGTGGTAAAATACAATAAAATATTGTTGTTGCAAAGGGAAACATAAGGCTACAATTAAACAGTTACCACAAAGGCAGTATTTTTACACTTCTCAGTGTATAGGCTATTTGAGACATAGGTTGCATTCACTTCACCAAGTCTCACTGGTCGGTTGTCAGTGCATGGCAATTGTTAATTACATCAACTTTACCATAATGCTCATGTTAAGCACACCTCTTGTGACCTAATCAGATACCTACATGTATGGGGGCAAAGGTTACTGAATAAAGTCCCCCTTTGCATATTTTCCAAAGTGAAGATATTTGATTCCCTGTAATGTAAAATGTTTTTGTTGTTTCATGTTCTTTCTCTATGAAAACTGTGTGTTCATATTTAAGACTGACAACAATAAAATGTTCTATCTATGTGTTTGTGTAAATATCTTTGTAATAATCAAATATGCACTCTTGGTAATCCACTGCAACAAAATATAATTCCTGATTAAGTTATGATTTTAAAGTTATGAAAGACATTTTAATAAGATATACAATATTTACATCCTAAGATGTAAACACAGAATTGGCAGTAGAACTTGATAACCTAATTTCTCTTGAAGTCAGAGGACTAAGGCATTATTGTCCCAACTCTAAACTTTAATTTTCCCCCATAGAGCAGTGTTTGGGACAGGCACATAGAATAATACACAATCCACAGAACAGAGAGCATCTGGTCACATATTCAATCAGCCCATATAACATAAAAGACTAACCCAAAGAGGATGCTAAAACCATGCCCATTAATATAAGTTGTGTAACACTTTCTATGAACCCAGTATTACAAATGCATTCATAAAGGGTTATAATGCATTCATAAAGGGTTATAAGTAATGGCATTAGTATTCACAACAGTTTATACATTCTAATGACTACTCATAAGTGTCATAATGTTATCATATAAGCCTTTACATCTTTAAGTGTAACAAAGCATTATACACGTCTTTGGCCTTTTGATACTGTGGAAACATAAAACTTTATTAGTGTCTGTAATGGTGCTTTATTGATTTTATGATTAATTATGTGTTCATTTCACTTTACTTAGAATATGTATTCAGTGCTTCTAAGTCTTCATTATTTGGCCTGAGTAATTGGGCATATAAAAGGACAATTAACAAATTGAATCTTTATAATTCTTGTGACACTTCAAGTTGTAAAGTCTTATAAGATGACATTATAGTGCCCCATAAGTATAGTCATTAGAATGTATAAACTGTTATGAACACTAATAACATTAGTTATAAGATTATGAATGCATTATATCCCTTTATGAGTGTGTTTGTAATGCTTTATGAATACTGGGTTCACAGAAAGTGATATGGTGTGGAGTTTCTGAGGCTTTAGAAAAGGCAGACTTTGAAGCAGTGAAAAGGAGGCAAGTGCATTAGGGAAATAGAAGTGTCTCTTGCAAGTTAACCATAACATTCTGCTCTTAACACAACAAACAGGCATCCTTTCAGTTGCCACTGAGAAGAATCTGTGTTTAAAGAGACGGGTCAGATCATGCAAGGTGGCATTTACCCATCACAGTTGGAGGCATAGGATCAAAGAGGGGGCCGCACTATTTTGGAACAAATATTCACAAGGAACCAAAGCTGGTTTTCTTCCTAGTCCACTGGAGAAGGAAACCCTAAAAACTTCTTTCTCAAGCGGAGTAACATTCCCTGCTTCTTAATTTTGGAACAGTACCATTGATCTGGAAGCTTTTTATTAAACATATTGCCAAGGTTTTCCTCAAAAGTCCTGCATCTTCATAGATTTGACTTCAGTGATCCTCAGATACCTCATGATTCCACATAATGCTTAGACAGATATGGTGCTTAGACAAAATCGTGTGTGTGTGTGTGTTTGTGTGCATGTGTGTGCGTGTGTGTGTGTGTGCGTGTGTGTGTCCGTGTGGGTGTGTATGTGTGTGTGTGTGTGTTTGTGTGTGTGTGCATGTGTGTGCAAGTGTGTGTGTTTGTGTGTCCGTGTGTGTGTCCGTGTGGGTGTGTATGTGTGTGTGTTTGTGTGTGTGCATGTGTGTGTGTGTGTGTGTGTCTGTGTGTATGTCAGTGAATTTATACCGACCATGTATTTATGACATCTAATCATGTCAAACCTCTTCAGAGAGTAAATTTATTTGAAGACACACTGTCATTAAATTGTGTAATAGGTCTGATAGAAATAATTTGCTTGTCTAAAGTTTCTTTCATTTCAAAGGCAGAGGAAGATCTTAATTCCCTGTAGAATATACTGTATATATAATTGCTGAGAAACACATTTGTTTCGCATTGTATGTGCAGTGAGGGAAGGACAAGATCACAGTCAAAAAAGAAGCAAAGCCATCTGGGCTCCAAAAGGAAGGTGCTGCGTGTCTCCATAATTAAAGCATCTCAAATAGATCAAAAACCTTTTTCATTCTCTCTTCTCTCTCTCTCTCTCTCACACACACACACACACTCACTCTCACACACACACACAAGAGTAGTACAAAGCAAAAGATTGCTGATTACTGGAAGTATGCGGCTCTATTTATGAAATGGTGACAAAGGCATATTCTGCTTGTCCTCTGAAATAGACTCCCTATAGTCCTCGCAAACTTGAATAAATAAATAAACACACACCACACAATATGCTTGTACAAGATCAATGCACTTTGGATTTTAATTTGTACCCAGTCTGTGGTTAGAGATGTTTCTGGCAGCGCATTTGAAACCAAAATGTTACAAAATACTAATAGGCTCCAATACAAAACATGTATGGTACATGTTCAAAATAATTGATTTATTTAACTGTGAAAACTTACAATCCGGTAGAATCTACTGTAATACATGCATCTAATTCTTACTGTTTAACCTTTAACAGTCCGCTATTTTTCCAGCAACTCTTTGGGAAACTTTTGGTTCAGCCTGTCATACCATCTGTCATACCATCTACCACACACATTATGTATCATGGTAATAAGAAACCCTTTTCTGTTTACTGTTGATTATAATGTCATGTAATGTAGTCATGTAGTCATGTAAAACACATTTCAAAAACATCTTTTTTCCACCTACGAAATATTGCTAAGGTTAGAAAGTTCCTATCCTTTGAGGATGCTGAAAAATTAATACACGCATTTATTACTTCCAGGCTCGATTATTGCAATGCTCTGTTCTCTGGGTGTAGCAATACTTGCATCAAAAACCTACAACTAATACAAAATGCTGCGGCCCGAACACTGACCAGGACTAAAAAATATGAACATATCTCTCCTATACTTGCTTCCCTACATTGGCTCCCTATTAAAAGTCGAATTGATTTTAAAATACCTACAAAGCCCTCAAGGGTGATGCACCAACATATATTAAAGACTTACTTGTCCCTTACCACCCTCCTAGAACCCTAAGATCCCAAAATGCTGGTCTCCTTGTAATCCCAAGAATATCAAAATCTACGATAGGAGGAAGAGCCTTCTGTTACCCTGCACCCCTCCTGTGGAATAGTCCCCCCCCCCCCACATTCGACAAGCGGACACTCTCAATACCTTTAAGTCTAGACTTAAAACCTTCCTCTTTACTGTTTCCCATAGTTAGGGATGGTGCATGGCAAATCATCACTTCTCATGGGTCTTTTGGAAGGGACTGCCTCTGCTGTTGCCCCCACTTGCGAGGCATGGCAGCCACTGACCATCCCTGCAGTGGTGCTGGGTTGCCATGCATCATACCTTAGTTATGCTGCTATAGCCTAGTGCCGCCAAACAATCTTCATGTGTCATGCCGTACAACTCTCTCTCTCTCTCTCTTTCAGCTCTCTCTCTATTTATATATGTGTGTGTGTGTGTGTATGTGTGTGTATTTATGTGTATATGTATGTGTGTGTGTATGTATATATATATAGTATATATATATATATGTGTGTGTGTGTGTGTGTATGTGTATGTATATATATATATATGTATGTATATGTGTGTGTGTGTGTGTGTATTTGTATATATGTATATTTATGCGCATATAGGTATGCCCAAATTACTGCTTTCTGCTTTTTGCTTCTGATGTGCGAGCCTGGCCTAATTCACTATTTTCCTCTGTCCACAATTATCTTTGCTGAGTGTCATCCCTGCCTCATTCCGGCGGACTCCTCTCACCCTCCCCTCCTGAGTGGACTACAACCAACACTACGGGAGGCACATCTCACGACCGACTCCCCATCACAGAGGACCTTCCTGGACGCCGACGCTGGGCCCGACTCCCCTTCCTGAGGCTTTGTGATTGACCTCCCCTCACAATGGCGCTGGCAAATGGACCCTTACTGTTACCCCCATGACCCATCTCATTCCTTTGAGTTTGTCACTATGCCTGGCCGCTGCTACATTGTCCAGCCATAATTCCTGATAACCACCTATAGACTGACTACCATGTATTGTAAGAGTGGGATAATACTCTATTATGAACTATTATGAACCTTAGCTAAAACCATAGGCAGCTTATAGTCTGTCATGATTACTACTGATTGTAATTTTTCTGCATGACCCCTGGCAGTTGGGTTAGCCCCTTGAGTCGTGGATCTGCCCAAGGTTTCTTCCTAGATTAACTGAACATAAGGGAGTTTTTCCTTGCCCCTGTTGCTCTTGGGTGCTCCTTCTGTGAAGCGCCACGAGACAATACTATTGTAAAAGGCGCTGTATAAATAAAACTGAATTGAAATAAAACTGAATTAAGTTGTACCAAAAAAAAAATAAAAAATTAAATGTCACACAAAAATGCCACAGACAGAAAAATGTTTTCTTTGACAGGAAGAATCTGCACAGTCTGAGCTGTCAGAGTATTTCTTTATTTAAGGCTTTTTGACCTCAAAATCATAGTGAAATGTGGGTCAAGTCAATATTTTAACAACTGTTTCTCCCATGCACATTTATGTTGGATTTCTCCTGCATGGATGTGTTTCAGGAACCACAGGTCTAAGAGGGGTGTTCTCCTTTAGGATTTGGGGAAGTGGTAGTCTGCCGTGAGAAGCTGCACATCCCTGCAAAAAACTCTGACTTGACACATCAAAAAACAACTATCAAAAGTACAACTATCTTACTTAAATATTTAAGCCCAAGTGGTTGGAAGGATCTAATCTTGACTATTTTACACTATTAACTTGTGTACACACATTTTTGAACCAGAAAATTGAGCCTATAGAATTTATACATGCTAACTAAACAAGTATAAGATTCTTGAATGTGCTAAACATTTCCGTTGCTCCTTATATTCAGCTGATGCAAATCCACACCCAAATGTAAATCAGTAGCTGAAGCTATACATCAAAGATACAAGGGCTAACAAAGTTTTGCTGATGTGATGTCTATGATTTTTTGCAAAACATCAATCAGCCATCTGTTGTAGAGATGCATGTGTGTGAGATTCCTCACCAAAATGTAATCGATTTAGAGCATTATTTAAAACACCTTCCTGACAAGCTATAGCTTATAATGGTGGCCCAGGATACATGTCTGCTCACATTACAAACACACTATCTCATCACACGAATCCTGAACCACCTCCAAATGTGGCTTATGTGGTCAGGTCTCTGATTGGACACATCTGCCATTAGTGGTCTGAAAAGGATACAACCAAGGATCATTGAATCCTGACCAAGATAGAGCAACTTAATATGTTACAATGGGAGCAAATGTGAATAATTCTGGTCGAAAATAGAACAAGGAACTAAACAAACATTTGTGCCTCTCGCTCCACTTTTACCCTCTCATACAACCCATACACCCATGTTGTCTGAATGGGATACAATAATAATAATTTCTGCTATGAGAAACTACTACATGTCATGTCCATCCTGCAGTTTCACTTCAGCCTTAAGGGTCATGAACCAGTTAATGTCACTGTTCAGCTGAGTTACTCAGCAGAAATGTGCAGATCAAGGAGGGTTTTCTGTGTTCAGCTGTAGGCCTACTGAACAACTGATATCTTGATTGAGGCATTGCCAACGGATATGTGAATGTCATCAGCATAGACAAATGCTGAGATATATTATCTACAGATTCAAATTTGAAAGAATTATTGGGTGATCCAAAGGTGGTCAGATATTCATGTGGTTGCATTGGATGTAAATGCATGGCATGTATCCATACATGTAGATGAATCTGCCGCCAGGTCCAGGTGTTCATTAGCCTGGTTCTCACATATGCTGATCTGCTATGCATCTCAGTCTGGCCAATTTCATATCTCAACTTCCATCGGGCGAGATTAACAGTCATAGATTAAAATGCCTCTGCAGACATTGCAAAACTCTGCAAAACACATGCTAAGCCTGTCTCCATTGTATCAGATCAGTATGTGTAAGAACCAGGCTAGGTGTTCATATTATAAATGGACTTTCCTGAATGCTGCTGCCTGTCTCAGCAGGTCAAATGATGAAGTGGCAGGTAAGTGAATCTAAACATTTAATGTTGCTGAGGCTTACACCAGCCTGTGGAGAGTAAATCCATTTTGTAGTCTCTTATCATTGTACTCTTACATCACTGTGGTCCCAGGGGCCTGTGAACAGCACAGGTAAAAAGGCAAATGGATTGCAATCATATGACCTATGGAGAGAGAAACCTCAGTCGCCTTTTTCACCCTAAACCCAAATACAGCAGAACTGGTATATTAGGAAGCTACACTGGGTCTCTCGATACACTCCAACAGTGAGTAATGATAAATTCTTTTACAGTCTTTTCTCCCCACTAGTACTGGAGACAAGTCTTGGTAAACTAAGTTTTTGATGAAGGGTATCCCTTTGTGTAACATGAACTTCAGTCTCACAGAATACTGTAAGACCAAGAAACATATTGATACTGTACTTCAAAAGGTAGCCCTAGGAGAAGTGTCTGAAGAGATATAAACTGCTCTCAATGTTTTCGCTTTCAATAGCAAAGTTTTCTTGTCATTATACAAACTATTACAAACTATTGCAAATGTCATCTTTTACTATGAAACAGTGAAGTTCTCAATAATTTTTCCCTTGTGTTTCTGAGCATGGTAAATTTGAAATACAAGATGTTCCACATGTGTGGGCGTATGCAGTAGTGTATGTTGATGCTTTGAGTAGAGAGTTCACTAGACATACTCTTTCTTTCAGGGAGCATTGGCTATTGATTCCAGTTTAGGTTAACTGGTTGTACAGAGGCACATTTATCTTAGAGAAATTCTGACTAATTTGAATACGGAAGGTGAAATCAAAAACTGTGCTTTGCCTATCATCGTTCTCTGATATGCTGATTTATGTAAGTTGAATTTGGGTTGGGGGGGGGTCACATGAAATAGTCAACTCATTGCAGTTCCTAGTAGGATGGTTACCTTCTTTATCATTAACTGGGACAGAGAGTACAGGAAACTGTAGACCCATCTGACTTATCTATGCTGGAAAGCAAGCTGAACAAATCTCAAAGATGAGGGGAAATTGGCTGAGGTGCACCATCCCCTTGGGGTTCTTTGTGTTCCACTCTCACAGGGGTTGGTCATAGCGTGTCTGGCTTGCCATTACCACAGTGCCAGAGAAGCTAGGCAGAGACACTTGAGTTTGTTTATTTAGGCCTTGTACACATGCAATTTGTTAGGTTTTTAATAAATATAGACATGTTTTCCTCCACCATATTTAAAAAAAGAATTCCATCCACATGATTCTTAGAAGGGTAGGCTGTCAAAAATCAAACAAATAGGCCAACCAGATGGTCACATCACAATACAAAATCTCTGTTTTCTTCATCCATAGGTTGTCACTGAAGTAACAGTTTTCAGAGATCTACCACGTTGGCCCAAAAGTAGCTAATTTCAATGACTGAAAACTCCAATTATGTCTGGATGATAGACACAATGGAAAAAAAAATCTGTTTTTATAAATACCCAGCTACGTGTGTACAGGGGCCTTAGACTGATCTTGTTGACCTTGTGAGCACATTGTTGTTTGACATCGTCTGAATACGAGAGTAGACCTACTTATGTGGATGTACACTGTGATGGAGGTGTTCATTTTCATCAGATGCTCATCTTTATAGCTCACAATTTGGCTTTAGGAGGTGGACTGGTTCTGAGCACACCACAGAGGAGTGAAGTCAGCAAGTGTTGTGAATCTGTGCTGTGAAAGAGAGCCCTAAACTCTCAGAGAGGGGATTTGAAAGGCAGACAGAAGAAATCACAGGAGTAATTAGTGCACATAGACATCTGCTGAAGCCCAACTCGGCATAACAGGTACAGCTCGGAATTAACAGGCACATTCTTGCCTGGAGGTTATCACACCTCAAGAGTTCAAGAGTGAGCTTGGAACAAACTCTTTAATTGGTTTAAATAGCCCCTGTAATGAGGGGGCAGAGATAGTCCATAATCACAGGAGTCTCAGGAGGTGATCCTGACATGACGCCGTCGCTCTTGGGGATTCGTCAAGGGTTTTCCTCAGCTCTCTGTTCTTCTGTCACCCTCAGGCAGATTCTGAAGATGTAACCATCCAGAGCTAATTACTGGTCCTCAGGCTGATGCTGATTTGACGATCGGCTCGACTGCGCTTCAATTTTGGTGTTTAAAAAACTTCTAAACGTGTCGATTTCAACTGCTGATTTCACCATATGTTACTCCTTTGATTCGTTAAGCAGTTGGTTTTCTTAAAAGAGTATACCTTTTTATGCTTATACATTTGTAATGAAACTCTGTATCCCCTACAGTGTTTGCAGTGGCCATTCACTGGCTAGGAGGGGGGCCTTGAGGTGGTTAATTGTAATTGCACGCCTATAGAGGATGGCTATATGTAAACCAGGGACAGGTTTTCCAAAAATGTATTGCACATATAGCCTGGTTTTCACACACACCGATCAGTTCAGTCTGGCCAGTAGGTCTATATCCACTTCTTCCTGTTCACCTGAGATAAAGAACCAAAAATGGCTTTTACCCCAATGCAATGGAGGTGGGCACATGTTTAACTTAACATGCGTTTTGCTTCAAATTGTGATGCATCCCACTTTCTTTAGTTTTCCATCATTGGTCTGATTGGTTATAGGCATATCCAGTGCAGAGGCGTTTTGATATATGTCTGTTAATCCTGCCTCAAATTGTCTCTTCAAATTGGCCAGATTGAACTGCATAGCAGATCAGTATGTACAGGCTATAACATTTAAGAAAAAAAAACTAGAGATCTAATTTATATCAAATATAATGCAACACATACTGTATATAGGGCTTTCTTGGCAGTAGCCTACTTGCACATGCCAATATGATATTTTTATGTTCTAAAATGTTCAGACACTTATTTCCTCTGTGCCAGACACCCACCTCTACCACTTACAAGCTTCCTCTTCCATTCACTCATACATCCACTGTGCAGTGCTGGCTTCATCCTCTACCGCAATTTTTCAAACATTAGCTAAGGGGATGTGAGAAGTTTAAGATAAAGTTTAAGAAGGGAATGATTTTTTTAATAACTGAAGTGATATAATATGGATTACAGCCTTCTAAACATTTTCACAAATGTTTTAGCCTAATCTTCTTCATTAAAGGAAATGAAGATGAAAGAAGATGGAAGATCATTAAATGCAGAGAAAGAATATATCATTCTTTGAAGAACCAGTGGAGTTTTCCTGACATCTGAATGGGGGAAAAATATGCTTACTGACACCCATTGTTTAAAGCATGAATGCAGTTTGCGTATAAAACAGAAGCGATGGGAATTTCCTGTCTTTGTAAGCCTGTTTTTAGGACCACTGAAAACATCAAAACAAACACGTTATGCATTTCCCTGTGGCTAGTCCAGGTGGGCCTCTTTATCTAACCTTACAGGGCCTCCCTTTGGAGCATCCATGTTTGCTGCTCATTCAAAACAAGCAGATGCATAAACAGAAATTAATTGGTTCAGAAGGCCTTTTTGCTTGTGATGATTTTACAGCAATGGGCAGCTATTGTTTTTCTTTTACCTGTTACACAATATTCTGCATAGTATTCTCTATACTAAAGTGCGTGCATATATATGTATGTATTTATTTTTATTAGGTTTATAGATATATGTCTATTACCAGAGAAATGTAATATATATATATATATATATATTGTTCCGTACACTTCACATTCTGCTTGTCTACAGCCTTTACAGGATTAAAAAAAGAAGAAAGAAATAGTTTCTTTTGTGATTCCAATAATTTCCAGTGTCCCCATGTTAAATGAGGTTATTTCTTGAGTTAAATATGTTAATAGAAATTAACAAGGAAGTTAGTTGAGGACATACAATATTTACATAATCTTCTTGAATGGTTCAAGAAGGCTCCCCTTTAATTACCCCTAGGTGGCACAATAGAATAAAGTCAAACATGGTCTAAATGTGCCCATATATATGGAACCAAGAAAAAAGTGAAGAGTGACAAAGGAGACAACATAAGTCTCTCCCAGGACTTTTTCTCAGTTGAGTCAGTCAACGTGTTAATGCATGGAGGTGTGTAAACACACATCATTACCATCTTACCTACTACAGGAACAAGTTAGCTACAAACTGTACAGAAACACCACAGACATATAAACACTAAATGAACGGGTAAAAAAAATAAATAAAAAAACAAGCCAAAATGTTCATCTTTATTCACTTTAGTCACAAATACATTTTCAGAGTGTTTCTGTTGTTTAAGTAATTTGAACTGGGAGTTACCTCTCTTACATTGGATTTGTGTTGAACACAGCAAAACTAATTACACATTAAAGTACAGGAATATACATACAACTTTGTTGTTTTGCATATTTGTTATGCCGTTGACATCCCATTCAGGTCACTGCCAAAGAAGTGACAAAACTTGACATCATGTATCCTTTCCACAGCGTTGATTTTCTAGCTACACAATAATCAATGTTCTATGGCTTTCCCTATAACCTACATATGTACAGCAATGGCCAGAAGTGCTGAAATAAAAGGAAAATTTAATGACATTCTGAAATATGTAAAATATTTATTCTGAAATTCTTTAAAATAATGGGAATGAGTTAGTTCATACAATAAAATTGCTAAACAGCAATAACTAGTTTGTATGAGGTCCTTTATTTTTCAAAACATGCTGGATGTTGTGCTGGATGTAGAGTCAAAAAGTAAATATGGTATATGTTGCCTTTTGGTCACCACTGTAGTTTAATCTAAGTCAGCGTTTGAAGGTTGTCTATTGTGGTGGATATTCATGCAGCCAGTGTTTGGGTGAACATGGGGTCATGTCATAACATGCCAGGATTGGCACCCGTATGAACTCTTGTATGTACAATGATTCCACAAATAAGTGTCTGTCCACATACTCCAGGAACTATTTGTTTCTATTATATTCCATTGTGTCACATTGCCAATTCCACTTGACTTCACAGGGACTCCTGTGCTGAATATCAGAAAGAGAATTTCAGAAACGTTTATATGGATTAAACTTTTCCAGTTACTGCATTCTGGTAATACAGAGTTTTTTTTTTTTTTTTTTTTTAAGAAGCTGATTGTGTATGATACTTGCTTGTGATTTTATACCATCACCATTCACAATATTCCCTTTTACAGAAAATAAACAACAAATGAAAAAAGATCAGCAAGCTGTTTGACCAGAAATTGCCTTTCCTTTTCTTTTTTTCCATAGCACTCACATCTAAATACAATTTGTGAGCAGTGTTCAAATGAGGTCAAGTGATGATGTTTTACTCCTTAATAAAACATTTACATAACAGAGTTTACATTTCTGTGCACACTGAAAGCCTGCCAACTTATCCTATTTACTAGATAGACAAGCAGGAAAAATATTGAGGATATCATTAACAATTTCATTTTTGAACTGTTTATTTTCAGACATACAGTAAATTCCCCCTGGGCTTTTGTAAAGACTTACAATTTTAAATGCAGCTTTCATCAATGTTTGTGCTGAAGTGCTTTAGGCCTTGACCAGCCTTTTCATCATTCTCCATGCTTCATCTGTGTCGTATTGTCAGTGTTTACTGAAGGGAATGTTGCCTTTCATTTTTTTTACAACACACTGAAATTATCCAGTTATCCAGGTGTGAATCTACACATGGGGTGTATATAATGTGTAAGTGTGTGTGTGTTTGGGAGTTTTACTTTAGGCTGTGTTTGTGTATGTCTGTCTTTGTATAGGTTTGTCTGTGCTGGCGTGTGTATTTGTATGTGTGTGTGTGTGTGTGTGCAGGGGCATGTTTGCGTGAGTTTGTATGTTCAAGTATGGGGGTTTGTGTGTATGTGTGTGTGTGTGCATCTGGGGAGGAGTGGGAGAGTGGCGGTGGGTCGGCTCTCATGGCCTGTCTTCTCCTGATAAGTGGGTGCTTCTGGGATGAGCCCAAATTTCTACATGAAGGTGTGAAATGTGTTGCTTTGATAAGGTTAGTCAGGTGAGGATGCAGCATTCTCAATGCCTCCATTGCTCATGTTACCTCCAGCTGCTATTAACACCATACCACGCCATAACACCTGTGAGGAGTGATCATTGCAAGGCCAAAAAGACTTGACCAACACATATCGAACAAGCCCTCGTTTTAAATTAGCTATGAAGATTTCAAAAATATTTCTTTTTCAAAGGATACTGCTTTGCTTTAACCAACACAAAAAGGAGGTCCTAACATGTTCTTGTGTCTGTTCTGGGCTTTGATACTCGCTCTTTTGGTATGACATGAAAACACAACAACTACACGGGTTAATCAGACTTGCTCTCGCCTTTAGCAGCAGATGTGCTCTTCATGCTGTGCTGTTGCCTTGTTTTGTTGCCTTGTCTTGTTTTTCCATGTTCAGATGTCTTGAACATTTATTCTTTTGAAGATCAGCAGAATGTTGGCTTTTTTTAACTGAGGCGCAACTTTCATGCGTTTACCACGTCAATAACACTGAAGGCAGCATTCTGTGTGATGACATTTGTTTATTCTTAGTGGACCACATATGCTTTTTTTTCTCCCTTTCCTCCCTTCTCCCCCATTTACCAGATCTCATTTTTGTGTTGTGCCATATGACCAACTTAACACCCTCACAGTATAGCTATTACTGGGAGAGAGATGATGGCTTGGAGAAAATAAAATCAAACTAAAATCCACACACCTAAGATACTGGCCCAGTCTTTTGAAATATGATACCCACGTTTGTCCTCATGAGAATCTCAGAACACCAGGATACACTCACACACATACAGGTCCATGATGCCAGGTCTGGGTATTGTAACCTTGGCATATTAATAGACTGGCTTACAAAATAGCCATCATTCATACAGTTCACTGTCATATATCAGATTGGTTGAACAATGCATCAGAGTTGAATACTGGTCTTAGTCTGCAGGACTAAGATTAACATACTGTAAGAGTAGATGTATTTCATTACTTCAATGCAGTGATATTATTTTGTTGCATACAACTGTAAAAATAGAGTAATTGAACAATCACATTGCATTATTTCCTTCAGTACAGAGAAAAGAAACACAGTATTTTACAGAGACCGAAACAAAACGTGACACACCAGCAATCTCAATATACACCTCAATATTGGGCAAAACCAGTCAACTATTAACAACAGTACTTTTTGCTTTTCGTTTCACTTTTTTTTTAAGTGTACTCAACACACACACATTGACTCCAATACCATTTTGGTTTACATTGCCTTCCACTTATGTCATACAGTCCAAACTGAAATTTTAAAACAGTAAAGTTGGAGTTGCGTATATCTTTTTTCCCCATAGAACATAAGTCTGCTATGCTGTTGGACAGACATACAGGGAGAAGGGGCTGCTGCTGCTGCCACTTTTACATCAAAATTTGAGGACATAGGTTGTGAGGAGGGTCATAAGCAGAATGAAGTGTGTTGGTAGGTGAGAGATCGCACTGTTGGTGTCAATCAGATCCTGCATGCCAGGTCCTGTGGACATGAGATCATGAGATGAATAACACATGCATAACACTCCCTGACAAACTCACCAGGAGGACCTGGCTTTTTTTTTTTTTTTGTTTCCCAATGATTTTTACAGGATAGTTGCAATAACTAGTTTGACACTGCACACCTAGACTGTATTACATTTTTTCCCAGAGAAGAATTAGCATCCGGCTTCATCTTAAAAACAAGAAATCAAGTCACCATAGGGGATGACACTGGCTCTTTGCAGCACTAAAAGAGACTGGCAATAGAAAATTGCTATTATGAGAAGTTGATTAGCTGAGGATACACTAATGTGTTCGTGTTGCTCACTTGGTTCACTCAACAACACTAAAGACCTAGTTAGTCATAAAACTGTAATAAACATGTAATAAACATGTCAGAGTGAATTCAATCTGGTTCCATTTTAGTAATTTCCTGCATCTAACCTGCACTGTGTGCAAACCACAAGTCTGTTTAATGCCAACCTAAAAAAAAATTGTATTGACTGCAGCCATGCATTAATCACATTTTAAACGCAGTTCAATACTACCTATAGGCCTAATGAACTGTAATCAAATCATCAGGTGCTTTACAGAGAAAATAGAATGGTGAGAGGAAATGTATTCTCATGTATTGACCTCCTCTATACATTAATTTCATAGAAAGAGAACATTTTCAAAATCAATATCAGGAAATTACAGTACTCAAAACTTGTATCACATTTGTGTTTATGAAAACAGTTGACTTAATTAACTTGACACTGTTATTGCATATTTTATAATGGTTATGCAACACTTTTGACAGAGGGTTCAAATTTCAAACTCTACTTACCATATAAGATGATGCTTGCATTCGTGATGCCCATACTGTTCATGGCAACACATGTGTAGTTTCCATAGTCCTCTTCAGACACATTGAAAAAGGTAAGCATTGACTGTTTTCCTTTGCTTTCAATCTTCACTCCATTAAGCCCATTCAGGAGTCTACGCAAACAAACGAAACACAAACAGTAGGCAGAATAAGTATAGCATGCAAATAGCCGCACATTTGATGTAAGTGTGCTAATGTACTTACTTTCTGTCCTCCTTGTACCATTCAAAGTCAGCCAGAGGAACTGCGGAGGCCTCACATTGTAACATGCCTCTCTGTCCAACGCCAATTAACGTGTTCCTTGCTCTTGAAATGACAGGGGGGTCTGCAGATTGCACAGAAACAACACCTCTACAGTCTAACTTTCATTTACTGTAATTTATCATGACACCTCTTGCATTCATTTACGGTATATCAAAACAATGGCTATTTTCCATCTGAAGCGGAAACAACCAATTAGCCAGAAATAAAGTACAGTCAAATGTTTTTATGGGAAGATATCTTTCAAAACTTAATCTGAAATCTATCTTACAGTTTACTGTAACCCGGAGAGTCCTCACGTCTGGAGCTGAGACGTAGTTTGTGGACATACACTCATACACTCCCGACTGCTCTTTGGTGATGCCTGTAATCTCCACATACTCCCCTTCAGTAATGAACCGACTAGTTGGAACTCCTGAAGGAGAGAGTAAAAATAAAGTGAGACATGAATGTCATTTTCAGAAACTCCAACCACTGCAAAGGGTTGAGTCACTCTGCCAGAGGAAAAAAAAACAAAACAGAAATCCTAGCTCATGTGACATTTGCATAATTTTAGCCCTGGAAGACAGTGAGAGGGAAATTATGACATCCAAAAATACGGACAGAATTACATGAAAGAGCATAAAACATGGAAACATGAATCAAGACACATGGGAGCAAAAACGATGAAACATAGGAGCAGTGCACTCAGAGCTTATCCCAGTCAGTGTATCAACTCTGTTCCCTTTCGTCTCTAACCATGGTCATGATCCGTTTTATTGCCTGGACACACCAGCCTGACAGGGATCAGCCATTCATTCAAATACTATTGGTACTATGTGGCGTATGCACTCAGCAACTATTGCTCATGAAAAAAAATTATATAATTTTACATTGCACAACTTATGTTATGGTACTGTAGCCTTGCTTTGAAGGAACTGTGTTTATAGTCTGAACCTTTCCAAGCAGTGTAAAATTTCCTGTTGTTCAAAGTGATTTTGTTCCTTGTATGGGAGGTCATTGGGCTTTTTAGAGCAACACTTATTGATACTTTCACAGACATTGTAAGATACAACCCCTTTATGAGTTACAATATATGTATTGATTTTCAGCCTCTGGTACTGCACTAAAAACAAACACATTTCCCATGTTATGTTCATGTTCAGGAATATTGCAATAACATCAGGACCTAATGGTTTGTTATGAAAGTCTCCTTATTTCCCTCAGACAGCAGTGAAATTGAGACATGACTTTTTTTCTCTCTAATGCCCATTACACAGAATAATTTCAGACATTTTAATTGTGTAGCAAACAAACCAATTACTACCGACCAGCATGGAGCAAATATTGGTTTAATAACCTCAGCTGCATTCTAATTTTTTGGAATAAGAGGGGGGGGGGGGGTTAGGGGAAAAAAAATGATCTTGTAGACAAAGATAGTAAGAGAGTGTTACGAGTGTGCTGCCATTACACCCAGCGGCTAATCCAGGGCTCGTGATGAGGCTATCTGCCCATGCTGCGGAAAGATTATTGCAACGGGAAGGAAGTTATTGAGGGGGAGAACCCATGATGGGAAATAAATCACAACTTCCCACAGCTTGCCATCGGAGAGGTAACACGCTCGTTAGATCAAGATTGAAACACAGCCACTTGCCCCTGTGCTGTACAGACCTATGAGGTAGTGGGTTTGCAAAGGCAGGCCTGAGAAACACATGCATGCACATCTACTTTACACCATCACACATATGTCTTATCTGATGAAGGGGAATGAATTCATTGTGATAAGAGGACATGGTGATGAGTACATTTCTCAGCATGCAATCAGGTGTGCAAGATTATCATATGTCTGTTTAGTAGATGGAGCTATGATTGGACATCCAGAGAAGGGTCCAGGTGGGCCTGAAGATGTGCTATTTGGCAAATGTCAAATGAAATCATGCACAAGGCTGTCTTAATGATATATCCATACCATCATCAAAACCTGAAGATGCAATAGTAAGTATAGTTCCAGTGGGTACCCACTGTAGTTGGGCTAGACAGCAATGCAGCACGTTGGGCTTGACAGTACTGCAATGGTTGGGCTAGATAGCACTGGTAAGCAATGGAGTGGCTGGAATGCAGTGATTGGGCTAGCATTGTAGTGGTTTGGCTGGACAGTAATGCAGTTAGAGTAGATAGCACTACAGTAGTTGGACTAGATAGCAGTGCAGTGGTTGGGCTAAATAGCAATGCAGTGGTTGGGCTGGATAGTAAACCAGTGATTAGGGTAGATAGCAATGCAGTGGTTGGGCTGGATAGTAAACCAGTGATTAGGGTAGATAGCAATGCAGTGGTTGGGCTGCATATTATTGCAGTGGTTGGGCTAGATAGCAATGCAGTGGTTGGGCTGCATATTATTGCAGTGGTTGGGCTAGATAGCAATGCAGTGGTTGGGCTAGATAGTAATACAGTGATTAAGGTAGGCAGTTACTCAAAGAAGTAGGAACTGCAGGGCGGTAGATTGTGATGGCATTGCTCTCAAGGATTATATTTCTCAAATGCATTTTATGCAATAGGGTGTATGATTTAGTTGTTTCTCAAAGCCATAAATCACATATTTGCACAAGAAGTGCAAACAGGAAAAAGGCATGTGGGATATTGGTGTTTTTATTTTAGTAATGGTTTGAAAGAGATGATAGACGAGAGAGATTACATGTTTTCTTGCTGTTTTCTTCCTACTCAGTCCCAATTATTCTAAAAATGCTTAGACCTTAGACAGCATCTGAAGGACACTGAAATAAGACCAACTTAACTTGTACCCATCAAATGAGCCCTTGAAATGCACTTAACTAGGTCAACGATTCCCAACATTTAAATGGGTCACTCAGTGTCTTTTGAATACAACCTATGGTTGTGCAACTGCTTGAGAAGAAACCAAAAACCCATACTGTTGTGTTTCATCTTGAAAGCATGACAAATTTTCCTACTATAGCCTGAATAGATTAGGCCTGTGTGTGTAGGCACAGCATGCTTCAGGGTTTACAGTGAATTAAGAAACAAATTAGCGGATAGCATTACCCACATAATGAGATTTCTCTCTGCTAATGATTTCATAATCAGCCACTGACCATTATTAATGTTTGTCAACTCATCTTGCTGTGATAGGCAGCTCATTTTTTTAAATGGCAAGCGTAAGCACACAACCTCATGCTCATGATCTTCACCACATTCTATTTAATTACCATGTAAAGAATCGGGGTCAGTTGGGGGTAAATACAGCTGTTACAGAGTTGTAACCTTTGCCATTTCTTATACAGTCCTTTTACAACCTCAACCTCCCACACACATAAGCACAATCTGAGAATTTCTAATATGTGTGCCATATATGTTTATATTAATACCCAATACCCAGTATTATTTTTCCATTTTTACTTTATTCAATTTTAAACTGAATATTTTCACTTATAAGACGATTTTTCCTGTGCTGTGGATATGAGTGATAACTTCTTTCAGGTCACTGCCATTCTGCTGGATAGCTCATTTTGCACTGTGCTGGCAAGTCAATGTTTAATGGATGCTTACTGGTGTGTGTTTGAACAGATAATGATGGAATATTTGAACTATCCTTGGATGAACTTTACTGCCTTATCAAACACTGAGCTGAGAGAGCCAAGCAGGATTTTATATTGCCGGTCTATGTAAATGCATGAAGTTGCAGTAGCCTACAGTTCCATCACAGAATGCAGCGGCTCAGTGATGCCACAGACTGTATTGTGCAACTGTGTCTTCAAAAATCAGCACATAAATACATAAATAATGCCAGACATTCACAAACAACTCCAACGCTTCTAAGACAGAGAGAGAGAGACAGTGCACTCTGACAAAAAGACAAATATGTCAATAATCTAGACATCACAGAATTATAGTGTGACTTTGGTCCAAGATGATAGAGAGGTGTTCCAGGGGAGTTTCATTAACTGACTGGTAATCAATTCATTTTTATGAAATTCTCTTTCCTCTTGAGAATAATACCCATCATATTTGGCAGCTGTCTTTGCCTGGTGTCAGCGGTTTGTCATTCCAGAATGAAAGAGCTATTGGCATCTGACAGGCTATGACACACTTGTGCTATACAGTACGAGTTGTGTTTCATCCATTATCAATTAAAATGTAGGTAACGTTGTTCAGCGGAACAATACTGAACACTGTAGCCTAACACTGAATTGTAATGTAATTTGATGATGATATTTGTCAGGGTTTGGGGTTAATAAGTATGTTTCAGCTATTCCACGCCATGTTTGTTATCTATTAGGTCCAAAAGACAGAACAGAAGCCCTGGTCCACAGTTAGGATGATTGCCTCTAGTATGAGGTAAATTAAATGGTTATTCTAGTGGCTAACATGTACGGCAGTAAAACTGTGTGCTTTACAACAGGAGATCCCAAATTGCAATGCAGTAGCAACAGCAAGCAATGGCCCCAGTAATGCCACTGCGACTGATTTGTGGTAAACTGTAAGATGTAACTGTAACTGTCTAGTGGTGCTATATTAGGCTACAGGTAAAGAGGACAACTCACGGCACATGAAAAAACTGATGATCGCTTGCTGACAATTGCACAGCACAGTAGGGTAAGAAAAATATATAGCACAATAGAATAGACTTACCTACATAAAACCCATACTTCAATAATACAACACACAAAGACATTTTATTCATATTATTAATACCACCCCACATATGAATATATTTCCAAAGGTGGCTCACAGTTTTTCATCTAGGAGTAAAAAATAATTTCTTCTTTCGTCAATGTTCTCCCGACGGCCCCATTCAGCAGCTTGGTGAAAGCCCCTGTGGTTGACAAAGTCACACTTTTCAGTTGGTAATGGAAAGAAAAAAAGGCGAGGTGGTGCTCGTTGGGAATACGTGTTCTATTCGGGCTTCATTGGGGATGTGACTGGTTTAATAACATGGAGAAGGGGACTGATTGTGCATGAAACACTAGAGTGCAGCTTGATGGTGACGGGTTTGCACTCGGCTTAGCTGCGAGACCAGCAGTCATTAGGCGGTCCACCAGGGACCGACACAATGCCGGGGATTTGAAGTAATCATGTGGCTCACTTACGCCTCCAAGCACTGTCAGCGTGTGACTCTCAGAGGAAGACACACAATGCTCTAACCTCAACATTTTGATAGTTCACTGACTTTTTAACTTTAGATTAATACAAATAACTGTTTTCGTTCTTTTTTTTAGGTTGGTTTATGTATCTACTTGTCTCAGTAAAATGCACTTTAGCAATTAAACCACTTTAACTTTCTTGAACTAGTGCACTGCTATACTCAGTTCATATGGCATGTACAGATTTTACTATTTGAGTATTTAGTGTATGTCACAGGCTGCACCACTCTCCTGATTAGTCTAATTTAAACATGGAAATTATTGCCACTGAGAGTATTTTTGCTTAGACCGAGCATTAAGTACTTCCTGGCTATTGCCCATTTGTTTTGAATGCCTCTTTTTAAGCATCTTCCATCTATCAAGTGTAGTTTTAATCTGTTTCTAATCTTGATTGCAGCCGACGACAGCGTTTGACATTGAGATAGATTGGCTCTGCAGCTTGCCCTGAGAAGGTCTGTCATCCGTGTAGAGAGACAAGGACACCTGTCAGGGCCCGAGCAGCCAAGCAAGACCCTCTCTTACTGTAATGCAGCAGGCATGCACACACACACACACACACACACACACACACACACACACACACACACACACACACAAAGCACTAGGGAAAATCCAAGCAGGTGGATTGAGTGGACAGAAAATATGGCATGAAGCTAACAGCAAGGACTTGAGCCACTCCATACATACAATATGCAATTTGAAGATGCTCTGCATAGGTGCCTACCTGCATGCCTAGGCATAGGTGCCTACCTGCATGCCTGTTCCCATAAAAACTAAGGCTGTGTGGCGTAAACACATAATTCCCTGACACGATTCCTGTGTGAAAATGGAAGATGGGCTTTATTTAGAAATGACACCAAGGCTTTTATGCTCATCCACGCTCACGCTGTGGAAGGGGAGGACAGTGCATAGTCTCTATCTTTTTTGAACGGCTGCCAGAGAACATAAAATCTGAGTTTGTGTAGGCTGTGAGCAGAGGATGAGCATGGCCTTATTCAACCTTCCTATATCTGTGCCTGCTTCACGGTCATAAAAAGATTATTGTAGTACTATATTGACTGGCACATATTGTGAATGACCTTTACAAAATTACTAACCAACTTAGACGAATTGATGTTTATCAAGTAACAAACTAGAAAAACACTCGGAGAGCACAGACCTCCACCAAGGCAATATAGGGACACTGACCCAATACAAATTCCAGATGTAATCATCTGTTCATTGGCCTAGTACCCATGTTGTCCAAAAATGTCATCAAAACCTGTGCAGTACTTTTTGAATAATCTTGCTTACAAAAAGACAGACAGACAAACAGACAGACAGACGCTGGCGAAAACATAACCTCCTTGGCGGAGGTATTAATGTACATATTGCAATTGTCACACAATCAGTGTCAAATTACAGTGTCAATACTTAAGGTATCAATACTACAACGTGCAGAAATGGAAAACAACTTAGAGATAAACAGTGTTTGCATTTGTCAAATCTGGAAAAGTAAACTGTTTCAGAACTGTACAAAGTGATAGGGACAATCAGGGACAAAAAGAACAGTCTAGTGTTACATTTTCTTCTGTAGCCTCCCCAATCAAGGACACCTTGTCATAATTCATGAATGTGACACTCTATTATCAAACTCTGTCAGGTGAGAGGTATGCTTTCCAGGAGCAGGAAGTCTGTCCCAGATATCATGACCTTGTTAAAATTGCAGAGGCCTATTGGCTTTTCTTCCCTCATGAAGTGGCAAAATATCTGTGATGCTATCATTAATAAAACTGTAATTTTAAAAAGGCTGATCATGTCAACTTTAACTTAAGTACCAAAGACTCTTGCTCTTGGACTAACATCTCTGACAGACTTCTACGTTTCCAAAAAGAAAAAGTTTTTTTTTATATTTTATGTCTAACATTTCTGACTGCTCATGTATGTTGCCAAGGCAACAGGACCTAGGTTTGAAATGAAAGAGGATTTATAAATGTATAAATAAATAAATAAATAAATAAATAGTAACACAAAACACAAGTTATACCTCATGAGAAAATAATTTCATAAACTAATATTTTTGGGGGAGCAAAGCATGCATGAGATACTGTTTGTATAATTTCTTGTTTACATAAGTGTGATGCATGTGAAATAAAGGACCAAGGGTGCATATTACTACTACTACTACTACTACAAACAATACCACTACTACTAATGCTTTCAAAAGGGTAAATAAATATGTACCGGTACATCAACATGAATTTGGGAGTACATCAGTGTCCCCACTTTAAAAGAGTACATCTGTTTGCTTTCATGTTAGCATTTGACCCACATCTTCTCACTATAAAAAGCCAAATATATTTTCAGCCAAGAAACTACTTCCACTTTCTTGGCTTGCCTCTAGACATTGACAGAATGGGGACAATTCATTTTGATATATGATGATAAAAAAATGCTTTCTCAGCAAACTAGGAAAAGGTTATGTGCAAAAAAGATAACAGTTTATTTCTCAGTGCCCCAATTACCACAGCAAGGGCTCATAATTGAGCTGAAAGTGCTAGCATTTCCTGTGTATTATGGACTTAGCTGACCTGTGACAGTTTCATAGGAGTGAGCATTGAGTTTGATGTACACTACGACAGTCATCTCTAGTTCGGAGGCTTCTCCAGTTCACTTGCTTTTTTTGGGTTTCAAAGCGGAAACTTTCACTCACATCTCCAGTTCTGTCACTTTTTGTCAAGAGGTCGTTTCAGCAGTTTGATGGACAAATTTCCTGAATGAAGTAAACGTTTGGAGGAAACATGATCTCCAGATCAAACTTAAGAAGAGACTCAGTGAGTTCTATAATCCAGATGGCAGTTGAGAGTTGGGAGTGATATATCAGCACGCCCGGCCTCAAGCCGAACATATTGATCAGACTAATTGTTCCACTTTGAACCTCTGTGACTAACTATGTTATAGTTTAATCAGAGAATCTCAAACAGATTCTCCCTCTCATGCACTGAGATCAATGCCCTTTTCCAAAACACACTGGCCAAGAGCGACCATATTTAATTCTAATGAATACTTGATCAATCTTTCAGAGTTAAAAATTTTGCATGACTTAACCATCATGTACAGACTGCAGCAATTTTCCAAAAATACCATCATTAGCAGTCGCAGACATGGCCGTGATCATTTAATACTTTATGATTCATCTCAGTCATCCTAATTGAGTTAACCTATCTGCCTATGGACATTTCAGTATGCAAAACAATGCTGGCATGCATTTAAATTCAGTTCTTGAAACACCACTAAACCCAATACAAGTGACAACACCCGAATCTCTTTTTACCCTTGACTTCGCACAGCCCGTGCTCTGAAACAAAGCAACCATGTCCCAACGCTTTGCGAACAAATGTATGAAAATCTGAAAGCCATCATATTACCCGATTCGCCGAGCGCATTCAATCAATTGCAATACAAGAAGTGGGGAAAGTATGGTATCATCGCTCACAGAAGGCTTTCACGGGACCTAAGTGCAGGATTTAGCAGAGGGCCCTTGCATTATTAATCAGGGACGGAGCGAGCCCAGCTGTTTCGGCATCTTATTCCAGTTTCAGTGCCACACCATCCCCATGCTGTGCTCTGCTCTGCCTGTGTGTGTGTGTGTGCCAGACGACAGAATGTCACCACTTGATTTGCTCTCCTTGCCTGGTCTCTCTTATTAAAACATAAAACATTTTTTAAAAACCTGAACTTTAAAGGTCATTAGGAACTTTTAAGTGAGAGATCTTTAATGCAACAGGCCAAAGAGCCTACGAGGAAAAGGAAGATGTTATTCAGAAATATTTATTTATTTATTTCTCTTTGTCTGTGAGAGTGTGTGTGTGTGTGTGTATGTGTGTGTGTGTGTGTGTATGTGTGCGTGTGTGTTGGTTGCTGTTATAAACACAAGTCTGTCACTTCAGTTATCTGAAGAAGTAAAACACACTCACACACACATACACAGACATGTATGCTAACACACACACACACACACACACAGCCATGCATGCACTCTCAAACACATACAGAGAAATGACAGAAAACTACAAGATCTATTCAAGATTGATGTGAAAATTAATTATCTAGGAAATTAAATACAACTGTTTTTAAGATCATTGTAATGATTCAAACAAACATATCTATTTAAGTTCAGTTGTTAGTGCATTTGTATTTAAGAGTACAGGACATGGGTATGCATTTTGCTGTGTGCAATATAGCTATTATCTAACATCTAACAGTAACGTGCTAAAACAATTCAGTCATTCAGCTCCTGCAACATTTCCTTAATGCACATTTCCTTCAGGGGGTGCACTTCAATTTCTATGTTTAATAAGATTTCTGGAGCCTTCAATGAATCACTGTGATAGTTTAGTGGCAGTGCCTGTTATTTTATAAAACAGAACAAGGGGCCCACAGGTATCTTATATCTTTAAAGAGAAGGGGAGGGGGTGCGTGGGCTGAGGCATGTAGTTTTTAGTTCACAAAGGGCACGCAGTGATGAATTATACACGTTTAAAACTTAGTCAAAGCTGCCCTCTGAGGAATAGCATCAGATGACATGTTATTAAGCGGTAATGAAGAGCTTCTTCAGGCACTGAGGCACTCAAGCAAGGGGGTGAGGGCAGCCTCCACTGCTATTGAAGGGGTAGATGGTGCCTTGGTGTGTGTGCATGTGTGTGTGTTCACAGATAAGGAGGGTGATGCCACACAGAGACCCCAAGTGAGCCAATCATGTCAGATGAGATGAGCCTCCAACACGACAACAACCTCCCACCTCATACCTCCCCATCCCCGTACCCCCTGTCCCCCCATCCCCTGCTACCTCTCTTCCACTCCCCACATCCACTGCACCCCCAGCCCACCTCACCCCCACCTCATCTGGCCCTCCTCATACACCCCCATACCCACCCACTCCACAAAAAATGCAAACAGATGCAGGCAGCGGCTGCCTCAGTTCTCCTCCATTATTAATAATCAGAGTTCAGGCTGAATTAGCTCTCCTGATGATTTATGATCACAGCACAGGAAAACCATCTAGTAGAACATTCACACCTGTCTCTCTCTCTCTCTCACTCTCTCTCTCTTCCTCTCACTACCTGAGCGAGGAAAAAAGTGATTGGGTGCTGACATCGTTCTGAGAAGCACTGGCACCTCCTGTAAGGTGACCTGTTCCTGATACCTAACTGGGATTGCAAATCTGTTGGAATGTGTTTGCTTCCAAAATTAGTGATGAGGAGTGATGAAGATGATACTGCCAGCCAGTATGCTTAGGAAAGGTGCTTCAATGCTTACTTTTAAACTTTCTTTAGCATACTGTACTATGGTTCATATGAAGCGATAGGAAGCATAAAAAGCACCACAATTCATTTCACTATGAAACAACAACCAACCAATGTCTCACAGATCAATAACACCCGCCTTGCCGTAAATCTAAGTGGATTTGGATTCACTTGTCTTTTCCAGAGACCTAATGTATTGTATGTATGTAATATGGATAGTGTAAGAAGATAGAAGAGACTATCTGACACTGCAAGAGACTGGTCAAGAGACAAGATGAACTCTCATCTAGGATATAGACACTGTCACAGGATGAGAGATACTTAGTGGTCTAAATGAACTGTTCACTGAACTTCAGGCTTTCTTAAAGCAAAATTGATTTCAATCTCATTATTAAAGCCAATATGCCTTTAGTTTAATGTTAAACGTTTTAACGTTTTAAAGTTAACTATATTAGGAGCAGATTCTCATGTAAAATCATCTTACTATAATCCTGTCATGGGCTATTAAGTCCTGCTATGGAGAATGCAGCCTCCAATATATATATGTTTGTGTATGTATGTGTGTGTGTGTGTCTGTGTGTGTGTGTGTGTATGTGTGTTTGGGTGAGTGCATATGTATCTATGCATGTTCTGTGCATTTAGAATGTATGCAGACCCCTTAAATGTTTGGTTTTATACATTTTGTTAAGCTGCAGACTTTTGCAATTTTTTGTTATTTTCATCAATCTACACACTAAAGTAAAGAGTGTAAACAGTGATATCGAGGTTTGCTATAGCAAATTTGATTCTTGTATAGGAAACTCACTGTTTGGGTGGGAATATCCATGAGACAGCACTAGTAACTGGCCATTGAATGCACCCTTATGTGTGATGTACCAGTAATAGCATATATATAATTGAGAAACTATCAGAGCATTTAGAACCAAAGAGATTCACGAAAATGTGATTTGAAACATATTTCATGCCATCTGCACATGTGGTTTGAAGCAGATTTCACATGATTTGGACTGTTCAGACGTACTGCATATGATCCAATTTGAATTGACTATTCTCATAAATTAGATTCTGACTGACAGTCTTTACAAAACCACAGAGATGCTTCTACACCTTCAGTGGTGAATTTAATTGACTGGACATGATTTGAAAAGGCACTCTACTGTCTACATGAGCACACAATGCCTTGTAGAGCCCCAAACCAAACCGTGAGGTCAAAGGAACTGCCTGCAGAGATCAAAAACATGGTTGAGTCAAATGTAAGTAAATAAATAGATAGATAGATAGATAGATAGATAGATAGATAGATAGATAGATAGATAGATAGATAGATAGATAGAGATCGATAAATATCTGCTCATCTGAAGATTCCCAAGAGATAGGTAGCTTGAATGGAAAATGGTTGCACAGGACCTAAAGTCTCTCATTACCTGGCTGCCCTAGACTCAGACTGGACTCCAGCCAACTGGTTATCTACAGAGAGAGTTAAAGAGCTAGAGAAGTTTTTCCTTTTTCAAGAAATTTGAAAAAAATTGTAATTTCTTAAAGAAAAGTAATTTCTTTCTTTATCATGGTTTATTCTTAAGCATTAAGCCCCAAGAGGCCGTTGTATAGCTTGAATATAACACAGCGTACAGTGTTGTTAGGCTGAAGACGAGCGGAGTAAAGCTGAGTGCCGTTAAACCCCCTCAGCTGTGCTGTATTCATGGTATGGAACGGACAGGGGCTTATTACTTTTCTTAACAGTTACCACACATACCTAGCTTTTTTCATTAGACAAAGCCACAGCAAAAAGAAATGTAGCAGTTTAATTCTAAACATCAATTCCTCGACCAAAAAAATATATCTCCTTCAGCTGAATGGTTGCCAAGAAACACACAAATGCATCCAATGTTACTTTTGAATGGTGTAGCAACAAAGAACGAAATGCGGTCTCAGACATGTTGTATCGGGAAATATACAATCACATCAAACGTGATTCAACCAATCATAATCAAGGACCGGAACTATCCATTTTAGAATGAGTGCTGACCGAAAGAATTAAGCATACCATCTGCAACATAAAGAACTGAGAAAATCGAGGGCATGTGCATATTGTAGCATCTTACAGTGGGTTGTGTTTAGTTAGGTTAGGTTAGGTTATGATAATGTCAGGTCAGCATCATCAACAGAAGGCTAAGAAACCACAGCTTTCATTGTGTGGGCTGTTTTTTTTTTTTTAATTAAGCCAAGCATCTCAAAGTAGGGCATAATCAAACCATTGCTAAAAAGGTAAATCATTTCAAAATGCCAGAAAATGCCAGAAATTCAAGTACTACTACAAAAATCTAAACCAAAAAAGCCATTCCTTTAAAAAAAAATCAAGGCCACCAATCATGATTAGGAGCGACTCTTGACAGCTGGTGTATACCATACATGTAACACATCTGTAGAAGTATAAAGGCATCTGATTCATGTCAGTATCAGAGCTATAAGGCAGTATATAATACAGCCTTCTTGTTACACAGACATAATGCAACCCCTGTATAGGTCAAACTGAAGTCTGAAGTAGCCATATATTCCAGCTTTCATTGTCTATATCACAGTTCTATAGAAACTGTTAAAACAACAATTCCAACTTAAATATCCAAAGTCATGTTGAAAAATCATACTCAATCTTTGTACCACAGGAGTGAAGGTAATTCCTGCAGGCATTTTCTATAACAAAGTGAATGAATGACAAAATGACATTCACATTCAACTCTGCTTTGACAGTGCAACATCATCTCTATCTGTGCTTAAGATCAAGAATTCCCTCCCACGAGGTGTCACTCTCTTTCATGTGCGAATCATTTAATTGAAAGCATACATACTGCCTCGTTTCAACCCAGTTTTTATAGGAGCTACATTCCTCCACCTTCCCACATTCAAACTCTTCAGCCTGCCTCGCTGAATGATGATATCTCAACACACTTAGATAGAGGAAAAAAAACATACAAAATGTTGACATCTTAACATACAAAGATAAAGAAACCTGATGTGCTGTTTGGTCCATTATCTGCCCTTCACTCCTTGAATAGCGTTTGAATTTACATTGTTCCCAATGGATTAAAAAGAGTTTATCCAAGCTAATCCCTGTTCAAAACACCTTTTGACTGTAGAGGACATGTTTTCTTAGCAGCCTTATTAGCAGTTAAACAAATGTTTCATTGAATCAGGGAGCAAAGCAAATCAAATTGCACTTTTTTAATAAACAAGTTTTGCAGTTGGTTTCATTATTGCATCAGTTCATTACCTATGTTATTGCCAATATTTTGTGTTCAGTATGTATTCAAAATTGTAATTTAATACAAGATGTATGGTGTATGTGCTTGTGAGCATACGTGAGGCATTTTGATTTTACTGCAAAGGCTGTCCATCTACATCAATAACAACAACAAAATGTCACAGGAAGTGTGAAAAGCTTAAAGAGTTAACTGTCCCTTCTGTGTTTTCTTATTCTACCACTGAGCCCTTGAGAGTCAAATGAAGAGGACACATCCACTTCAGAGCCATATGCTGCTCATAAACACAGGCCCAGCTGCCGACACAGCAGCTGGTCACAGAAGGACTGTGCAAAATGAGAGATTTTTTATGTAATTGCTTTTATGAAAAAGAAACTAGTGCATGTATAACATAAAACACTCGGATGACTCAGCACTGCCCAGGGCCGAAAATGTACCACAATCAAACAGCAACAGCAAGCACATATGGATCTTTGATTTTTGCTAAATTTGAAATCTCTGTCATGCTGTGGCCCAGTTTCATTGTCAAGTCCAAGGATAATTCTATCAATACCATTGGAGAGTCAGGTTTGCAATTGTAAATGGCAATGGTACATAAAGTAGAAGACCATGAAAGTAACTGTCTAACTTTCATCTTTTCCAAAACAGTTCACCACATGTCCAACTTAATATAAAGATGCATTTGATGCATAAACATGTTTCTCTTGTAATGCATAAGGATAGTTGTATGGAGTGTATATTTTGTATAGTTGACTGTATCTAGTTGTCTGATCTTTGTCTTTTGTGTGTGTGTGTGTGTGTGTGTGTGTGTGTGTGTGTGTGTGTGTGTGTGTGTGTGTGTGTGTGTGCATGTCTGCTGTGTTGTCTGGTATCTTGAACTGTGTGCCTACGGATCTGAGATTTCATATGAGACATATGGGAATGACCCATCAGTCTCATGATGTGAAATCCTTTTCAAGCGTAGACAGTGAAACTGGACATGTGTGTGCATGAGTGTGTGTGTGTGTGTGTTTGTGTGTGTGTGGCCACAGAGTTGCCATCGCATCAAAAAAAGAAAATAAGGAACCTTACTCCCTGTATGTGCTGAGGGTTTTGGGAGAGAAGCAATGGTATTCATTGTTATCAGCGTTTGCACGTGGCCTTGCCCTTCATAGCCAATTATGTTTCCACGTTGTCCCTTTATGGGAACTGGGAGAATTCTCCCCAAGTGAGCTGAAAATCACTCTGGTGACAGAGGGGGCTAACGCAGGGCATTGTTCACGCTGACAGGCACATCACAGCAGAAGGCACTCCTTACACTTGGACCAGAATAATGGTGAGATTGCCACCCATCACAAGAAACCTGCCACCGCTTGGCAACATACGTCAACAATGCAATAGGTCTGTCACTCAAGAGGGTGGTCACAATCCTATCGGAGTGCAAGCTTTTGCGACCACCAGAACCACAGCAACAGCGGCAATAACATGAATGCCCAAATGTGGTAATGGTGAAAATAATGTTTGAATGGTGATTCCCTTTTTTTCAATGGGGGAACTTTGCTGGTACAAGCATTCATAGTACTCAACATGTCATAGCTAAAAGCTGCTAGTTTTTGCACACAACTAGATGCCATTGAGATTGTAATGAGCTGAGCGGTCTGACATTTTTTGAATGTGAAATGGTGTAAGTGATAGGGCTGGAGAGACAGATGCAATTGTCATGGCGGGTGTGTTATCCTATTAATAACAATGATGTAATATGATGTTCCGGAAAATCACATCTGTGCTATATCTGAAAACCAATTTACTTATAAAATTGGCTATCCTGTCACTGATAGAAAAAATATTGTCTCGTTGTTACCCTGATTTTCAGCTATTTTAATAAGTACAATCTCATGCCATTCATATTCAGTTTTCAACCGACAAAAATACACATATTTCACATTGTTCCACAAGTATGGACAGACTAGTTGGGAAATGTCACTTCAGGAAACATTTGAGTTCTTATGTGAAATGTCTTCGCTGGCACAAAACATCCCTCTGATCTTTCTTTTTCATTAGAGCTTGCAAGAAATGTCAAGTAAGATAACGCTCCCTCCCAGTGCAGCAAGTGACATTAACTGACACCGTCTATACAGACCAGCATATTGGTTTTCTGAGAAATGATTTTATGACTCGGTATTGGCTGCTTTTCTTGCTAGTGTATGACCATCTGTGATGCAAATTATCAGCTAAATGACTTTTCCAGAAACACCCAACGGAACCTGATGAGTATAGAGAATAATAATAATAATAATAATTATTATTATTATTATTTACTTTGAATTATTGAAATGACTCGTATCATTTAAACTTGTAATATGCTGAATAATAGGCCTACACTATTTTACCTCAGACTGTCTTCATCAATATTCCACCTGAAACTCCTTTCCTACTGCATCTTGGATCCTGTTGTAAAGCCATTCTCTGTAAACTCGTAAATGATTGAATCTCTTTGAAAACAGTTTTTTTGTTGCATTTGAAGTCACTCCAGCGAGTTTACTTCAAATGCCTTTCCTGTTATCATAAAGTAATTTCTCATAGTAATGTCCTTGAAAACATCCCATAAATCACAATAGAAATAAAACTTTATAAAATTGAAAATTTTGCTTACAGTACAACAACTATACAGAAATTTTCTGAATATACGCTGTACCATGTATAAACCTCAGGGCAGTGTTTACTGTAATGTAAACAAACAAACAAAAAATATAGACCTGTGTATTAACCGCAACAATATAACTGCAGTTTGCTAAACATTGATTATGATTATTTCATAAGAAAGCAGAATGAGGAAAAGAAATGCAATTAGCCCATGTATTAACCTCACAGATGGAGATTTTTTTCAAAATCAATAGATTAACCTGGGTAAATAAAGAATAAAGAAACTGAGGTAACTGGTACAAAGGACTGCATCTCAGCTTCAAAAAAATGAGTGGCAAAGAAGGCCCTCAGAAAAGGAGACAGACAGATTACTGTTCCACAATCCTCCACTGGAGGCTATAATCCCTGAAATGACCAAGTGAGACAGCCACCCAGACTCTACCAGTGCGAGAATGCTTAGTGTGCTCCAAATGTGGTGGAAGATAGTTTTTCCTCTGCCAATGTGGATGTGTACACACAGAGAGACGTACACACACACACATACACACACACACACACACACACACACACAGGCGTGTGCACACACACAGACACACACAGACACGAGACACAACACGTGACACACACACACATGAGACACGACACGACACACACACCAAAACCTAGACTGGAGCAGGCATGCATCCATAGCGCCTGGCACCCCTCGAGGGAAGGGGAAGGGGAGGGCAAGGTGTAAAGAAAGGACCCGTGGCGTTGAGCACACTCCCGTGGCAGCAAGGGGAAGGGGAAGGGGAGAGAGGATAGCTGTAGCATCAGGACAGTGAATGGAGATCACTGGAGGAGGAGGTGGGAGCCAGGCGGCGCAGAGCACCAGGAGAACAGAGATAAGAGGAGGCAGCCACAGCAAGCACAGGCCAGCAGCTGCACAGGCCAGACGACAGAGACAGACGCCTGAGCAGGATGTGAATGGATCAGGAATGCAAGGCACAGACACAGCCTGGGCAAATGAGGGAGACACGCACACAGCATTTGGCCCTGAGGATGCAGACAGTTTACGGGGCAAGCAGAAGAACAGGACAGCTCCAGTAGGGAAAGGTGCCAGAAACAACAAACATCTGTGCCCAGACATCTACATTGTGGCCTGCACAGAGTGTGGAAGGCTTGCTGTAACGATTCAAGACAGCAGGACAAAAATTATTCAGTAACTGGTACTCTACTTGTTCACTTCATTTAGTCAGAAAATGCTTTCTAAAAGCAATTTCTCAATGATGTGACATTTATTGAATTAATTTCTCTCTCTCTCTCTTTCTTTCTCTCTCTCTCATAGCCTTAAGCAAGATCATAAAACATGGATTAAAGAAGTTTGGCCAGAATGATGTAAAATACAAAACAGTTGTTTTTTACCAACAGCAAAATTCAATATTTGTTCATTTTGAAAACAATATGATGAAAATGGCTGTTGTAATCAAAACATGTTTTGTTGTCCTACAGTAAAACTCAAAACAGTCTTTCATCTCACTGTAATAAAAGTGAATGCATTTAGTATTTCTCCAGTTGGATCATATGCTCAATAGGATCAACACATTGGAGAAAAGACACAAATCAGTAATGTCCTCAGATCACTGTGATATTAGTATAAGAGTCTAGCTGTTGTAGATGGGCTCCAAAGCTGTAAAAAACCTATTTGGTTGTGTGGGTTCAGACTCTGCCGTTAGTCATGGTCCAGAGCATGACAGCCTGGTTATATTGATTGTATTCTCACTGACTCCAAGTATAAACAAGGATAACTTGGAGCCTGCCAGGACTGCTGACTGGAGAACGGAGGAACAATAGATTAAGTTTCAGATTTTTGTCTGCCCACACAGATGAACCTCCACAGATGAAGACTGGCTGACAGCCTGAGTGCTCTCAGCCTGGTATACAGACAAAGTCCTTATAGAGAAGCCAGTTCTTATGGTAGCCATGTTGGTAGCACCTCCAAGCAAGCCATTCCTGTCATGCAAGACAGATTCCTTTCAAAATAAACGGCGGAGACATCTGCTGATGGTCAAACTACAGACAACCTGACAAACAATGCATAGATAACTTTCACTCAAATATGCCTTGTTACTGTGGTAACTGAAGTGAAATGTCAATTGGACCTCCATCAACAACTGCTTTCTTTTCACAGATTGGGACAACCAATCATAAAACTTCCAGTGTTTGTTTTTTTTTATACATTCTCATTCATTTTTCATGAAGTTAACCATCTCAATTTCCTACAATGTCTCTGACACTGACTAGTGAGTGAATCTGTCCAGAGAAAGACAGTCCCTCTCTCGAAACACAAGCCTGATTACTGGAGTTGAGGAAATGCCTTGGCCAGGTGCTGATTCAGCTAGCCGAGGCACTGAAGACGAGCTCGGAGCCAGGAAGCATTTTGAGCTTCAAGTCCAGTGTCCTCTGCGTCACCCCGTAACTTCAGACCACGAGTGAAAGTGCCCAAGGAGAGACTTGGCAGCGGGGGTGGGGAGGCCTCAAAGCGGCAATGGTAACTGACTGAGGGATGATGCAGGACGACAGGTCGGGGAGTGACGGCTCCCGTTCCCCCTGGAGGGAAATGGTGCCATCAGTGCCCCTCCGACCAGACATCATCTGCTGGCCACAAAAGACAGAAGCAGGTGGACATGCTGTCACATTCAAGAGATGTAAATTTGGAGGAATTAGACATGGGAGCCTGTCATGCTGCAGTAATACAACATAGAAGTCTGGGTACTGCAGCCAGAAAAACTTGCACAGTGGAACTGTTGTGAGGGTAGTTTAGAGAAGAGAAATATCCAGAGAGGAACCATCAGGGTCCCTCTGAGGGCCTGAGCTATTGTATGAATTAATATTTTAAAAAGCCATCAGTATTAATCTTATTTGATCAATTCTTAATTTGCCTGTAAGCATTTAATGAAAATGTCAGTCCAAGTGTCCAAAGGCAAGGTTTAAGAATGGGGATAGCCAGTGTCCAAGCGTGGACATATGCACTTTTGTAAACTTGCTTCAGTGAAATAAATGTGCTGCTGCTGTTAAATGCATGAATATCAATCAGTTGGAACTCTAAATATGTTAAAAAGTTCTTTGTTTGTTTCTTTTTTCTTACAATGCTCATCTATGTTGGAGGTCACTGATAAGCCAACAAGAAGAGTCTTAGGCCATGACACATGTCTGCCCAAGTCCACTCAAGATACAAATGGACATGCATGTATTCATGATGCTGGACTTCTGGCTAGATTTCACAGCACCCACAATAAAAACAACAGCAGTGTGCGAAGGCGGGTACAGTCTGAATTTTCTCCCTTCAGTTTAATGCCAAATGTCAAGGTTTAAGTCAAGGCCATATTACTTCCCTCAGAAAAAAAAATGTTTTTGTGTAACATTTTTGTGTTGTAATGATCACATGTCATGCATCTAAAAAATATCTTACCACTTGAAGATCGATGTTTCCATATGATACTGGGGTCTGGTCGTCCAATTGCTAAACACATCAGAGTAACGTTGCTTCCTTCATTTACTGTGATGTCTGTTGATATGTTCACAATTTTTGCAGGAACTACAAAATAAAATAAAATACAAACATAAAAAGTTATATAAACATTAGGTTGACATAACCATTGTACACTAGAAAGTTATTCCTTAAGTAAAAGCAAACCTTGCCCAGAAGTGCATTTGTTACACAGAAGAGCTTTAATGATCTCCCAAACAAGCTTAAAAAATTCTACAGAAAGTGAATAAATCAACAAATTAGGTGAGAAATCACATAGCACTTCATTACTATGTTATTGATGATGACATCATCATCCTTCAGATCACTGGTCATTCAGATCTGGGGTCATTTTGAGCCTGCTCAGGAAAAGTTATGGTAACACTTTATATTAGCACACACAGATCTGCCATTAACAAGCTGCTTATTAACATGCAAATTAATAGCATACTTTCCATTTGTTAGTCACTACAAATCAGTTATTAATACCTTATTCTGCATGACTTTATTCTACCCATGATAGACCATTAACTCAGAATTTTTCCAATATTAACTCCTAATTACTGTTTATGCGCAGATAGTAAGTTTTTGTGTTTTATGTGAATTATGATCTTAATATGCTTTGGTAAGTGTGGGGTTTGTAAGACGGTAATACAATAGAAACAGTTATTCTCCTTCAGTAATACTGAGAAAAGATGGTCTTGGCTTTTTTTTTTTTTTTTTGGAAAATAATTGTTCCTGACAATAACTTTTCCTGTTGTACCAGCTCCTTATAAGCCCCTTACCGGGCAAAGTATTTTAATACCATAATTCATATACAACTAACTTACTTACTATGAATAAGCTGTAATTAGGAAGTAATACTGGAGAATTTCTTAGGTAATGCTCTACTATGGGTAGAATAAACTCATGCAGAATAAGGTATCAATCAGTGATGTGTAATGACTAACAAATGGCTAGTATGTTATTAATTAGCAGCTTGTTAATGGTGAATATGTGTGTTACCAAAGTTATTGTATAAAGTGTTACCAAAGTTATTGTATAACAATATTATGGCTGCCTGGGTAAACTCATCCTGATCTGCAAGTTTGATTTCGCTCTGCAGGGGGGTACTGCAAGTAGGTGGCTAAGTGAAAAAGTGAAAGAGAAGACTGCTTGCTTTGATTAGTTTAGAGAATGATGACTCCAGGCCCCATTTACCACAACCTCTGTCTTAAAGCGATTATCCTGAGTGAATCAACCGTTAGCCCTGTTGCTTCATGTTGATGAATACTGTTGGTAGATATAAGAACAACTTTTTTGGTGCAATGTAGACCAGTAGCCACTGCTAACTGATGAAGGCAAGAAAGTTTAGTTTCCATATGCCTACATCTGTTAGCGTTAGCTGGCAGTTTACAAATTCAGTCTATGGAGTACCAAATGTTGTCATTCCAATACTTGTCAACAGCACTCAGAAGCCTCAAAGAACAGGGGTATGGGATTGTTACCAAGGGGATTTTTACAATGGTTTCCCACTTAAATACCTTCTTGGAACACAAGGCCTATTCCCATTCTGATTATTCTATTCCCATTCAAATTATGATACAGCCTGCTCTGACTTATGTCTATGAAAATCATCAGAATCATTGGTCTGATTGGTTGTAGGTCTATCCAACATCATACAGAGGCATTTTGATCTATAGTACATTGATTCCACCTCAGGGAAGTGGGCCGAGTATCCAGACAAAACTCAGTCACAGATTCTGAAAACCAGGCTACTAAAAGGAAGTCTGGAAGTTTGCAATACAGTGACATCACTTGGGCTGTTTTTTTGTCCCCAGCAGGAACATGTATAGTAGAACATTCTAGGGCAAAACATCATGCTTTCTTTCAGACTGCTCAGCAGAAAAGTTGGAAAGGTGATTAAAGATTAATATGGTCCACCTTTTCAAAGTCACTTGGAAGGCTAGCCAGGCTCTTACAGCCCAAGCACTACTTGATATAACTGACTACAACTTTATTAAGATCTCTGTCATTAAACATGCATTTTCAATAGAGAAACTGAGGAAGTACATTTTATGCACTCTCATTCATATCTTTGAGTAATTGAAAGTATTCATCAATGCTACTTGTTACAACACGCCTATGGCCCGTGCCAATCCTAAAGCACAATAAATAATCCATTCTTAATTACCGGTAAATAAATAAAGAAATAAAATTAGTGAAAAATTAGTAAAACTCATCCCCCAAAGCATTAACAATTGTTCTACTACCAAGTGTTGAAGAAAAAAAAAACAGCACATAGTCTACAGGACTAAGACAGTGAAGGACAGCTCCTACTCATTTATGGGAGTTTAATGCATGAAAATCTATAAAGTGCTTCATTAATAACGGTGACCATTTGGAAAGCAGGTATAATAATGACCGTGAAGAAGTCTTCCAGAAAGGCATTTTCCATTAAGTTTTTCAGCGAGGGAAAAAAAGAAAAGGCAAATCTTAAACACTGTCACATCATTACACTTGAGGAAACCAAAGAGGATAATCCAGTCTACCATTTATAGTGTCTTCTAATTGAATTGCTTTACCGCAACTGACATACCAAGAGAGGGAGGTACAACATTATGTTGGAATGCCTGTAAAAGAGAAAGCAGACATCATAAACTGAGGGGGAAACAATTCAGGGATTCAAACTCCAGAGCACAGTGACAAAGCATGTCTTCAGACAGAGTAAATGTTTCAAGTCTGCTGCATACTGTGTGTGATCATGATCTAGGGATAATTTGAAAATTCTTGTCAACAGCCGGTTGCCTGAATCCACAACACAACAGCAAACTACACACATGCACCAAATCTTTGCTGCAAATATAAATATCACCCCTTACAGGTACACTTTTCCAAGATATTTATTCACAAGTATTTATTTTGCCATGGCAAGCCCAAAAGACACCAAATTTGCATTTCATGTTCAAAATGGTGAGCACATAACAAGATTTGCACAGCTGCACCTTTCGGGTGGGATGGCAGATAATCTCTTTGAAAACATCAGCTTTTACAGTAGCAAGACTTTCAGTCCCTGATATGTATCAAATGTACATAGAATTTCACCATTTTCACCATCTGTAACCAGTCATGGATTTTAGAATAGTACTTGCTTATGAGCTAAAGCAATGCTGTTAATAGTATTAGTATTAAGTAATAGTATTAAGAAGACACACACACAAAAGCTCTGCAAAACCAACTATAGTAAACAAAGGCTTACTGTGATCAACACATCACCCGAGGCCTCAGAGGAAACAATAAATATTATACTTGATAGACTCTTATTCTAGCCAACAACGGTTACTTCAGATGAACAAACATCCTCAGAATGAACTACTACCAATGGTTTTATTTCATAAGTCATAAGTTGTTAGTTTCAAAAAACAGCTATTTGGTTTGTTTTAAAATAGTGTATTTTGAAACAGAAACATTAATGTTGCTCTGTGATTAGAAATAAGGTAACTTGGTGTAAAGCATAACATACTCTGGCAACAATGAAAGCACAGTGCTTCAGTTCACCATAAGAAAACTATGAAATCGCAGAGAGCAATCCCTAAACCATCATACAGTGTTTTGCCAGTCACCTCTCATCCATGACCAAACAGCATCAACAACCGTAGACTTGTGTTAACTGCGCTGGCCATGAATAAGTCATTTGGCAGAGTCTCGTCTCCCTCTCATAGCCTGAAGAGTTTTCTGAGACTCTCATCTCATTGTAACCCTCAGAGCATCAATCCACCCCCCACTGCCTTCCCAACCATCTCACACCCCCTCACACTCACACCCCCTGGTGCTGAGTAAGTGCAGATGACAGGGGTGCTGCTTTAAAAAACACTACTTCATCCTTGCTTAAATCTATTATATCAAACACAGAGAATCTGCTGTTTTGGGATAAGCAGGCCATCTATCTCTGATTCAAGTAGCTTTAGAAAATAGCTAAAACTGAGTGGTTGAATTATACATTCATACTCACTCATTCACTCACTCACTCACTCATTCATACTTTTATTTCTTACTTTCACTGATTCAAACATACATACCTCAACATGAAACAGGTATTATGTACCTTACTTGACATGAAAACTGCACTGATCTGGAGTCTGATCTGCAACTGACCTCTGTTGCACACTTGTACAGAAGACCACACCACAGAAACATCGGCTTTCAGTAATGAAAGTTCACTCAACCATGCCAGTTTCAAATCGAATGCCAAGATTTTGCCTCAGAGGCCACTGAATCTCCATTTACAAGCAACAGATATTCTTTATCTAGATCTGCAAACTGCACTAGATCTGGACTGGTTTCAAACAGCATTGCTGAAGATGCAGTCAAGTGCTCCTTTACTAACCAGAGCCAAACTGCCTCAGTTGACCAGACATTTAGCTCTGAGTATTCAGAGTTCACTAAACCATCCGAGTTCAAAATCTTTGTCTTCAAAAGATGGTGTCGCCATTTTGGAGGCCAGACATGCACTCAGTGTAAAACCCCGTTGTTCTACAAATACAGCTTTTCAATTCAATGTCTGATGTATCTAAAACTGCTATTCCATTTCATGTAGAAAATCTGATGTAGCAATCTCCCAATCATTTCAGGAGTAGTGCTTGCATGAATATTAATCTGTCATTTAAAGCAAGCTGTACTACTGTACTGGATGTCATACATTTTAAAAAATTAAATCCCTTGAAACAATTTTAAAATGTGATAAGCACTAAACAAGCTAATAAGTTAAGTTAACCTTCAAAGCAATATGGTCAATTGGTCTCCAGAAATGAAATTAAGTAAATAAGTAAAAGTAAGTAAAAGTATAAGTAAAAGTGACCACCTGAGTGGCAAACTGCCCCTGCTTGCTCTGTCAATTATTTGTGGTCAAAGGATTTGCTGTGTCAAAATATGTTTTAATGAAGTTTGAGCTAAAATATTACTTTGGCGAAAAAAACAAGCTATGAAATTTAGAGATTTCAACGTCTGACCATGACCGTCAACTAACACAGACGTGAATTAAGACCCCGTTCTGGGGCCTTTTGAAAACCACTGAAAACTTTAAAACAAAAAACGAACTATTCCAAAGTGTTCAGTGCTCCACCAGTCCTGGAGTCAAAGAATGGAATCTTGCCATTCAAAAGTAAATTAAACCTCAATCGAGAATTAAACCTCAATCGAGAATTTGCTCAAACAAGATTGCTGGGGGGAAAGAATCTGAAATATGCTTAATTGCAGGTTGGATGCATCAGATGGTGCCATGTGCAAATGTTCAAGCTCTCATCTTTTAGTATTCTAGGTTCATTTGATAGGTTTGTGTTATTCCTATTTGGGCTAAATAGTGGTAGAAATTGCATGCGATAAACTATTAGGCCTAATGCAGTTTTTTCTCTCTCTTTGGGATGGACTGGGACTTTGATGGCGCTTGATCCATGCTTGCCCAGGTGCCCAGTGTGCAGTTGTTCCACCACTACTGTAAACTCAGAAGTATTTTAACCTATTTTAGTTTTCAATATAACCCTCAAGGAAGGTACTTACCACAGTAACCTTCATTTGACTTTAACATTCATTGAACCTGCATGAAGAATGCCCTTTCAGCAAAAGAAATCCAGGGAAGGAAAAAAAAAACCCTCAGCGACTCAAGTTCCACTGGGGCCCATATGCACGCCCCCCTCTCTCAATTTAACGCTGATCAATACCACAGATCAATGTTTCGGAAGATGATGAGAGCTTAGGACACCAGCTGGCGTCAGTCACAACCAAAATAGATGTATCACTGATACATTATATGAGGACAGTAATTGGTCATAAGAGCAAGGTTCTGGACGCATTTACAGAGTCTAGGCTTCTTGGTTCGTCTGAATCACAAATAGCCAAAATAAGAAAAGAAAATACAGGAAATCACATCATTTTCTTGAGGCACAGAGTTTCATATTTCTTTGACTCAGGCCCCTGCAGCTGTTAACATTAAGTGCAAGGCAGCTACAGTGGGGGTTTTGATTAGGAAGAAAGTGCTATATGCTGTGTGAGCGAGTGCTTAATGGCCAAACGCAGCGTGACATCCACGATGGCAGGAAGCAAGGGAGGAGTGTGAAGACAAGGGCTGTAGCAGCCATGCTAAGAACAGATCTACAGACCCTCACATCTTGCTGCTGCTCCTGCTCTTAGGTAGAACATAATTCATTTAAATAAACAAGTCACACCAACGAGTATTTGGCAACAGTGAATATTCACAACTACCGCGTAAGAGGTGCCAAATGATTCAGTGTTGTAACTTGGTGTTGTAACTGGCAAATGGGATTTCAATATGTACATGTAAACAAGGCCAAGTCTCATAAGATATAACATTTCCTTTGTGAAATGGTAATTCAAATGTTTGGAGATAATTTACATGTTCTTTGTGTAAGATTATGGAGGAAACATTTTCTTAGAATTCTGTGGCTGAAACTCTAAATCACTGTCTGCTGTATAGCAGAAAAGCACAATTAGGCAGAAATTCTATTGTAATTGGAGGTTAGTGGGTAAGCAGTCTGAGATGTATGTGTGTGCGTTTCAGAAAGATAGAGAGAGATAGAGAGAATGACAGAGAGAGAGTGTGTGAGTGTGTACGTATGCGTGCGTGCATGCGTGTAAGACTGAGGGTACTTGCACTTAAGGCCTCCAGAAAGGTGGCTGCCAGTGCCACTGAGTTGACCTATCGCTAATTGGTGTTTCATGGTAGACCACCCTTAGCACCCTCAGCCTATCAGTGGCCTTCTCTGATCTTACGCTGACAACAAAACCAGAGGGAAGAAATAGGTAATTATTTGATAACTTCAAAGGTAACATCACTAATGCTCCAGTTACATATTAGCTTTGAACATCTGCACATCCATTTTGAGCATTTAGTTGACATTTCTCTAAAGGGAACTGCATTTGCTTCCACAGCAATGGGTTAGAGGCCAATTACACCTGACAGTCATAGTCTAGGAAATATAATTACTTGCATGCAGGAATGCACATTGAACAGACTAATACTTTGCACTTAATTTCTGCAAAGTACATCACAGATGGCATCCATGCTATATTTTGGCAATTTGACATTGTATTGCCTGTAATGTTAAATTTGATAGATTTCTTAGCTCTTCATTTAAAGCAATACACTTTTAAAGAATTAGTCAGCCATGGGTAAGGCTTAGGTAGGTGTGAGTTTGCTTACTGCTGTTAGCTTGCTGCATGGTCTCAAACATCCCCCCACATATATAAACCAATTCATCTCAGAATAAAATAACAGCCTGCTTGTGTTGATGCATTTGTGATAGACATGCTGTTAACTAGGTCACCCTTAACTGCGTGAAATCTACTTCTCTGCAGGAACGTGGCCTTGTTACAGATCCTCCAACCATCCTGCAAACAGTCTAATGAGCCGACCTCATTCAGCACTGGCATAGTGTCAGTTACAGTGAGGCCTTTTAACATGAAGGACATCCTCATATTATGTGCCGTGACCAGGGCAGTCTGCCAGCCAGACCATCAGGTTTTTGGCTGCCATGCAAGCTAGTTCCGCATTCTGTGTTGACTGCAAGATAACAAAGTTGATGAACAGTGGCCGACTCAAGTTGGTTGAGTCACAGGCTGAGAAAATGCTGCATGTAACGTTGCCAAAAAACCTAAGGGCCATCGTATGTCTCTTTGAAGACAATCTCAAGACTATGAGCACAATGCAACAGAGGCTAATAGTCCACAGACACAAAAACTACCTGACGTTTGATTTCTGTGTCTGCTGAACCAGATACACCTGCAGAAGAAGATGCCAAACAAAACAGCTCTCTAAAATCTAACAATTCAGAAAAGTAGAAAATGTATTTTAAGAAAACTGAATCCAGAACAGCTCCACAACTGCTGTCTGTCACCAGCCAGTGGAGCAGAGAGGAATGTTTTGAGTTGAGTTAGAAATGGTCTGTCTATCAGCTGCAAGAAACAAAAGTACTGCAAAGCACTGCTTCACATACACTTTAAACGGACGCAGAGGCATAGGGCAACACAGTCAAATGAAAATCCCAGCTCCTCTCTTGATACAGACAACATCCCTGTCATAGATTTATCACACCCTTAGGTCTTCAAGCCAACAAGCAATTTGACATATTAAAAGCATCCTACACTCTCTGTATGTGATCATAAGGCTTTCTTTTGTGAGCTGGCTTGAGTTGAAATTACATTGGCAAATAACAGACTGATTGTAGAAAATGCATTCTATTTACCCTTTGAAACTGCAACCCATTAGCCCTGTAAACATAGCGCATTCAGTCATCTTTAATTGGGGTCTCCTTGACAGTTGATGCAACAAGGCCAGGTTTGGAATAGAGTTTCCAACAATGAAACTCCCATTTCATTTATATCTTCCTATCTCTTTACAAAATATTTTTTGTTCACATGATGGCCTAAAAAGCCTTATAATTGCATGGTAGAGTTAATTACTTTGGAAATTGCACAGGAGCCACTATGCTTTTCTCTATCATGACTAAAAAGCTGTTGCCTAGCCAGCACTGGCATTTGATTTATCAAGCCCTTGTGCAGACACAAAAGCCAAAAGTTTATTCACTGTGTTTTGTCTCTGAAATCAATACTCATCATCCATTTGAAATTAAACTCTGATTTAATCCAAACCACAGCGGTGATAGTCACGTTTGAAGAGTCTCATTTCGAACATCACCCAGGCAAAAGGGCACTCGTGTTGTCCATTATGTTTATCTCTTTTGTAACAAAAAAGCAGCAATGTCTTGATTAATCCCTTTCTTTTAGTATATAATACTGTGGTTTTCAGTTCAAAATTTAACTATATTGACTTAATGTGTTTTCAATAGAAGCAGAAAGCATGGCCAGACACTTAAATGAATGAATAAATGAACATCTTCAATTTGGCTTAAAATGAAGAAGGAAAAGCTTACCTTGGACAATTAGATGCACTTTTGTTGATTTTGGCAATTTGTCTGACAGTATTGAACACACATATGGTCCTTCGTCATGCAAATCCACGTTTTCTATTTTTATGCTGTACTCAGTGTGAACTGTGTCTAGGAGAATAACACGAGGATCCAGGGACCATTTCTCCTCTCCGGCAAATAAAATGGTGGTGCGATTCAGCCAGGCTACTCTTGATACTTTGCTGTCCACACTGCATCTGTTAAAGCGAGAAAGACAGATGGATAGACAGACAGAGGGAGAGGGTGGGGAGGGAGAGAGAGAGAGAGAATGAGATAAAGGATGTCACATCACATATTGTTTCACAGTGACTGAAACAGCTACATAAGCATTAAGCATTAAAATACATTGAAAAACAGGTGTTGTAATGGGCATAGAACACACAAATATGTTGCAAGCTCAATCACTGATGCAGTAAGCAACATGTGTTTTATGTCTCACATTTTCAAACTCAAACAATATAAAATGATTTCAAGCATCAGTTCTACTCACAGAAGAGATTCCCTATGTTAAATCTAACAGTATATCTTCAGATGACAGAGACTGAATTGGTTTTAGCAACCAATGAATTATGTTACACTTCTAGGATTAAGAGCGGAACTCATAAAGACTTCCAATTTGCATGGCACTGATTGCATGCGAATCAATCATTACAGGACACAAGGCCTTAGTCTTCAGTTATATTGATGATATGATTTCACCATTTAAAAAACAAATGTGAATAGATGCACCATCCACAGATTTGCTGGTCTATTCATGATGAACCTCACTGTTCTTTCTGTGTATTATGTACGGTACCTCAGAGAAGATGTGCACAAATTTCCCCACCTCAGCTGGGTTTGGAAACCCTTTCCTGTGAGCTGGGGAGTTTCTAATCATTTTCTAATCGTCCATCTTAACAGCAGAAGTTGAGTGATATTTGCAATGTGCACTTATGAGTTTTGCTGTAAACTGGGTTAGATATCTTATGCTCGAGCTTGATAAACTACACCAGAGGCACTCTTTAACCATGAAGGGCAGAAGTCTCTCTTTTAATGGGACCATTAATTCTGTGTGTGCTACGACCTCCAACAAAATATATGCTGCTCACTCAAGGGTATCCTGTTGTGCCCATGGATGAGAACAGTACTGGATTTGGAGCTTTACCCTAATTTTCTGTTACAAATCCCAGCAAGTGCAGCAAAGAGAGACACTGTAAAATAAAGTGCCTGATAAACTCTTGCTTTAAATTGAATCCATGAGTGCTTAATGGCAGCACTAGAATATAAAGTTATTATTATTCTCTGCCAGAAGTCTGCTCTGAAAAGTGTTTGGCTATGGAGTAGTTCTTTAAAAAACAGAACTTGGTGCTTTGCAGTTAATCAATTATTAAGTACATAGTGTCAAAGGACCTAAGGTTCCTTCATGTAAAGTGGGGCAGAAAATACTCTTTGAGTGGGAAAAGAAACCTCTCTGACCATAATACTCAGCTTTAACTTAGTAGATATACTTTAAGATAAATACAGGACACTGCTGAGGATTTCCAGTCCTTGGAAGATTGTGTCAGTGGATGGGTAAGCAGGCTCTAGCAAAGATAAATGATGGTTGGCCTCTTCTTGAAGGGGGATTGATGACCATCATTACTTTTGATGCAATGTGTGGTATCAACTTGGTTTGGCTCCTTGAACGTGACACACTCATAAATATTCTCCCCTGTGTCCCTCAAAGATACAAGCAATATCAGATTTACACCAAATCTTAGAAATTGGGAAAATAAATGACTTCTTGGAAATGAAAAGTAATTCTGTTGGGAACAAAACAACTTTTAATTTGACCGAAGAGGAATCTAATATATATAGGAATAGGAATATAAGGTCAACATCAGATTACAGACATAATGTATGTACAGCACTATATTTCACATAATGGAACCAAACATCTCTTGTTATTGTACCATAATGGCATAACTAACTGCATAATGATAAGAAAAAATGGATGTGCAGCAAATTTGAATAAGATGTGGTTCAAGTCAACCCAGGTGACAATGAGACACCTTCTGGCAAGCAACAGAACACAGAGAGGTGGAAGGGAATATTAGCTGAGTGTTTCTTGAGTATGTAGTAGCCTCTCAATTGCTGTGTGCTTTGTAGGCAAGCACCAGGGACTTGAGCTGGGCAAGCTGTGTGCAGCTGCAGTGAGTCAGTGTGTGTGTGTGTGTGTGTGTGTGTGGTGGGGAGGGGGGGAGGGGGATGAGAGAAAGATGAAAAGTGGTGTGTGTGACGTGTCCTCTCTGCCTGATTGAAGACCAGTCAGGCAGCCACATTCCCAAACGTTTGAAGCGGGGTTGATGGCACATGCCAGCACACCTGTTAATAGGGGCCACACAGGAGACAGGAGAGGAGGGGAGGGGAGAGGAGCAGAGAGTTGGGGATGACGAGCAAGCTGAGTGAGGATTTATACGGCAAATTCAGGACCTGATCCTCAGAAGTCCTCCCAAAAACCGGGCACATGGACTTGGCAAGGTGGGAGTGGGGAGACAGATCAACGGTGAGCTGGTTATTTGGTCATCAATCTCCACCGCCCACATTCCTACAAGATTTTGTGGGTGAGATTTAAGATCCCAATAACATGAAGACAGATCCACATTAAGCAGACTCATACGTAGACCCCCACTGGCTTATAGGGCACAAAGATCACTCTTCCGGAATAGTCTATATTTTTACAGGAGAAAGTATCAAATATGGATACAAATCACATCATCAGCATTTTGGACCAAACAGTCAGGATCACCATACATATCTTTGGGCAGACTATGGCAGACAGGCCATAACTTTATGTCCTTATATCCACTGCAAGATCTCAGCAAGATCTGCAAGATCTTGCACTGTGACTACAAAGCTGGTAAATTAACCAGGACCTGCAGAGAGATGGTCTTATAGCATATGTACTAATTGCCCTGCTCCCATAGAAATTAGGCCTACATAGAAACAAAAGCTCCCAAACCTTGAACTGAAAGAGACTGTGGCACAAGGGCACAAGAGATGCTCTCGAGACTGCACCCTTCGCGAGCCACCGTGGAACCTTTAGCGTCCAATAGCACACACACAATGAAGCCACCTCGTCAGTTTGTAAAGAGCAAGGCCTGCTTTTCAGCTGGAAACCTCCTCCTTTTCCCCAAGTATAGAGAGAGAGAGAGAGAGAGAGAGAGAGAGAGAGAGAGGGGAAACAAGGTCCTCACTGGCCTTTTCAGACCAGTTTCCCACAAACACCATGATCCCATCACACACATCCAGATCAGCTGGCGTCTTGGTCTTGGTTCATTGGCAGTGCCAGACAGTGCACTGGCAGCCTTTTTCATTGTCTCATCTGAGAGAGACATGATTGGAGGCCAGACCCAGAACCGGGTTGTCCAAACAATCAAATCCATTCATCCCCAGCTATTTGGGCATGACTCATAGCACGGGGAATTAATAACTTAATCATTTACGTTCTGTCCTGTCTGAAATTGAAATTCAGTAGCATTAGGTAACTGGCCTAATTGCTCTTCCACTATCTCTCTCCTTAAAGTCTATTCACATTCACACTGGCCTACTTTTGTCCTCTTCTTTTAAATTTCGATCTCAAACAGTATTCAAAGAACAGAGCTCCACTTCATTCATCTCCAGCTTTTATGCACTACAGGGAACTAATAGTCCTTGGAAAAATAGCCTGATGAATAGTTGTGTGAAAAATTACTTTTTAGCACGTGTATGCAGTATGAATGTGAAAAAGTGTATTTGTTTAGTACACTCAGACAGACAGAGAGAGAGAGAGAAAGATAGAGAGGGAGAGAGAGAGCGAGAGAATGAAGGGGGTTGGGTGGATGGCGTGCTGAATCAGTCAGAGGACAGACTGGGCTTTGTTACTTTAAAGGAGAAATACAATGTGAAGCAATCCATAGCCCTGTTGTTGCAAGTCACTGTGTGCTGCCTGTAGGAAAAAACCCAGAACATTTGATACAACAAAGACCAAATAACAACCCGCCAGCTATTGTTAACTAAATTGGGAATAGGAAAATGAAACTGAAAGTAAGTTACAGTGCCTCATTCAGTTAGTGTTAGACCTATCTGCCGATTCACTATTCGGTACATTTTTGCGTTCTTAGGGCAAAGCCATGATTCACACCTGATTTCTCTTCTGATCAGAATATGATACTCACAGGGGTACACAGCCAGCAGAATCAGACTGGACAAGCATTTCACTTTAAAAATGTTTCTCTCCTGATACGAGAGACCATTAGTAGATGCCGAAAGTAAGGAGAGCAGTATGGAATGTGAATATGAATCTCAGTTACATTATGGCTGACCTTCCCAAACAGTTACACAGCAGCCCAAAATATGCTTAGAGTTATTATGTTGCTGCCTGCTGTTGTTGACACTTGGCAATGACACTAAGTATTCAGAGGAATAGAGTGAAATGAACAAGATACATATGCCATTTAATGAAGTTCCTCAATAACAAGAAGAATCTCCAGGATGAAGTGAAGGGCAGACAATATGAGTTAAGGAAGTTAAATGACATGAGTGAGTGGTCTCATTTATACTGCTCTCACTCTGCCCCTGATGCATGAAGACATTACTTGAACCTTTTTGAGAGGGCTTCACATACTTAAATGTGTTATGGCATGATTATTAAAAAAAAAAAAATAGTGCATGTGTTCCCAATTCATTATTTACACATATAGTGTAGCATGACAATTGTGCAAAAAGGTTTTGTTGTTGATGACATGAAGATGTGGCGGCGTTCTCAGTTTGACTTCTGTGGTCAGCTAGAGGTCATTGACCTCTGTGATATGTAATTTCTAAGCAAGAGATTACACACAGGTGTATCTTAGGATCTAAATGTGATAGAAATGTAAACAAAATATGTATTGCCATTGTCACTGCCACAGTCACATTTATGGTTGTGTGATAACCAGTCCTTAATCTCACTGCTGAAGGTACTGGTATGACCTTAATGTTGAGGTTTTTACCAACTGTGATGTTCTGTTTGACTTTCAGTATCTCATGATATCAGTTCAAATTAGCAACTTATCCTTTGCCTACCTGCCTGGAGGGGGGAGAGACTGTCACCGTGACTTCAAGGCTCCGGAGGTGGCGGAGACAAGACAGCTTAATTATATAGTCTCCCCATGCAGCTATGCCACGGGAGCATGTTTTAAATAGAAGTAAAAGCTCTTAAGAAGTGACATCTGGAGAGATCATTTTAGCGATAGAACAGACTTCACTGCAGTTTTGGGAAAAGCGTGTGCCTGTGTAAATGTTGAGGAGTGCTTCTTAGGCCAAAAATGGCCAGTTAAATAAAGCTTTGGTTTGCGACATGATTGAGCAAAGGACAGTGGCAATTTTATTCGATTTCCAGGATGCTGTGCCACTGGACAGCACAAAACAAAAGTAGGGATATTATAACACTGATAACATCACAGATTAAAAAGACAGCCACAGGTGGCACACACACTCACAGATGCAGACGTAGACATAGACAGACTCACATGCTTTATGTGTTGTTTTTTAAATGCATGGCACTCAAAGGGATGATATGTGAATTTGATTCAATTTATTTTATATGCAGCTGAAATTAGTTTTCAAAAGGTGTCAAATATGACATGTCATGATATACATGATATATGGAGATAATGCCACAGTAATCGGCAGCCATATGTCTTAACCAAATAAGTTAATCTATTAGTATTGATTGCTTTAAGGGAGCAGTGATCAGGACTTTATTACAGTGTAAATTAGTCTATATTTCATGACCAATTTCTTCACAGCTGTCGCATTTGAGGATTGTGGTTTAACAGTCAGTAAAACATATTTGACAATTCCCAACCATATTACAGGAACAATTAAAAGAATGATGTCATTATCAATACATCATCATATAATTATATCACATAATGGCAAAAATATCACCATGAATTATTTACAGTTGTAATGGTTAATTATTTACAATCGACCGTGGACAATTCACAATCACATCATTCCTCATTCCAAGTTATGGAATGAGGGTGAACTGAGCGACTATTATGGGTCAAGGTTTGGTTAAGATGTAAAGCCTGCCATATGGTGCTATGATGGGAGATTTTAAGGCCCAGCACTTCACAATCAATTGAATGGATTTCAAACACAGGCAAACTAATGTTTTATTTACAAAAGTGAGATTTTCTCCTTTCATGCTGAAGGGCTTTTATTTTTCAAAACAACATCAGTAGGAGATTCATGGCAGAGACAGCTACTACCAATATCATATCCAAAGTACTTTTTCATCACTTCTTTGATGTGTAAGGCCACTTTTTGAATGCTGCACATGCCTGCACTGACAACAGGGCTTGTTGCCATCGGTCACTGTTTTAAAAACTCTTGTAAAGAAAGAAGCTTTTGTCCAAGTGGGTCCATTTGATTCATCTCTGTCTCTCCCTGTCTAAATCTGATTATGTGTTTTGTACCTGTGAACCATTTTCTGATCATAAAGGCATCTCCAGGAAATGCATATTCTAAGTAGCAATTTCAATACATGTAGAATGTTAATACCAGATAATAAAAGAAAATGGGAAAAGGGCACTTGATCTCATGCAGCTTTAAGAGAATTAAAATCTGTATTCCATATTTCTCATATTCAGAGATATGTCCAATGTTCCAACGTCTGCTAAATGCATAAATGTAAATGTAAATGTAAATGTAAATAAATTCTCTCTCTCTCTCTCTCTCTCTTTCTCCAAATGCTACCAAATGTGGAGTTCTGACTGAAACTGTAGGTCACAGTGTTAACGCAAGTTCAGTTTGAAAATAAACATAATGACTGGTTTGATTGTTATCCTGCGTGACAGGCAGCACATCAACATTAAACTGAGTGGGCTAAGGCAGGTGCCCTGTGGACGGAGACATTCCCACTGACTTTACAATAGCGAACTTATTCGCTGCTCTACCATGTTTCAGTGAGAGCTGTTTTTAATTACAAGCTCACATCAAACTGTTCGTACTTGATGCGAGCTGACAGAACCAGCCTACTAGTGCATGAACCAAATGATGTCCCCATTCTTTAACTTTGGCTAGAGAGTTCCCTCCCTGAGCTGCTAAACTGGAAAGAACTGGTTGGATATTATGACAACATTCTTCATACTGCTTCTAGATACTGTGTAATTCCCACCAGTGTTTTTTTCTCCTTCTTTTAAATAGCGTGTTGAGACAGAACTGATGTTCATTTTACTTTCTTGTTTACTTTTCTTTCTGCTGTCAATCAAGTTGACTGACAGTGCAGGTGTTTCATAACAGGTCACCTTTTAGGTAGTTTCAAAGGGTTGATGTTACCACTGATTGCTAATGTAGCGTTGTCACACACACACACACACACACACACACACACACACACACACACACACACACACAAACACCAAAGAAAAAACATAACTATGCATGTGTATTGGAAAGTTTTTCAAAACCATCTCAGAAAGAGAAAGTGTTTCATGAGGCCCCTTTTGGGAAGTTAACCACAAACAGCGACCAACAATGACAAACATCCCCCATGAAGATCCATATACAAACCATCAGTGACAGCTACTTAATGATGTAGAGGGGCTCTGAATTAGAAATGTTGGCCTATTTAGTGTTGTTTGCTGATTGCTGTCACAAAAGAATAACAACAATATTTAGAGAATTTCTGTGGCCTTGACAATGAGTCATAATGAAGGCAGAATTAAAGCAGGAGTACAACAGAGGCTTTAAGATTGACAATGAAAGACAGAGAAATGACACTGATGAAAAACATGAATTTGAGAAATAGGCGTCAATGCCATTGGCAATTATATCAAAATGTGTAGTTCAGTGAATGGACTTTGGACACTGAAAAGATGCTCTGACTTTTTCTTTTATTCATTCTCATTTGCTTTTTCAGTGACACTGTCCATTGGTGCATCGCTGCAAATCACACACAACTAAACCCAGAATACAACATAAATTAAAAGAAAGATTTAGATTATATACCTTATCTTATATAAAGATTATAAACAAGATTATTTCTCACTATCAGTGCAGTGTGGATAGCGACTAAAGCAGACACTGAATCATGATACTATATGTGTGCTTCCTTCTTTGACTGAGCCCCATTCAGCTCACTCTCCCTCTAACAAACCTCAATCCATGTTAATCAGCTCAGTAGAGAAGGATAGGGAGGGAGAGAGAGAGAGAGAGATGCTTCATAACAATCATTACATTTTCATAAGATGTTGAGACTTATCAGTGCTTGAGGGGGGGAAGGGAAGCATTCAGGCCTTGAGATTTTCAGAGTTGCAGTAAAATTCAACACTTAAGTATTATAAAATGAACTGTGTAAGAAGACTATACTAATAGCCACTGGTGAATCATTGGTGAAATGGAGTTAGGCTGATAGTTACTCATCAAAACTTTGCCTTTGGAATGTTTATTGATAGTATTTTGAAATCACTGAAACTAATAAAAATACTGACAAATGCAAAAAAAAACAACTACAAAACAGGCAAGTAATGTTACTTTGCCGCCAATGTCATATGTAAATCATATTTTAGCCCAATGACAGTAAAGAAGGATGACCACAGCCAAAATGGAATTCTAACAAGCCATTAAGACAAATGCAAATGACGGCTAATGAGACTTAACGAGAGGCTAAAGAGGTCAATTTAATTTAAAAGTCACCCTCATGAATCATACACTCAACAAGCTCTGCACTCAAAAAGGTGGTCACTTCAAGTATGTTTTGATATGGCTGTGCTTTCTTATGCACATACGGTATGAATTGAATTGATTATTGAGAGCAAATATATGTTTATTACCACATTATAGTTTCTACTCTCACAGAAATCAAAGTGACACAATGTAGGCACTTCTCTTTACATCAACATGCAAAGCACTCATTTAACCAAAAGAAAGGGTCATGTTCCTACATGTACCTGAAGCTTGTCGGCTTCTTTCCCTAAACTAATCAAATGTTTGCATATGCATCATAAAACCAAGCAAGAGTATAAACATTTTCTTAAGCAGCATTCCAAAAGCATATATATAGTCAAGATAATGGCCTTCAATGTGTCCACAACACATTGGATATGGTGGACTTTTTCTAGTTCTTTGTCACACTTAATTTTATATTTTTTTTGACTTGACAGCTCACAGACCCATTATCCCATCATTATTCCGCTAGTTAAGAGTTGGTTTCAGTTTTCTTTGTTGTGTTACCATGACATAGCGCTGGCTAGATTAAAGCACTAATGTTTTCTTGAATGAAACACAGTTACAACCATTAGGGCAGCTGCTGGGATGTCTAAATATATATACAGTTTTTCCATGAAAGTGTTTCTCTCAGCACTCTACCCTGCCTGAGCTGACCTGTTGTGCCCAGTCCACTACAGCAGCTAAACGATGTGGGTCACGACTGGAGAGTGTCCCATGAGGGGTCAGCACAGATGAGCCGGCAGAGCAAAGAGAGAGAGGGGGGGCCATAAAAAAAGATGTAGAGAGAGTTCTCTTTATACTCCACATGGAGAGAACCATACCAGGACAAGGGAAGAAAGAAAGAAAGGTTAAAATGGAGGCAGAACAGGGGAAAAGCCAGAAAGAAGAGGAATGAAGGAATGAAGGAGAAATGGGAAAGATTTATGGTGACAGAAGGACAGAAAGAAAGAAAGATTAAGGATGAAGTGGTAAAAAGAAAGAAGGGAAAATAGGAAAGGATTAAGGGTTAGACTGAAATAACAGGTATACAAAATAAGAGAGAGCTGAAATTGAAATTGTTACACTGATTGATACCATGTATACTTTGCAAATCCCACAGAAATACACAATGAAATGCTACAAAAACTCCATTTTAAGAACACATTGAAAAGCCAGTTTCTCTTTTCAATGAAAATTGTTGAGCAGGCAAATAGTACACACACACACACACACACACACGCACACACACACACACACACAGCTAATACTCAATTTCTGCTTACCATGAACCTTAGTTTCTGTGAGGTTAAGCTACCTATAGTTCCTGAGAAAATGCCCTCGCACACAGTACTCATTCATTCTCAGAAGTTGAGATGTTTGGCTCTTTAAGTTGCAGTTGGCAGATTTGTTGTAAAAAAAGAAAGAAAAGAAAAAAAAAGAAAAATGGAAATTTTTCTAAAGAAGTTGTGGTGATGTAATGCTCCTGGCATTACTGTCAAGACATCTCCCTTTCAGCTTTATTTTGCTTTGTAGGTGTTTCATTGGGCTTGTTAAATATTTTAAGGCAGTGAGAAATGTAAGGAAAATGCCAAAGCAGGCCCAGAGACAGAATCTGAAATAGCATCACAGAACAGCATTTTGGTTGCTCATTATGTTTCCTCCAGCAATAAATTTTTTTAAATCATAAAAACACGTAATTGCACTGTTAAAGTTTTACATTTTCATATTTCTCCCATATGATAGCCAGTTATTCCTGGTAGGCCCACACTGTCAAGGATGTCCTCACACACACACACACACACACACACACACACACACACACACACACACACAATAAGCTGTTGTAGCAAGCAGAAGCAAGCAAAGCAGGCCTGCTTCACAACGTCAGCCACTGATTCAGATCATTTCAGGCTGCTAGCACGGTGAAAGCAGAGCATAGAGAGAGAGAGATGCTATGACATCTGCAGAATAACATGGCACTATGGATGTCTCTGCTGAATCAGGAGATATGTCAGCACTAGACCCTGATCAGCAGGGACTCTCATTCCCCTTCACTCAGCCGAATACTATTACATTTTTGATATTTTATCATGCCAAAGGCATCCGTCATTACAAGTACAGTAGCATTCTACACATAGTGGCACTACACTAATATCCCATAAGTTAACTTGATAAGACAAACAGACTTATTCTGACAATCTTTGTTTTATCATATCCATATGAAGTCTCACTAAACCAAAAAATGTAAAGTCAAACTTTAATGTTTTACATTTAAGTCTGCAAATGTGCTTGTTTTGAACAACTGGATCAACCACTTTTTCCCCAGAGGTGTCAGTGATAAGCCTTACTTATGCCAATACCAGTGGAAACAAATTGAGTACTCAAACGCCGTTGGAAACAGCTCTAAAACAAGAAAGGATTCAGTGACATGCACTGGGATCCCATCTATGTGATGGAAGATGGAAATGGAGCATTATCAGGGGTTAGCAAAAAAAATGGATAGTTTCTTGTGTTGTAGAAACAACTCCATTATTTTATGCAACATGCAATGTCTGGGGCAATGGCACCGTTAAATGATCAAGGATGCACTTGGTCTTTGCCTTGTCCCTAGTTCCCTCTCTCTGTCTTTGTCTCTCTCTATTGCTTTCTTTCTCTCTCTCTTCTGCTGTGTGTGTTGTAACAAACACATCTAGCACCTCTGCTCTCAATACTGTTTTCCACTGCAAAATTTACATAATACAAAAATGAATAATTCATGCTCGCAATATGTTTTAAAAGCATATTCATGGACTATATTTACAAAGCTGGAAACAAGCAAGAAGTATTAGTTTTCTACCCAATCCGGTCTAAATTGCCTAAGCCCATGTTTAGTGTGATTTTTATGCTGTGCTCCTCCGATACATAGTGAATTGCTGTTCGATCCAAGAAACTGTCATCTGGCCCCTACGCAGATTACACACCACATGATCCCTGTACTATTAATAACCAGCCAAATCTGACTCAGATATGGACCTTCACTCCTGTGCATGCGGCATTTAGAGATGCACTTGCACACACACACACAAACACACACACACACATACTCTCTCTCTCTCTCTCTCTCTCTCTCACACACACACAGCAAAAGAGAGAGAGAGAGAAAGAAAAAGAACAAGGCCTATGGCAGTAGGCTATGCACACAGGCCTCCACCCCTGGTAAAGTTAAGCTAAAAAAGAGGTAGGCTTAAGAAAAATTATCTTTTGGTGATTTATCTTAGTTTTAAAATGAAATAAATACGTGGAATAAATAGTTTTACTCAAAACACCTATGCCAAAATTTTAATGCAGTGATCCTTATGAAAAGTGTGACTAAACTTTTTTCCCTTTCTGTTCAGCCCCTTTAAGCAGATTGTGTAGAACAAAATGTCAGCAACATCTATTTGCAGACCAGCATAAAACATGAAAGAAACAGCTTTCAGTAACAGCAGCACACATGGTAATTTCAGTAGCTTTCAGTAACAGCAGCACACATGTTAATTTTGTGGAACCTTTAAAGCAGGTTTGGACTGGGGACCCCTCACAATTGCAACAAGTTTGACCATGCGGGCTTATATCCATTAGTTTGGTTAAATGCTAGATGCTACTTTGTAGAAAAGTTTTTCACGGATCCCCTGGCAATGCGCTGCGGACCCCTGGGGGTCCCCAGACCCCAGTTTGAGAACTACTGTTTTAAAGACAGATATTTACTAGAGTCTGAAGCAGACTTCATGTCCAGACACAGAGGTCAATGTCATTCATCATCATGGGAAAAGCAAAGGAATAGCCTACAAGATACTAATGAATGAAAGGTATTTTGACCTCTGTGAGTCAGGTACAGGTACACAGGTTCCCACAGATTTGAACCAATCATATGCCTGTACTGTTTTTCGAAAGTAAAACTCAGCTGTAACGTTAGAAGTTTGCACCCTTTTTTCTCCCCAGTCAGTCTCAGTTTTCACTTATAATGTTAGCTATAATTTTGCATTGTGTGAATACCATTGTCAAGAGATAAAGGATCTGCATCTCAGTCATCAGCACCAGATGACTTTGGCCTTCAAGTGAATGAGGTTACAGAGAGACATGGATAAAGCTGACATGGATATATCAGAAAATGTTTGTGATTGTTTTCTCAGAAATTCTGTTTATTTTACCTGAAATTACAGGGACTGTTTCTTTTACCTGCTTCGACCATTCAGAACATTGTTGAGGAGATGCAAAACATTCATGAGTTAGGTCTGACATATACTTTGAGTAAACGTAAGTCATTGTTAAAAAACGAGACTGCATTGTCAGATTAGGACAAAGTCCATCAGAGAATTTGATCTGTTATTTGCATGCCATGCAGGGCCAATGAGGACGGCATACTGAAGTTCAGCATGTGGAGCCTAAGAAATTGTTTTAGAAAGGGATGAGAATGGGAAAGACAGGTTTGCCTGCAATGCCCATTGCATTGGTGGCCTCTCTAAAAATTTCAGTTGCTCACAATATTTTTGTCGGTACTGTCTAATAACTCAAGCTTAATTTGAGGGTGATCCAAATCTGTATGGACCAGAGCAGACCATAGAGAAGTATGATTCTGCCACTGATCACCTCCACACTGAAGATACATCAGAAGGAGTGAAGTTCAAGTCAGTTTTCAACTCTTTAAATTACTTTCATGTTTGTCAGCCAGATCTGCCACCTTGCCTAGGGCATGATGTCTTTGAGGGTATTTTGTCATAATGTTGCACTTTATCTCAAGTATTTCATAAGGGAAAAAATGGTTCACTTTCTCCACTCTGAATAGGCACATTAATCAGCTCAAATACAGTGCAGCTGCCAATAATTTATAATTGGTGACCGAGTGAAAGACTCAGCTGATTAATCTTTGGCAATTCACTCTGCAGGTCAAAGAAATTGTGGACATGGTACCCACTCAGAACATTTTTACATTTCTTGGTGTTCTTATTCAAGAATATTTAGAGTCAAGAAAAACAACTCTGTCCCTAAGCTGAAACCCAAGCATCATTATTTGGACAAACAATGTTGCTTACAAACCTGTAAGTACAATTCAACAAAGTTTGCTAAGGATTATCAGTGGTCCATATACCACTCATTCATTTGATATTCAATAGAATATAACTTCAAACAAATGGAAAAAAGACTAAAAATGTTCCTTGATTACTACGCTGTAATGAGAGTATAGTTTCATGTCATATCAGCCTAGAAAATCACCAAGTTTCATTCTCCATTGGTCTCAATCAGGAAAAATATCCGAATCCTCAACTCAAACTATGGAGAAAGGTAAAACTCAATCGTTTAACTCAAGGGGAGGTGGAAAATGAGAGTATGCATATCCCTTCGCTATTTTGTTTTGAGATGGTAAAAGATCATTTTATGGGATTCACTACAAAATATGGTAACCTCTGATGTGCTTTGTAGAAACCTCCTGCTATGCTCCAAGGCAGTTAATGCTAAACATAGCACAAAATTGTGAATGACTGAATGTCTAACTTCATCACTGCGGTCTGACTTCATCACTGCGGTCTGTGTGTGTGTGTGTGTGTGTGTGTGTGTGTGTGTGCATTTCTTTCTTGACATTTTCAGAGCAAATCACAATTTTTATTGTACTAGACTAGTAAACTGTTCCTCAACAGAGAATGACAATGGCAAAAAATGTTGTTGTGTTTTTTAAAAAAGGAGGAGTTTGCCATCAAACTTGTAAAATTTCCGTAATCTGTGTCATTCTGACAAATATGCAACATCCATTTCTTTGCTTAATAAAGTGTTGCTTTCTTTAACAAAAATGCTAAACACTAAATCTGTGTTTAAAAATGACTACCAAGCAACTTGTAATATACTTGTAAAATGTGACAAATATGCAAAGGGAATTTCTTTGTTTATTAGTGTTTCTTTCTTTCACAGAAAATGCCAAATGCAAAATCTGTATTGCTTTTGTTTGTGTTTTTTGTTTTTAAAAAAGGACTTTGGCAAGCAACTTATTACATTCTGTAAACTGACATTCTGGCAAATATGCAAAGGGCTTTGTTTAATAAAGCGTCTCTTGATTTCTGAGACTTTTATGTGTTCTGTTGTCTTCTTAGAAAATTTTGTAGTGTGTGTAACAAACATAATGCAAACCAACTGTAGTTTCTCATCAGTTCTACTGTATTTTATGCAGTAATAATCTGGCAACCACAGCTGCCAGTAATTTACTCTATCAATTTTTGCAGTTAAATACCGTTACTTATAATACAGTTGTGTCATGTTTATCACTATAGAAGACGGCACTGGGATTTACAGAATATCTTGTTTTTCACATTACTTTACCATAAACAGCTTTACATTATTGATGTAGTTTCAGCAGGAAATGACCTTTAACAGATTTACACTATATGTGTTTTTAACAATAACTTACCTTTAAAGCAGCTGTTTTATACTGTGAAATTTACATTTGGGAGTATAGCTTCCTGTAATGTGCTATACATTGTCACTATATTTTTTACAGTGAAGTTCTGGCAACCACAGCTGCCAGTATTTTACCGTAGTTTTCACAGATTTTATTTTACCGTGTACATAAAGCGTGTGAGTGAAGCAGTCCCTCTCCAGTCTAGCATTGTAAAAAGTGGTGCAATTGATTAAGTATTAATGCGAGCATTCGCCATTAGTTTGGCTTAACTGTTCCTCGGCCATGCTTTTTCACATGTGTGAAACTCCTAAAACTGGAGGCGCTCACACTGCTGTGTCAAGTGGGGTCCATGGCGCAGTACTGGCTGCGGTCTTATCTTCACACATCACTGATGCTATCAGCTGGGGTCTGACATGCTTCGCTTTCCAAGAGACCTTGCAGCCCTTCATCTCAGTATGAGTGACCTGTTGGGATGACAGGGCACTGAGTGACCAGGAAGGATGGAAATCGTGATTACGGAGCTCAGTATTTGTTGGCATATTGGAGTATATAAAACCACACACACACACACACACACACACACACACACACACACATACATATTCATAAACTTGTATACACATGCATAAGAAAACACACAAACATACAGAATCACCCACTCATGTCTCTGTCTCTCACACATACACACACAAACACGAACTAAAATACCCCATGATAACAATGAAGCGCTCTCGTTCCTGTCCTCTTTTTGCATTTGCCCATACCAGCAAGAGCAATTTCACAAATCCACAAGCAGCTATCAGTAAATATACAACTGTATAAGCTCAGGGGCCTCAGAGAAAGCTGTGCTCTTTGAATACCAATTTCATGTCTGAATAAAGTGGGGCCTCTTGGCTGACAAACCTCTGGTAAATATTTGGTCTCTCAGCGTAGGGCCTCTCTGAGAAAGTCATGATGATGATAATACTGTTGGTGATAGACTGCTTGTGTTAAAATTCATGATTCTGTTCAATCTAAATTCAGTCACGGGCAATTCAGATGTACTGTATCACTAGATTGCAAAAAAGAAAAAAGGTTCAGTATTGAGGAAAGTCTAAAAGTAAATGAATTATGTATCTCCATCTTTTTGAGTGTTGTCAAAAGTTTTCTATGTTTTTAAAACAAAATGTTAAAGTAAAAGTTTATCAGGAAGATAGTACCTTCCGGAGGTTTATGAAGGTGGAATGGCTCGTCCTTGGGTCCAGAGCTAATTTTATCTGATGTGCGGACACGGTCTGGAGGCATTCTATTATTTGCAGGACAAATGTGCCACCCCCTAGGCAGACAAATGAGTCCAATGCACTCTACGGAGAATAACATCATTGACCCCTTCGCTCTTACAGTCATAGATTATCTCTGTTGTATGTTTCTGCACTTCTCACACCAGACACACACTCTCAGACACAGACCCAGACACCCACACACAGACCAACACATATACACACACTCCTGCAGGCATTTACAATTTATCTATAAATGAATACAAATTAAAGTTGTCGCTCGTAAAAATTCACAGTTCCAGTCCATTGCAATGTGTGCTTGGAGCCTGACAGTTTGAACGTCCTTCTTCATGAATACACTCAAAACTAAAGGTTAGTCTGAAGATGACAATGCACATACAGTATTTCTCATTAGTATTTCTCCAGGTGTTGACCTACATTTGTATTGTGTTCCTCAGTAATGCAAAGACTACCTACAACATGCCAGTGATGATCGACAGTGATGATCATTATGGTTTTGGTGATGATGATGGAACTGAATGATAATGACAGTAACTGCAATCATTATATACCATACCTTTGCTCTGTTGATTTCTATTTGTGTTTGAATCTGTCTTTCTCTCTCTCTCCCTCTCTCTCACGTGTGGAAGTAAAGGGAGTCACTGGAACGTCAGGTTGATGATGTAGTGAGATCACCCCTCTTCAGAGGCTCCAGCAATTCCTCATGCTGACACATGGGTCAGGAGGTGACCACTCAGGACTACATCATCCAGCCTGCCTCGCCAGGACCTTGTGCCAGTGACATCTTCCTGTCATTTATGTATCCATCTCAGTCTATTTAATTATTTATTTATTCATTCATTCATTTGAATTGCTGCATTTATTTGATTGCACAGTTAATGGTTTGTGATTTACATGGAAATAACCACTGCCAGACGCCTGTCTTTAACTCTCATTCAGTAAATACTGTATGCCCTGCTGAGAACTAGCACACTTATGATTGCACTGTTTTTGTCTTTTTGTTGTTTCTTTTACTGCGTAGCCAAAACCTGACACAGTTGATTAGATTGACACCCAGTACAACACAGCATTTCTAGACCTGATGAAGCATCTGATGAAGATCTTCACCTCCACATCCTCTACTCATCCCCTCTACACCTAAAAGGTCTGTATACATCAATTAGCTCCACTGCCCCTCAGTAAAGGTCGTGACTCTGCAATGTACAGGTGTGTAAACACCTGCCAAATGAGAGACACTGTATGGCCATGGAAAAGCTTTTGCTAGTTATCGGGGGGACAAACAAAAAGGCTGTATGCATATTTGCCTTGCTTTCTATGGTGCAAGGTTTTGGTTATAGATCTGTGAAACACCACAGAAAAAAATGAACTTCAGGATCGCAGCTCATAAATTATGAAAGCGTGTCTCAGGAATACACGCAAAGGAGAACACTGAACCTCTAAACTATCATCTATAATGTGGTGCACAGGGACCCATAGGCAGTGAAATACTATGGTATAAAAATATTCCCATTAGTAGCACACAATTAAGCTTGCTCTGTTGAGATCACGACACACCAGAGGATGTACTCTACTGAGTATAACATATTGTTGGAGTGAGTCTGCGCTGCAAAGACAGCGATATTGCATTCATTGATCAGCATAACCCGACACAACACCACTAATAAGGCATTAGGATCGACCATGGATACCCCCTGATCACATTAATAATGCATAGTATGTTCCTATGCCATTACAATCTGTGTAAAACTGTCCGGACTATACTTCTCAGTTCATCAGTTCCAAAGCTTGTTAATCCACCGTCTCAGATATTGCCTTCTTAGAAATGTTCATCATGAAAAAACACACAACACACATTTTTGTCTGTTTGTACATCAAAGAGAGAGAGCAGAAATGGTTCCCATCCAAGCCAGTACAGTGCAGCATTTCAGTTAAGCAAAAGAGGCTGGCTTCATCCCAGAGACAGAGCATTTCACACCCGTACAGAAAATGCAACGTAGACATGATCAAAAGGATGGCAGCAGTATCTGCTGAATCCAATACTGGATACATTTCTGATGGCGTCTCATCTGTCTGTCACTGGAAACACACGGGAATTATGCACACATAAGACCAAATAAACATTTCCTGGAAGTAGAGTATGTGGGAAGCCATTCGAGGGAAGCCAATAACATTCCAGTCTGTAGCCTACAAGGAGGAAATCTGCACATTATGTCAACCCAATAAAAAAAACAGGACCCAAGTCCCGACCCAGTGAGTTATGGGTTGTGAATTGATATTTGCTAGTTGCCATCAACTCTGCAGGGCTTAATTAATTGTCTGAGCATGTGGGTGGGAGTGATATGATGCACTTCCGGGGATGCTGTTTGCGATGCTCAATTAATCTCTCTCTCTCTGTCTGTGCAAGAGCCTGATCAAAATGGCACAGCTGACCTGCTTATCATCCTAATGTTGCTGTTATTTAATATTCTAAGTTCAAGTAATTCGATTTGAAAAATGAACAGTCTACTGGGTGGACACATTAGAGTGTGGAAATAAGCAAAATTGGACAGAGTATTAGTAGGCTAAAAATCACTGAATGGCAGTGCTGTGGTCAGTAATATCTTTGATCAAACTGACTCTGGTTGGACGATGAATTTTTAACAGTTTGGTAAAACACTATTTTTCTTTTCTGTTAAAAAAAATGACCTACATTATATTTGCACTCTGCTTGTGTATTTTACATAACTTTTACCGATATACACTTTACTGCATGAGGCTTACTTCCCCAGGCAGTAATCCAATAACTAATCTAATAGATTTGACCCGGATAAGGACAAACTGATTTGGCTGGTCGGTGGTCGTAGAAGCAATACCTCATCTTTTGTCTTCATTAATGGTAGTGGGAAATGTGTTTTTTTTGAGGCTGTAGCATTTGGTTTGCAATAAAAAAAAAATATCTGCCACACTCCATTTGCTTTGAAAGTACTGGAATAGCTTATAGATAAGCCAAGACAGAACAGCTGCGTGGGTTCGGAGGCTGCACTGGCGGCCAGCTCAGCTTTAGCACCAGGAAGCATCTCTCTGACTACTTGGACAAAAGATGTGTCTTAACTGTTTGAAACTCCAGTTTGAGCATCGCCTGCTGTTTCTGCAGGCTTCAATGGAATTGTCTGATCTAGGGCAAACACAGATACAGTGCATGTGCCTACACTAATAGGTGAATTTCAATTGCTTATACTGTGTAAGAAAATATAGAGGTTTTGATAGAAACAAACAAATTGTATTATGAAGTGATCATTGCATAAAATTCAAAATATATCACTTCTTTTTTTGCTATATCCACACTTCTCCACAATTCTGTAAAAGCCTACTGCAAAACACTAATATATAAAGCAGACTGTAAATATTGGATTTATGCCCTATTTGTACTCCAAAAATGAAAGTGCAATTTCAAAAGAAATGTATTAAGTGGATTAAGAGTGAAGTGTGGCTTGTAAATGAGTGTGGTGGTGACCACCCAAATGAGTGAAATATAGATTGCAATAAAGCTAATCAATTCATTTTTCCTTACGACAGCAGTCAGTTATTTGTCTAATGTGGTTTGAAATCCTTCCTAGATAATTGGGTTCCACAGTCATCTTCATACATATTAATGAGCCGCTCTGACTGATTGACTTGGACGGATTCCCTCAGTTGGGCCGACTTCGGCAAGGAAATTGTGCAGAAATAATTTGCAGAGACATTTGGGGTAACCGTGTCAGGTAAACATTTAATCTATTTAATCTGTACGAAATGGCCTATGCAGCACAGGATCTAATGCTAGGAAGAAAAATTAAGGCTTGGCATTTAGTACTGCACCTGTAGAATTCTCTGTAGAATATGTAGGAGAGTATCCAAGTCCTGATGGCCTGTTCTGGGGCCAGTGAGGAGCTAATTACTGAATGTGGCTAGCCCTGGAAGTGAACTGTAAGTAATGTATTCAGATGGATCTTCAGTCAGTTAATCAGAACAATGAAAGCCACTCATCTGATAGCCCTTATCACACTTACCTGCATGCCTGAGCATGACATTTGCATTTCTGTTGGTCTTGCATGGAAGATGGAAATGACCTTGGTATATATGTGCAAATTCATCCAGATGGTCTTCTGGCAGAGAAAAAGCCTGAATGTAAGACTGAATGAATATGGAAAATTAAAAACTTTTTGTGTAGCCTATACTTGTATACTGTACATGTCTGTCTGCCATAATCCTGTACAAAACGTGACCTTGACATCTGACCCATGATTCTCTGTGCTCAAAATCATGTGGCTTTTTGTAGCGTTCTGTAGCAGGACTGATGCGGACATCATTCTCCATCTGGTGGGAGATATAGGGTTGGTCTCAACACAGTCTGTGGCTTTATTTCTAATATTTCATGGTCTAGCATTTCCTGTCAAATATTTGAGGCTGAACACTCAGATTTCTTGCTGACAGGCCCCATTTGCATCCATGTTAGTGTGATTGGTGGACACAGTCTAATGACAGTCAGGCATTGAAGTGATACTAATTGGCTCAAAAGATGAGTGCTCGCTCCCTTCTCCTCCCCACGTCTTACCCTTCAAACACACAGACACACACACACACACACCCATACACTGCACCCCCGCACCCCTATTATAACAGATTATGATTGGTTATTGATATAGATGGATGCTGATTCCCCACTGCCTCAGTCTAGTTTTTCTTTGTACTCCAATAAATGAGAATCTTTAGTCTGCATATTGCTTCAGACGGATTGAATAAAACAATGCTGAAGTCTGGGTGGTGTCAGTCGCCTGTGCCGCTTCCACACACCGGAGAGTTGTGAAGTTAATGTGATATCAGGGCTGGATTGTTAGATGTGGTACCTCTCATAAATAATAATAATAATAAAAAAAAAAAATATATATATATATATCCTCATTTTGATAGACAAACTGCACACTTACAGTAAACTAATAAAGGTTAAAGGTGCTATTTTCAGGTGTTTTCTTCATTTGTACCACATTTAAGTTCCAGGGCCATTATTTATATTATTTATAATCTACTCTGATGCATCACTGATGAACCATTGTCTTTGCATAATTATGAGCAGAAATGGTTGTTTTTATTTGCTATTTTAATTGTGAATAAGCTGCATAAGCAACAATCTCTCTTCCTCAGTACAGTCGTAACTCTCAGTAGATTTCAATGCTCCCTAATCCATTTTTTTGCACATTTCTACTACTTGATTTGAGTCTTGGACGTTTCATGTTCTACTATCTGTTTTATGTAACTGGTTGATATAGGGGTGCTGAAAGTACCCTATCATCATCAACAACAATCAGTACAATGGATGAAATCAAAGGGATTTTGTTTCATCTTGGTATGAGGCTGTTTATCACAATATAGGGACCAATGAGTAACCTCCAATATTTGCACGTCATCTTTTAGTATTGCTTCGGCTCGCTTAGAACACCTAGCAGAAGTGGTACTAAAAAGGTACCAGGTACTAATGGAAAACCAAAAAATGAGTCGAGTCAAGTTGAGTAGTGCTAGAATAGTAGAGTGGAAACCCTATATATTTACCAGCAATTCTTACACCCTAGTTACTTGCATCAATTCTTCTTAAAAACAAGAAATATCACCACTCACATTTTGGACACATTTTTATATTAGAATAACAAGATAAACTTCAGGAGGAGATGGAAAAAGATATCCATGGCCCAAGGTAAAACTTCAAAAAAAAAAAAAACACTTTGAATTAACCTCTAATCAGTGACACGGTGCTTCATGAAACACTGCTGAATGGCCCTGTTACCATTTAAAGCACTGTCTGTCCCGCTTTTCCATGCTGGAGAAGGTGCTGCACCGGATGCTTGAATATTTCTTATTGAAATACAATAAGAAAGCAATGGAAAGGGTGGAAATGCACCAAGAAAAAATCAAGAAAAAAACAATCAAGCTAGCAAAAAAGGGGGATACTGAGTGCTCTTGTGAAAAAAAAACCTCCAAATCCTTCTCATCTAAAACATCAAGCTCTTCAAACTCTTCATTTCACGGGGTGCATGGTCAATCCACTGGTTTATTATCCTGGTGGACCAGACTATTTTACTTCACTTAATTTTGTGCAAACACACTGAACACTCTCCATAAGCGTATGTTTACTTGGTGATGGATGGACACTTTATTTGAACCTTTAACCTACTGCATCTGCCTTCAGTTTCTGCCTACTGATTTATTGCTAGAAAATCTAGCAGTACCCTAATCTTATGGAAAGTACCCAGACATAGTGCTGTAGCGAAATACTACTAATAATAATATTAAGCAGAGGTACTATAGCAGCTCGAGCCTGGTACTGGGCCAGAAGCCATAGCACATATCTATTCAGTATTCAGCATACAACAGATTCCATACAACTAAAACAATTAAAAAATATAAAATATATTGTTCACACAATATTTCTACACACTCTCTTCCAAGCAATCTGTTCTCCTTTGAAACTCCACTTTTAACAATACTTCCTCTATAACCATAACTCTCCTCCATAACCAGTTCAGGCCAGTCCTGTGTATCTCAAACAAAATGTAAACTGCCAAAGCAACTAAAACCCTCCCTAACCTCAAACTTTACCAGCCTCTCAGTACCAAGCTTGGGAACCCTGTTTAACACCCACAGCCAGCCCTCTCTCTCTCTCCCTCTTTCTCTCTCTCTCTCTCTTTCGCTCTCTCTATCCAGATTTCAGACTTAGATGGCCTACTTTGCATCTGACTCCCTTCCAAGCATAAGCCTACTAGGCATACTTCAGTTCAAGGCAAACTGTTTCCTAACAAACAATGAATGCATAATTGACTAGATGACATTTACTTTGAACATACAGCATCTATCAATGAACAGAGTCATCTCTATTTTCACTGTTTTTGAACCACAGTAATTGTGTCTGTCTGATGGTGTATGTACTCTATGATTGCTGTGTGTCATATCTGGTGCTGACGCTGGATGTGAGCCGTGCTGGTAGCCTAGCAAGCTTTCCTTCTAAGCTCTCTGTCGGCTCTGCTCTGTGCATGCATGACTGCATGACTGGATGGAAGCTCTGTCTGGAACAAGGCTGGAGTACAGCCTTGAGGTGAGTCTCTTTGCTATGTATATTTGATGAAAATAGTACTGAACTAAACTGCTACATTTTTTGATGTCTGAAAGTCATTTTAGGAGCTTGTATTATTAGTTTAGAGTTTCACATTACTTGATGATGAACACAATAAGTGGGGTTAGGTCAATGTTTGCAGTTAGGAGTATTGAGTGATTTCAGCTCAGATAATATCTGTCTACTCCATTTCAAACATTAAAACCCATCTGAAAATAACTGGATGTTTGAATCTTAAGCCTTGGAATTTGGAAAATTGATTAATTCTACCAACAACCATCCTATTAACCTGTATAGTTAAAGGTTATTCCTACTACCTGTCCCATTATATATCACATGCCTCAAGCATAAGACCTTTCCAAGGCATTCTCAGACAGAGTGTCTGTTGTAAGTAATTTGGCAGGGAATTAGGGACTCTCTCTTAAAATGAAGGTGTGCTGCTCTCGTACACACACTTTCCACAACAAGCCAAAAAGTTCACAGGAAATCACAAGTGCATATCAATACAATAAATTTCACATAAATACTAGTGCTGGTTATTTTCTGTCAGAAACTCTCACTGTGTAGCCCCCACATTAGAACAACATTAACTTCAGCTTTAGAAAACATAGCATTAAATATGAGTAAATACTTCATAGTTTGTTTATTTTTATAGGATATTTGGCATTCAACTGTGTTCCCTGATTGCTTTGATGCTACAGAATCCATATTTTTAAACTAGTTGACACACCGGTTTAAACAGAATCACTCTGGCCTAAAAGACATTTTAAAAGACATTTTTTTGGCAAAAGGATTGGTCATAAACCAGTTAAAACATGCCGCAAATTATACTACAATCAACAGCAAACTGCAAACATTGCTGGCTGTGGCATGCACATTATATTTATTGACTGCATGAAAAGGAACCATGACAACATAAATTGTATACTTTCCTCTCAAGATCTAACTGTCATTGGTATGCAAGACCCCAATAAGCACCTAGGCAAACACACTGTGTACCACCATGTCCTTTATATGCTGAAGTAATTTATATGCTGAAGTTTTTTTTCTAAGCCTTGCTATTTCATGAGATCATGGATACTTTTACCATTGCTTCATATGCTCCTAGGCTTTTTGACCCACCCTTGCAAATGGCAAACAGTTAAGGCTCCTTATGCCCTATCTGCATGATGAATGATTGTGGATTGAAGAATTATGGAGAAAGAGATTTGCACAGAGATACTAGAAATCCATAAGTATGCAGGGCTTACTGAACACTCTCCATAAGCATATGCTGAGCTGTGATTAGATGTTTTGGATTTGTTCAAGCTATTACAGTATTCCCAATGGAGTTTGGAAACTTTCTATGAAAGCTGCATAAAATGTTTTGAAAAAAATGGCGAGAGAAATGTGTGAAACCAATGAAAATGTGTTCACACATTTGGAAGGGATGGTTTCTACTGAAAGTGTGGATGAAGATCATTGGATCCCACTTTCATGAAATGCATCTTAACTATCAAAAAAAGTTTTAACAAGCTAATTTTAGCAAATCAGTCCTCTACGCATCACAACTATATGATCATTATGCTCCCCGGTGAAAGTCTAGACAGTGCGCACTATTTCCATCTGGCTAAAACTAAATTATGGCACTGGATTGAATAAATGTTTTATCTCTTACAAGAGCACATCAGGTGAACTCAACTCATTAAAGGGTGTCAGCTCTATGAAATTATGCTGTGATAGATATAAGACTATGATTAAATAAAAACCTGACAAAGCAGTGCACTACAAGTGGACAAAACATTTTTGTTGCTAATTTAAATTTGAGCACAACAGCCAATCAAATAACACGTCTCTTACTTTGCAACATAAGCAAAATGTTGACAGAATTAGGTATGGTAAAGTCTGTGCCACCGTCTGACCCAAGCCTGAACACAAACACCAGAATGCTTTTGAGTGCACACACACAGAGACCAGTAAGAAGACTGCTATAAGTACACACACACACACACACACACAGAGACCAGTAAGAAGACTGCTATAAGTACACACATACACACACAGAGACCAGTAAGAAGACTGCTATAAGTACACACACACACACACAGAGACCAGTAAGAAGACTGCTATAAGTACACACATACACACACAGAGACCAGTAAGAAGACTGCTATAAGTACACACACACACACACACACACACACAGAGACCAGTAAGAAGACTGCTATAAGTACACACACAGAGACCAGTAAGAAGACTGCTATAAGTACACACACACACACACACAGAGACCAGTAAGAAGACTGCTATAAGTACACACATACACACACAGAGACCAGTAAGAAGACTGCTATAAGTACACACACACACACAGAGACCAGTAAGAAGACTGCTATAAGTACACACACACAGAGCAGTAAGAAGACTGCTATAAGTACACACACACAGAGAGAGACCAGTAAGAAGACTGCTATAAGTACACACACACACAGAGAGAGACCAGTAAGAAGACTGCTATAAGTACACACACACAGAGAGAGAGACCAGTAAGAAGACTGCTATAAGTACACGTACAGAGAGACCAGTAAGAAGACTGCTATAAGTACACACAGAGAGAGAGAGACCAGTAAGAAGACTGCTATAAGTACACACACAGAGAGAGAGACCAGTAAGAAGACTGCTATAAGTACACACACACAGAGAGACCAGTAAGAAGACTGCTATAAGTACACACACACACACAGAGAGAGACCAGTAAGAAGACTGCTATAAGTACACACACACACAGAGAGACCAGTAAGAAGACTGCTATAAGTACACACACACAGATAGAGACCAGTAAGAAGACTGCTATAAGTACACACACAGAGAGACCAATAAGAAGACTGCTATAAGTACACACACACAGAGAGAGACCAGTAAGAAGACTGCTATAAGTACACACACAGAGAGACCAGTAAGAAGACTGCTATAAGTACACACACACACACACACAGAGAGACCAGTAAGAAGACTGCTATATGTACACACACACAGAGAGAGACCAGTATGAAGATTGCTATGAGTGATTTACTGTCACTCGCACAAAGTTTACTGAACTAGAATCACTGACTGACTGACTGACCTCAGTGATGAATTGCCACTTCACCACTCAGACATGCTGTCTTCAGAGGATTTGTCACGCTCCTAACTGCTACCTAACTACTTGCTAAAGAGCTCTAAACTTGTGAGACATTTAATCAATCCATCAACAGTTTCACAACTCAGTTACACAAATAAATCATAGTTCACTAAGACCATTTCACATAATGACTGACTGATAAAGAAAAGGCCACCAGGCTCGTCTGACTCATGCATGTAATTCCTACTCTTACATTTCTCTATGTGAGGGCAGTAGAATTTACTTCATCCACCTACCACTTTGTGTGTGTGTGTGAATGCGTATGTTCACACAACAGCTTGTTCAAATGCTGACCTTTTCCTGACTGCACAAAAACAACTCACTCACGAGCTGGGCTCTCTCTCTCTCTCTCTCTCTCTCTGTGTATGTATGTGCGTATGTGTGTGTGTGTTGGGTGTGTGTTTGTGTGTATGTGTGTGTGTGTGTGTGTGTGTGTGTGTGAGTGGGTTTGCTAGTCTACCCATCCTCTAATGAGAGCTTCATAGCACATTCAGTCTTTAGCTGGCTCTCAAGTTCTCATGTCAGGTTTCTGCTTCGTGGGTACTTTCTGCGTGGAATTGAAATCCATGGAGCCTTCAGAGCCGAGGCACCAAATGAGCTGTACATGTCCAACACAATGACACCTGCCAGAGACTAAACACCCGCCAGTCTCCAGTGATACGCATGTAAGCAGAAGCTGGATATTAAATGTAGGATAGGGATGTAAAAAGGGCAAGTGGATGTAGGGCTGAAGTATTCCTGTGTGCCTTTGTGAGTGTGTGTGTCTGTGTGTGTGTGTGTGTGTGTGTGTGTGTGTCAAAAGGCCTCCTAACTGCACCTCTGTGCAGATGATTAATTAAGATGACCAACTCCATTTAAAAAACCTGTACAGTTCTAGACCTTGTCCTGTGGAGTAGGTCGAATAACCACCCCCAACTTCCTTCCCTTGGTTCTATTCATATTCCTCTATATTACAACGCAATTCTGCAGAATCTCCTCAGCAACCAGCAGATGCTAGAAAGGGTCTTGTCCATCTGACTCAGATCCCACAGAAGGTCAAATCAGTAGTGGCCAGCTGTTGTCTAGACCTTGACAATCCCTTCCCCGCCAATGTTTTTCAAAGGAAAAAACATTTTCCACTTCCGCTCTTAAACCTGCTATACTGAAGAAAGACTCCATAGAACCAATCGGACATAAAGACAAAAAGAATCAACTGAAAACCTCAGCTTAATTAATCAGAAACTGAAATACACCTTTTTTACCCCACTCCTTCAACAACACAATGCAATACCAAACACTAGACACAATCCTGCCATGACATCATACCATGTGCTGTGTGGTGAGATCCTGTAGCCACAGATCTATGTTATTGTTGTTTGATTGACGTCTTGTCTGTGTTGTTTACCTGGTGGTGAGTGATTGCTTTCCTCAATCTAAAGTTTGGGCTGTTGGTTGATGTGACCAATTTCAAATAGAGCTGGAGGAGCCAGGGAAAAAATCATTCTGCTGCCCAAAAGCGCTTTTTTTGTAAGATGTAAGTAAACACTCATTATGGCCGGGATACAAAGTACTCATTACTGAGATGTAGGAGATCATCTTACCTACCAAACCACAATTGTAATTATGTTTAAGGGTGTGTACGAAATTAAAATATTAATCTGGGCAATCATCTAAAGGCCAAGCCTTCCAGGAACATCTACATTTTTTTATCTGCACACATAAACACATTTTAATTTGAGACTGCATTTAATTTGAAAGATTAGACAGCTGTTGTGGTTTCTATTATTGTTTCTCCTCTACCACCAAGGATTAAATATATGATAAAGAACAACATTACAACATTACAACATCTGTCTAAATGCCATATAATGGAGAATTTTATGGAGAAAGTGAGTCAGCTGTTCAAACTTCTGATGAAGACACCTAGGTACAAGACACACAAAAGATAGCTAAACATACTTGTTCCGTAGGCTAAGGCCATGTTGCTAAACCCCAAACATAACCAATAGTTACACAAATAGATATACACAGTATCCCTTACACACCACATCTCACCACACCACACACACACATGCACACATATGCACACAAACCCCCCCCCATACACACACACACACACACACACACCGATGCAAGGACCTTATCTGAGGAGATCCACACAAACAGAAATACATTGATCCTTACATTGTTACGTGGTGATTCCTTTTTATTTCCAATGCTATTCTTTGGCCATATTACCACCAATAATTGGAAGAATGCATAGACCCTTTTAGCAGACAGTACATAGAGACCAGTGAGTACTAACCACATGTACTCAATGCCAATGGAGGACCAGAGGTCAAGGAGGTTGGAAACCTTGGTGGACATATACAGAATAAACACAGAAAAAGAGGTCTGAGATGAGAATCATGGCAGTGAAGTCGGAAGTGTCTGTGATGCCCAGGAATGGCAGTTCATGGCTCAGTAGACGCGGAAGGTGAGGAAAAGCAGGTGACTGACAGCATCCCATTTGGAGTGGGGAACACTGATCAATTCTGACAGAGAGATTGATCACAAACCTCACGAAATTTCACCCCAATCGTAAATCTCAACGTCCACTCCTGCACAAGCCAAAGTACTCCAAGGTGAATCAGGCCTCTGATCTATAAAGCTTTCCTGAGGCAGGACTGTGGTCCTTTATGGTTCACCTGGCACCGGACTACACTCCATCAAAATGAGATAATAATGGAATGGCGATGAGAATTGTTTGCTGCTGTGCTGAGCTATGGATGGTTTACACACATAGAGCCATTGTTTGGTGTCTTATTTCTTAAGTGTTAATGTACGAACTTCTGCACATATTGTGCTCAGGTTCAACCTTCATGGTCATTATCATATGTCTTACAAAAACATGGCAGCGTTTTTCGGTTTGTGACAGACCCATACTTACTGTAGAAGTTACACTATCTTTGCACTACATATCACTCTCGCATGCGACCGACATTAAAGAGCTTTGACTTGGCTTTGATTCAGACAAAAGTGTCTATGCTCTGCATAATCCATAGCCGCCCAAGAGTGGAGAACAATCAGACTGTTACCACCATCAAATAAGCAAACGTGAAGCCAATTTTATGCACCACTGAAAATAGCAGGTCCCACTTTAGTGTTTATAGGTCTGTATAAATCATCAACAAATGCCTTTGTACACTCTGTCAGAAACGGGAATGACAAATGTGTTGTGTGATTTTTGGGTGTACTATGAGTCTGAGTATGAGTCAGACAGGGTTAAATAACTAGTCTGGTTTCTGAACAAAAACAACTAAAATAAGAACCTTTAGGGATAATACAGTAATTTTATTCTCTATACGTGCCCTCTTACTGTAATACTGTAATAAACTGATGTCAACTAAACCATCTGACAAGTGGATGACAAATGCATGTCTAGTGGCTGCATGATGAGAGCCGGACAAAGACATCACACTCATTCAACAGACAACATCAGGAGGTAATAGACACACAAGCACTAGTGCAGTCAACTGAGTGGATCAACTACATGCAGCTGGGTTGAAGGTCATCCAATTGAGAGGATGACTCTTAAACAGATCTGGGCCAAATGTGTTCTGGGTCTGATTTAGAGTCAACCAGAAATTACAGTTTTAGAAATTATAGTCCACCCCCGAGTAGGCAAGCATAGATTTCATGAAATAACTCCCCAACTTTGTGTCCTGGATCACAAAATTTGTGTGGTATGTAAATCACACAAGGGCACATAAACAAATTCATAACCACTCATTTGTTGTTTAGCGCCACCTAGTGAGAGACAAATGCAAAAAACAGGGGGCTTCAGTTGGCAACAACATGTTGTGTAGACATCAGTTCAAAGGGATCTCTGCTAATTAACAAATTACACACATACTTGAAGTAAGCAACTTTTCAGGTGGACTTCAGGTGGACAGACTGTGAACATGTATGTATGTATGTTGACATGTATGTACAGCTCATAGGGGCAAACTTGTAAGATTGATTTAAAAGATGTGTCAACAGAGAGATGTGTCAATGGAGATTAATTTTCTTGGAATGACACATGATACAATGTGTGGCGGTCATATTATGTACCGCTAGGCGATACATCTAGTTTAATGTCCGCCTTCCGAGTCTCTGTATTAGAGCTATAGTGAGAGAGGTAACATCCAGGATTATTTTCAGCTGCTGAAACTGTGGCTGATCTGGGCCTTATCCGGACCAGAGTATCTAGCAGCTGTGTGTATATGATGGGTCAGACAGAAACACAGACCGCAGGAGACAAATCTCAAGACTTTCCTAATGGCATGCTGGATCTCTCCTCTACCATTTCCTCTATAAATACAGTGGGCCACTAATAATATACATCTCTCTCTCTTCATCTTGTTCTTTCTCTTTGTCTTGTTCTCTCTCTCTCTCTTTGCCCAACTCTCCCTCTCTCTCTCTGTCCAACTCTCTCTCTCTCTCTCTCTCGACCACTCTAGTTTTTGCTGAAGCAGTACCAGTACCAGCTCAGCTCTACCAGCCTACTTCTCTTATTTTTCTTGTCCAGCCTATCTGTCTGTGTGTGTGTGTGTGTGTGTGTGTGTGTGTGTGTGTGTATGTATGTGTGTGCGTGTGAGAGATATAATATACACATACACACACACATGCACACAAACATATACACACACAGATACACACACACACACACACACACACACACACACACACACACACACACTCAAAGCAAAAATGAATACACTGCAGTATATTACATAACAACACATGACAAAATAGTACAATTTATCACTCAGCCCACAGGAAGGCATAACTACACCCAACCAGACCTACATACCTTTTCACATAATCCAAAGTTATCACATTAAACAGATGCGATAAGGACACACTGCACATAAACGGTAGTGAAAGTAAGGGCAAGTGGAGATATATTTCTTTACGGTGCTAATGCTCGGTAGAGTCGAACCACATGTGAGGACAGCCATGCACAATAATGAATGCAGCTCTCCAAGGTGGAGGTGTAGATGGTAGGATTACTGTGCAGTGCATAGAGCTCTGGATATTAAAGTTTAATGGTTCTCTCTGTGTGATTTACAACAACAAGTGAAAATCCTGAAACCTTAGATGAATGCCTCAGCAACTATAACAACATGCCTTGAAAATGAGTTTGAAATTAACAGTTGCCTCTTTCACAGGCTTGTTGTTTTGTTGAAATGGTGTGCAGACCACACAAACTAAAACTTCTGGATAAATAAAGTAAAATCAAACATGATTGTAGAAGAGCGCAATTATTAGGTAAAGAAGTCATATTTTTAGTCTAATGCATTTGGTGATAAGTAGCTTAATTATTAGATTATACTGTCTGATGTGCTGAACACCAGCTGAACACCAGTTTCCACATTGACCACATTTGCCAAATACATTTTGTTCAAAAGTACCATGTAAGTCTGATGACAAACTCATAATATTAACACAGCAACAGATTTCTGACCATCCTTGATAATTAAAAATATCTGAAAGCTTTTTTAAAAGCTTTTCAAAAGCTATTATCATCAAAAGTAGTTTGATTCTTACATGTATTTTCAATTATACTTCAGCAACTCTAAATATTAACTCTAAATTAACAATGAATTACATGAAAGTTCCATCTTTTCCATTCTTCCCCTCTCACATCCACTTCATGTTTCGTATTGAGTTCACTGTATCTGGTCAGACCTACTTAGCATCTCTGCCTCCATTTTAGTTTTTTCCATTTACCCCCTTATTAGCCTCCATTCAGTCCACAGTCTACATGAAGCTAACTGCATATCTTTTTTCAATACCAGTATATGACTGACATTATCATTTTAGTCTATCATTTTAGTCTATATTGTCTCCTCACTGACAATATTATTGTGCATCTGAAACTGATTGTCATTGTCATTCACCAGTGTTGCACAAGTTTTCAAACAGCACATTTAGATATTTTCATCACATGTTCTCTAATGTTCTCTAATGGTATAATAAAGGTCAGTTCACACTGCAGACTTCAACTATATCAGCCCAGGCATCAAATTAAAACATTAACGAGGCTTTCCTCATTGTGGGTCAGTCTGGACGTTAATATTGTTATAGTTTCAGTTTATTACTCAGAGTGTGGACAGGTCCTTTGACTGATTGTTTCTGACATAGGAGTGACCTCAGCTCAGTTGTGACATATGTGGATAGTGATCTACCTATTGGCAAGTATTGTCTGTACATCACATGCCAAGAACAGACCCTCTCATTGGTGAGTGGCTATAGGATCTCCTGGTAGGCCACAGGTGAAACTGCTCTTACAAAATATAGTTATGATAAGGTTTTGGTAACACTTTCTATGAACATAGTATTCATTAAGCATTATAAATAAAATGGGTTATTTAAGGTAATTCCATTAGTATCCATAACTGTTTACGCACCCTCATGACCATACTCATAAGACATTATAATTTTATCATACAAGCCTTTACAACTTCAATTGTCACAAAGCCTTATAAGCTTTCCTGGACTTCTGACAGGGAATGATACCACTCTACTTATTGTCTTTAATGCTGCCTTATTGATTTTCATGAGTAATTATGTGTTCTTCTCAATTTACTTCGAGTATGCATTGAGTGCCTGTACCTCTTGATTAGTTGGCATGAGGAATTGGGCATATAAAAGGGCAATTAACAAATTGAAGCTTTTAAAGGCTTTGTGATCCTTTGTAATTTCTTATAAGATAACATTGTAATGCCTTATAAGTACAGTCATGACAATGTATAAAATGTTATAAACACTAATAACATTAGTCATTATAAGACTTTGTGAATGCATTATAAACTTTTATGAATGTGTTTATAATGTTTTATGAATACTAGATTCATAGGCAGTGTTACCAATGTAGTGTTTTTTTTTTCTTCTTTTTAATTTAATGTTATTACAATGATTTTCCATTACCACTGTTATTTCGTTTTTAATCGCACCAAAAGACTTCAAAGAGATAAGATAATCCATGGAAATCCTAGCATGTTGCAGAATCCCAAGACATTAAATTATTGTGATCTCACTGAACCATGGCCAAAGAATCATGATTAAATTGAGTCATGAGGTCCCAAGTGTATCACTATTCTAATGGCTACACTTACTTCCCCAACAAGCTAATGCATAAGAAAACCTTAGGGGTTGCATATAAGGAGATTATTACACCCACATTATAATTTCAAAAACTCTGGAAGAAAGTAAACTAGAATTTATAATGCTTTTTCAATATAGGACATCTTGGTGATTTTTGCATAAACCTCTTAAGTGTTCTTAGAGTCATTACAGCCTTCCTAATTTCAGGACCAGTATTGAAAAGTTATGAAAAGCAAGTTGTGCAGATATACATCCTTATAATCAAGTATCTGTAAACTAAATGGACACAATTTCTTGTGTCTGAGTCACAGATATCAAGATATTTGCACTGAGATCAGACTTTAGGTAGTGGTAGAAACCCAGAAACCTTTTACAAAATGGTACAACTAAAAGTCAAACTAAGAAAAAAAATTACATTAAAAACATATAGGCCAAAAAGGAAGAACATTTTCAATGTGCTTTGAAACTGAAGTACATTACAGTCAAATGAAGGTCAACAATGATTAGCATGAATGCTACATGCACAAGCTAAACAATGGCTACTTTTAGATAAATACATACAAAGACACGTTTGATAAAGCCAGTCCATTTGCAAAACAGTGTGAAGATATTTTTTAGGATGGGGGTTGGGGGTAGAGACAACAAACACACAGCTCACTGTGTACATACAGTACTGTAAGAACCAGTGGACTGAGCTCTGTTTGGTGCTATTATAGTGACAGAACAGAACTTGAACTGACAAAATTGTCCTTTCTTCCTCTCACAAATGGGTGAATAATCATTTATTGTGTTCTGTGCGTGCGTGCGTGCGTGCGCGTGTATGTGAGTGAGTGAGAGAGGGAGAGAAAGAGAGAGAGGACGTGTGTGTGTGTGTGAGAGAGAGAGAGAGAGAGAGAGAGAGAGAGAGAGAGAGAGAGAGATTTTGATTTAAGTAACCTAAAATGACAAGTTTTGACATCAGTTCATGTAGACAGTCCACTGGGTTTTGTTGTCCGTTGGAAGATGCACTTGCAAATCCTTTAAATTTCATTTTAATCGAAGAATCTTTTCGTTCCATAAAGCCCATGAAATGTAAGGACACAAAGCATACTCTCTCTGTGTGTCGCCTACCTAGTAAACCTCTATATATGACGCAATTATTGAAGTATATTTTCAGTGATTTAGAAACGTGCAGTGGTTTAGGCAGTTGAGTCATTATCACTTAGACAAACTACAGTTTCACTCGTGTCAGTTTGCACTTGTGCATCTAAAATTATTTGGAAATCTAAGCATATCGAAGGTTGCCACAACGAAATAGCTTTAGGTCATGGTCACTTACCTTAAGACGGCACTACCCCCTTGTCTAACGGTGATATTGTCCTTTGAAAAAGAATCCCCACTTCGAGCTGGCACTCCTGCAGGTACAAGAAACAGCAGTCTCAGAGTGATAACAACGAGGCATTTCCAAGGCACCACGAAATAACTACAAATGCCCATCGTTGGTCCCGCTAAAAAAAACTTCCGGAAGCTTCAGATTATTCCGAGATAAAATTCAGTCAGAGGACTGAATCAGTCAGAAGTCAGAATCAGAGGACTACAGAGAGATTATCTCCTCGATTTTCTTTCAAGAAAAACAAGCTCTAGCAATGGAAAGCTGCATCAGGAAGTTGGGGGCAGATTGCATATCAAAACTAACTCCCGAGTCCCTAGTGAAATGTTCCCGGTTTTCCCAAATAAGCTATGAGCAGATGTCGAGGTTAGAAGCAGTCTTGAGAAGATGGTACAGCCCCTTTGCCCTATAACTGCTTGCTATGTCCGTGCTGCATGCACATACAAAGATGCATCAGTGTTTACTTGTGCCGTTTCCTCGGCTATAGTTCAAGGTGAAAGCAGCCGCAGCTATTATCACCATCTACCGCGTTTAATATCCGCACAGACAGAATTAATGAAAAAACATGAAATATTCCTTTTTTATCTGGAAAAAGTGAAAGAAAAAGATGCGAGGTGTTGTTTGCTAAATTAACAACCACTGGAATGCGCTGTCCTCACTGGTGTACTCTGTCCCTTCTCCCCTCTCCTCTCGAAGGTTAGGCGACTGGCTACCAACCTCAGTTCTTAGTGCCTCGCTCTCAGCGCCTCCCAGGCGGCGTGAATCGAGGCGTGTGTGTATGTGTGTGTGTGTGTGTCAGAGAGAGAGAGAGAATGAAAAATGACAATCTCTGTGTATGTCTCTACCCAGATTTCATAGGGTAAATATTTTTGAATATTCTTTTGTGAGAGCAAATGCATTTGAGGGACATATATTTTGGGGACTGTGATTTGATAATCCACGCTCCATGTTTCAGCACTTTACCTCATGCATGAAATGTGCAAAACATGCTCAGATGACCTATATAACCTGATGACTAATTTGACATTCTGTCTCACTGAGGTTTATTAAATGGAATTTAATCAGCTTGTTTTGCAGCCAATTCCAATCCCTTGCCTGTGGATTTGGCGCTGTTTGCTAGCCAGTAACAAATGTAAAGATTTTTCTGGAACAAGCCAAGATCAGCTTTAAACCTTTCTGTATGTCTTTTGACTAAAGGAAACAGCCCCACTCTGCATGGCCTTCTAAAGCTCTGCTGTTTCTGCTACACTCTTTATCCTTTCTTTTGCATGGATGACAGGACAATCCTACATAAACACACATACAATATTAAATATGTTTTATTACTAAACTCTAACTGGTTGTAAAGCTTTGATTTACTAATGTTGATGTGGGAGTGAATGCAATATGGAAATAAGCTAGGGTTTTGTTTACTCTAGCACAAATTTGGCCCTCTGTCTTGGCCATTGGACCTGTCTGTGTGTACCAAGGTCATTAGCTGAGAATTATGATGATGGACTGTGGCTAAAATAATGGGGAGAGATAAGACCTAATTAAGAATATATATCTTCCCGTAATGCAACCTGATCCAACAAATGCAAAGCTAATTCAGTGATTTTTTAATTAAGGCTTCTGCCAACCTCAGCAAATTGTCGATGAGTTGTTTTAATTAGCAGAAAACACTCTGTGTGAAATTTGTGTGAAGCTGACAATCAATAGCACCAGTGACTTCTTTCTCAATCCCTCTACTTCATACTTATACAGATCCTATAGATGAAAGTTTCGTATATTGCAGCCATATCATATTGTTTAATACTGTTTTGTTTATACTGCTTATATGACAGTAGATCATCAGTTATTACCATGTTAGTTGAAAATTGATACCACATGGCTGTGCCTTTCAGATGAAATTCTATAGCAACACTCTTCAAAACTATGGAAAAGCATTTAATCCTTTTTGTCAATAGATCAAGGTCTTTCATTTTACAAAGTCCACATGAACCACTGACCAAGAGTGGCAAGATAGCAAATTCAGTCTCTGATAAGGGCAACATGTCACATGGATCTTGACATTTAATCTATCTTAAATACACCTGCAAGAGCCATGCAGCTGAGGTTGGTTCAGGGTGAACACAGATATAAGATGCTGTACTCTATGGATAACAGCTTTGTATCAGCTATTTCATTATAGTTTGCATAGAGTGTGCATGCTTTCAAAATGCACTTATGGTGTGTTCGTGATCTAGCTTTGTACCGTCACAAGAGGGATTGCCATATCTGTTGACTTAAAGATAAGCTTTACATTTATAGCTTGTATCTGCAGTATTTGAAATGATCTTATCACTGTATGGCAATACCATGTGTGCTCCTAGCCAGAAGTCCATTTCCCTGTTCGTCATCAGCATTAGCAACTTCTCTCAACCTCTTTTATGGCACATCACCAAAAACGTATAGGACTTCGATTCATCATCATCATCATCATCATCATCATCAACAACAACAATAACAACATGTTTACATTATCTCTCAAGGCTGGCCTGGCTCTGTCAGGAAGGCTGCCCTGTAAGCAAACTCCATAGAGAATTCTCTTAGTCTCTACAATGACAAGATAACTTCTGTGACTTTTTTTTTTCTTTTCTCAGTATGCTTGCGTGTGAATACTTCCATAAATAGCTGACACACTCCGAGAAAAAAAAATGTTTCTTTAAAAATCTATAGATACATGTGTGACTATATTGTTTATCATCGCTGGCACAATTCATAAAATCTCTCCCTGTGGGAAAAACCTCAAGAGTATAAAAAGAGAAGAGGGTTGTCCTATTTCCCCTTTATCAGAGATCTGACACAAACACTAACAAAACAGTGCCCCCTTTGCCCACTTGCATTCCATCCAAATAAAACAACCCTTCCTCTTAAACATGTGTCCTAATCTAAGAAAAGTTCATGCCACTTTATTCACGCATTTCCTCTGCCACTTTTTACCAATGTCAGTTGGACATGGCATCAGTGCATATCATGCATACTCTAAGGTTTGGACCAATATTTATGAAGACAACCCCCATACTTAGCAAGCTTGACAGAGCGGCATGGCATGATAGAGGAACTGATTTTTGCTATGTTGCATTTATATTTTACATGTACGTTGTGTAAACATCAGTGTTAATGTTACTTTATCTCAAATGCCAGAACAAAGGTAGAAAGGCTAACAGTATCAAGGTTACAGGTTCAACTTCTCCAGAGAGCACAAATGTTACACTGAATGTATATAGATCTACATAAAATGCTAGAATATCACACAGTAGGTGGCTTCAGTACCATGGACAGCGCAACAGAGGAGGAAGGCTTGTAATACTTATTGTAAGGACCATAAAAAGGCCCTGACATGCTGGATCTTCTCATCCTTGGTGCATTGTGGTGCATATTGGTAAATAAAGATGTTAATGTCTTCAGTTAATATTATTTTCAACTTTGTTGGAAGTCAACCTTCACTGTCATGTATATTCCTTACTTAGCAGCCCTTAGCTGTTTTCACATATAAAGTGTGTGTACACATTGCAATATGTGTGTGATTGTGTATGTGTGTATGTGTGTGATAAGAGTACTGAATAGAGTACTGTCTGTCTGTCTTACTTCAGATATTCAGGCAATATATATATTCCAAATATTTTGGAAAGTAGGACCATTTCTCATCAGGATACCTCAATCATACTGGCTCAGCTTTACTTAAGACATCCCATTACAGCCACCACTGCTCAGACTTTCTAGGTTGTTGGACAGAATACTCGGATAAGCTTCAGCACTTAAGCAAAATGGCAACCCCCCGTTAATTACGAACAAAAGACACAGAGGACAAATGGTGTGTGAACAACAGAGTTGTAAAATGAAATCTAGTGGGAACATTGCCCATCCTCTCCATTCATCACATCTCTGACAGGCCAGGACTCCTGCCGCATGCCGCTTTTTTTTTTTTTTTTTCAGGGAGCAGTCCTTTAGTCCCTCTCAGTAATGCGAATGGGTATAAACCTGTTTGTCAGCCTGAGCTGGACTTGCTGCCACCTGCTGTGCATTAACTGATAAGCCTATTTGGGGAAAGAAATGCATTTATGCTCAAAGCACTTGTACCATCTATAAGAAAAGGAAATAATGCTCAGATGTCATCAAAAGTATTTCTGGAAGATGTTTTGAAACCTGATTAGTGCATATCTGCAGTTTTACCGAGGGTATGGAAACATTTCAGGAGAATTAAATGGGCTGAGTTGTCTACCAATATAGTATCATACACAGCCATATTACAACACAGTTAAAGACTGAATGCTCGTTTCTGCCTTTCATCTGGGTGCTGCAAATAAAGGAAATTAATATTTAATTGTGAGATAACCAGACAATCCCTTGTTCATGTTTTCTGTTCATCCAAAGTCTAAAATGATATGTTGAAATGAGGTTCTTTAAATACAAGTGCTTAAAAATGAATCCTTAGAAGGGTGATTTCAAAATCTAGTCTTGATTACGCAAAGTTTGTCTGATTGAGACAATTCCTCTACAAAATATGTTCTATTTATAAGCAACACATAAATTCACTAATTATTCTAATAGTTCTCTCTGCAAGACAGGTGATTGCTCAATTGTTGATTGAATCTTAAATTTTGATTAATAAAGTATTTCATTACCGACCTGGAGTTAACTGTGTCAGATGAATTAAATTAAAGCTTATTTCAAACATGTCTGTACTGGAGTTTTTTGCTATTGTATTGAGTCCTTCACAAGTTCATTTAATCAAACAGCTGAAAAAAGCTGTCCTAGGTGTTTTACCATCCTCCACAGTCTAGAATCCCAGCCAGCTACATTCCATTATTTTAGACAATTTCAAAAGAACCTAGGTTTATATCTTCCATGCAATCAAAAGAAGGGCATTGTCATAGTCTACCTACGTACACAGCTCTATCAAAATTGCAGACCCTGGAAAGCCTGAAAAGAAGCAAAAAAAATGATTAGTTGAAATCAAACCTTCATTTATGTTCTTTGTTCTCTTCCTCACTTGGAGATTTATTTTCATGAGTAGGTTGCTATGGAGTGCATTGTGTATAGGTTTGTGTGTGTGTGTGTGTGTGTGTGTGTGTGTGTGTGTGTGTGTGTGTGTGTGTGTGTGTGTGTTTGCATGCATGTGTGTGTGTGCATGTATTTGGATGTGTGCATATGTCATGCATGTCTAAAAATTACTTTTACTGAAAAAAAAAAATCTGGCTGTAAATAGCAGTGACACTCTGTGACCTAGTGTGACCTAAGCACCCACAATCACAGCAAAGTGAGATTTGCCCCTGTTGTTCATAAATACCAGTCTCCCCTGTCACTCACTGTGTCCCTCAGTCACTCAGTGATTAATATGTGCCCTAGCCCTGAGGTGATTCAACTGGGGATGGTGACAAATGTCATGTATGGAAGGACTCGTAGGCTTCTAATCCTTCACTGTCACCCGAGTTTTACTGCGCCAGCTGCACCCTTAAGAACTCCAACACCAGAAATATCCCTGTTTGTCATCAAAACTGGCCATGGCATCTCGCAGAAGGATGGAATCAGACGTAAAGCTATCTTCAAGCAATCCCCTGCCACCCCCTGCCAAATTCCATACTTGATTCTGTGCAGCTATATCAGACGCATGAGCTTTGATGGTGTTGAATCTGCCAATAGTAATTCAAGAACATTCTGTGGCTATCCAGAGACTTGTACTTTAACATCCTAACATGAGCTTACACTGTCTAATTTGCAATGAGCTGGCTTAAAGTGTAGGTATAATGTTAAGGACAACATAATGACCTTGAGATAATCGCATCAACTCTCATCAACACGTTCTAACTTTCTCAACATGGAAAAACATATCATGTTTATAGCAATAATATTATGGAAAAGACTGGTGGTTGGTGTCCAATATTTGTTATGAAGGTGTTATGAGTGTGATGATGTTATGAAAAGCATATTGTGTTATGAAGATGTTATGAGTGTGATGATGTTATGAAAAGCAGATCATGTTATGAAGGTGCTATGAAAAACATATTACTGAAGTAAATATGTATTTAGCTTTATAAGACTAGGGTTAGGGTTATAAAACAACTTTACTAGTATCTGCTTTGCATGTTATGCGTTGTGTTATAATGTGCTGCAGACACATCAAGCAACATTTCATGTTGCTTTTCGGTTAATTTAACAGCTGCGTAGTCATGTTGTTAAATGTCTCAATATGGGGTGAATGAAGGCTCTCTTGGTTCCCTCTACCACTTCTTTCCCACAGTTACTTGCCAATGACAATGACATGAAAACTGAAACGGAATGAAATCAAAACTACGTTTATTACTTTGTCAGTCAACTGAACTCTTCGAAAATCATCATTGCCGGGTACTATGTTTTGGTTTGCAAACAAATCCATATGTATCGGAGAGAATTTGCAATGTTGGTATTAGTTTACAAATAAATTGGTGACTATATATGGAGCTCCATAAAAAAAAGGAAAATCACAGGATTGCCTGGCTTCACTTTAAAATACACTTACATTTACATTTACATTTAGGCATTTAGCAGACGCTTTTATCCAAAGCGACTTACAAAAGAGACTTTAGTTTAGTTGACTCACTTCAAAAGATCTGATAATCACAGTACATGTCTCCGAAGTCAAGATCTAATCTTCATAGCACTTCATAAATGTTGCTAAACATGTTGCCAAACAAGGTAAAACATACTCATCCCCAGCACTCCATATCAAACATACTCATCCCCAGCACTCCATATCAAACATACTCATCCCCAGCACTCCATATCAAGCAATTTGATGGAACTTATAAATCAATATAATTTGCAATTCTTGTGAGATTTTCAGAGTTTTTTTACAGGTTAGACATTGATACTGTAGCCTATCCTAAACACTTCCAGCACCATGGAAGTCTACCGTGACAAATCACCACATGCACAGGGTGGCCTTTAAATACCATTGTATGTGATTGCTTTATTCTATCCAATGCACACTCACAGAGACAGAGTAAATAGACGTATTTAGTGGCAAATAGAATAAAACCTTACAGAAGGCAGTTACAATGAGGGCATATAAATGTGTTTGCAAGCAACCACTGATTTCAGTGACAGTAATCAAGGAAGTGCCTATTAAACTAGGTCTTGTCACTCTAAGTACATCATATGCAGAACCTGGCCAGATTTGTGGGATCATCAATTCTGTGTTTCTCCACTGTGATGAGTTTCATCAAATGTAGCAACAGTCACACACATCTCATTTCAGCTGGATAGAGGATGGATGTTTCGCTGATAGAATTGTTTGGGGAGCTGACAAATCCTCTAAATTGATGGAAAGATTGTGCTAACCAATGAATTCATTATGATGTCAACTATGTGGAAAATACCAATTTAATTTGTCCAGTGTGGACAGACAGACCAATTGATGCATGACGATTTATGTCAGCATACTCAATCATTTAAAGGTATCTACCAAAAGACTTTAGGGTAACACTTTCTATGAATCCAGTATTAATAAAGCATTATAAACCCATTTATAAGAAGGTTATAATGTGTTCATTAAGTCTTATAACTAATGTTATTAGCATTCATAATTGTTTATAGGCATCATATATATTATATTATACATTATATCGGCATATATATAGCACAAAGTATTATAAAGATTCAGTTCATTCAGTGAGATGAATACATAATTACTGATGACAATCAATAAGGCACCATTACTGACAATAAGTAAAGTAGTATGTAAATATGCAATAAGTAAAGTAGAAGAAGCTTATGAGGCTTTGTGACACTTATATTTTAACATGTATAATGCTTTATGAAAACTAGGTTCATAGAAAATGTTACCGACTTCATACCATATTCATATGTCTGTTTATAAACACTTTTATTGTGGCACTATTTGCAAGACATTTTTAACAAAATAAATAATATTAGGTTAAATATTATTATAATATTAGGTTAAAGTTAAGTTGGTGGCACACTATGTTAAGCAACATGAAATAAATTGTTCTTTTCGTCTTTCACATGTCTTTATTCCATAATTTATTCCATAATTTACACATAGAACTGTATTCACAATGCAAAGAGGCTCCAAATAAAGATGCACTAATCTTTTATACCAACTGTAGCATGTTTGATTCAAGACCAACAGATCCCAAATCTGCATACTATCGGTACATTCTGCCACCTGCCTACAGCATGTGGGGGAACTATGTATTTGGGTGTGCCATGTTATTTTCAGAACACCTCTTACTGTAGGTCTGATAGTGGATTTAGGGAAACACAAAAGTCCAATATTAAAAGGCCACTCAAAGAGTGCAGACCTCCACAAAAAAAAGAAAGAAATAAAGAAAAAATCCAGAATCCATCTTTTGGTTTGGATTTGTTCCAGAATGTAATTTACTGAATCCTTGGCCCTTCCACAGTTCACCATCATATTTGTCTTTTCTTTCTTTCCTTTTTCCTTTCTTTTTTTAAATCAGAGACACAGGAAAACAAATAAATAGTCGGCCTAATGAAAACACCACCTCCTTGGTGAAGGATATGAAATGTGCAAATATTAGTGTCTATGAATAGCATATGCCACAGCCTTGAGCAGTAAGACTACATCTCAAGTGTGGACTTGAAAAAAAACTCAACATTTGCTCACACATGACCTGTGTAGTTCAGCATAGATGTTGATAGATGATCCCCATTGGACACCCATATATAAGTTATGAAGGGAAATCATTTAAAGTCCCTTATAATGTGGGTGTTAGTAATATTGACTGGTGGAAGGACAGACAATGTTTTGATATTATTTTTATTATTATTTTGCTAAATAAATAAATAAAACATTGCCCTGGTACCACGACTGGCATATCAGACTGACACAAGAGATTGAAATGTTGAAAGGAAATGTGATCCTGATGATGCAATATTCCTTTGAAGAACGACTCGGTTCTATTAGGCTTGAGAAATTGGAAAGCTCTTGACTGATTCCTTTGATCTTCATTGACTTTCATCAAATGTTGTGGACTGCCTAGGCAGATTGGTGGGATTACTCTAGAGTGTTTGCCGGCTTTGGAGTCAAATTAGTCATGGCTTAGAACACAGGGATTTTGCCGGCTAGTCGAAGTGACACATGTCTTTTGAAGGTAATGCAGATACACCATGGCCTCTCCTGCTCTCTCTTTGGAGTCACAGCAGAAAATCCATACACAGAAAAGCTGCTCGCACACTGGTAAATTGATATCTAATTCCTCAATTATATAGGCTACTGCAAAACCGGCACTGAATATTCCCCCCAAGAGTGGAATGTTCATGAAAAAATTACTTAATCCATCAGTGTCAATTCTTAATAATTCCAGATTTTTGGCTAATATTTTGGTGTGGAATATTTGAAATTGCTTTATATCGGAACTTTTGTGTTTCTTTTTCTTGGGAGGTTGTCCTTTAATAGAGGCTCTTGTTGCCTCTCCCATGATCCCTCTGCACTGTATATCTTTCATCTATCGCTGCTATGTGCCTTAAGCACACTTCATTATAACCAGGGACATTACAATGCTCCTGTCCTGATTCACTAAATCAGGAATATAAACACACACACACACACACACACACACACACACACACACACACACACACACACACGGCAGAAAGGGATGGAGACAGGAGGACAGAGAGAAACATTGCCCTATGGAGAGCAACTATCGTAGACCATCCTAGACAGATGAGACCCAGGAATTGGCTCTTTATGTGGGGTCCTTCTCCTCTGACCCTGACTGCCCAGGGAAGATTGTTCTCTGTGCCCACGTAATGAGCAGAAATTCACTGAACTGGCTATGAGATGGAGCTGACCAAATGAACTGAAGGATGTGTGATTGGAGTACTGTATGAGATGACAAACTCAGCAATCTGACTTCAACCGTTGGCTTTTGATTATATTAAGGACTAAATTAGCAAGAAATATTTGGGTCTTTGTGAATGGTAATGCTTGATGGTGAAACAGCTGACTTTGAGTTGAGCACCAGCTACATGGCTACTGCTAGCACATGAAGATCCAGTTACCTTATGTGAATAACTTGTCAACTGTAGTAGTTGTGAAATGCAGGCTGGTCACCAGTACTTCACCAACGGTGATAGACCATTAACTCAGAATTTTTCCAATATTAACTCCTAATTACTGTTTATTTGCAGATAGTAAGTTAGTTGTTGTTTATGAATTAGGATTTTAATATGCTTTGGTTAGTGTGGGGCTTATAAGACGGTAGTACAACAGAAGCAGTTATTCTCCTTCAGTAATACTAAGAAAAGATGGTCTATTCATAGGAACAAATCCCAAAACAAAGTTCTACTCTTGTCCAAACAAGTCCTAATTATGTTTTTTTGTTTGAGAATAATTGTTCCTGAGAATACCTGTTCCTGTTGTACCAGCACCTTATAAGCCCCTTACCGAGCAACGCATTTTAATACCATAATTTATATACAACTAACTTACTTACTATGAATAAGCTGTAATTAGGAAGTAATACTGGAGAATTTCTTAGTAAATGATCTACTATGGTTATAATAAGCTTGTGCAGAATATGGTATTAATAAGTGATGTGTAATGACTAACAAATGACTATGTTATTAATTTGCATGTTAATAAGCAGCTTGTTAATGGCGGATCTGTGAGTGCTAATATAAAGTGTTACTAAACCTTCTTGTTATTTTAAGATCCTGTGTACTCAATTTTAAAATAAATGCATGCCCACATTTGGGCATTCAAAAAGTACCAACTTTGAGCTTGCATCTTTCCCTTTTAATATTTATTTGAAAAATGTTCAGTTGGCAAGCACCATCCTGTTCCAATATGAGTAATGTTGTTTCCACAGTAGGCATAAATGCAATATTGATTATCTATCTACACTGCATTTGCTGTCATTTTTCTCTCAGCTCGAAATGGACTGCCACTGGACAGTAATCACTCCCACTTTCAGTAGTCCTTTTGCATCTGCCTTTGGAAATTCACACACACACACATACACACACACACACACAGTGTTTACAGGAGAGAGTGTTTCATAAGTCATTCTTAGAGACCTTCAGAAGGCGCTTTATCACTGCAACACTTACCAAATCATCATATGTCACCCTCAGCTTCTGATTAGTGACTGCTTTTTGGTTTATGTTTATTTATTTGTTTATTTCTTTTTCAGTAGTACTCACCTCTTCTATAGGCCACAGGAGATCAGACATATCCTCACCATTCTTCTTTTTTTCTGTGAAGTGTGACAATAGAATAGCTCTTGCTGTTCCATAACGGAATGTTTTTCTCATTATTTCTGATTGCATATTCCATTTGCAGTATACAGTAGGTAGCTAATCATATAAGTAGGCTTTGATTGGCAGGAGTAGGGAAAAAATAGACTTAAGCAAATTATGACACACAGTGCTTGTGCAACAAGTCTAGACAGTTCTAAATGACTAAAATCTCACTCAGCCAATGAACATTTATTTATGCCTGGGTCTTGATGTTACCAGCTTGAGTGGAATGATTAGGACTCGCGTCAAGAGGAGTCTGGCAAGTCAAACAACCCTTGGATGAGGTTACTGAGGCGGTTTGGCAGTTACTCAGTGCTGTCGTTTGTACTGTACTTTTCTTTTGAAACTGAGTGGACATCTGTATCCGCCCTCATAGCAACAGGTAATGACAAAGTCTGTAGTATGAAAATAGAACATCTAATCAGGATGAGCAACATTGCTGCTGTGACCCAGATGCACCTGTCTGTAGATACCTGCGTATCACTGTTTCAGGCACTGTTTTTCAAATGGTCATTTTATTTGTATAATATTCAGTTCATAACGGAATAGGTTTAGTTTCTGACAAAGATACTATGTCAGTGTGACAAAATGATTCAAAGGGAGGTTTCATTGAGTTGAGTTGCATTCAAGATCTGTTCAACTACAATTTCAGTATGTTAAATACAGCTTTACTTCACAGCATCATGCAAGGAGAAACTGAAATGAATCTAGTCACTGTCACACATTAGTAAACTGTACATCAGTGTGCATTAGCATGCTTTCCTGTTTTGCATAAGAATGTCTAATGACTATCTTCTAGCAGTCACATCTCACTAACCTGACAGTCGCTTCAAACATGTCATTGCAACAGGTTGCAACAGGTTGTCTTACATTCTTCCCACAAGCTACTTACACAATGGCTTGTTCCACAGGAGACAAAAGTGTGCAATTTGCATAATGAGACTTCAATCACACAATGGATGAGCATGAGCTATCTGTCTTAGGCAATTCTGGCAGATGCTATATCTGGAGAGGTCACACACGTTGTATTTGGCATCTTTATTTTCCCAACTATACCTTATATCCCTGTCCGTCTGTACTGACTATGGCAATCATTACAACAGAATGATTTCTATTCAGCCACAGTTTCAATAACAGAAGTTTAACAGAAGTCCAAACATTCAGTAACAGTCTGTGCATAATACTTACTTGCTTAGAAAAACTTAGAAAAAAATGCTATTTTTTAGTAGTGAAAGTTTTTTATATAAATAATGAAAAACAGATAGTTATTGTGTATCAGCTTTTCATATATCATAAATCATAATTATAGCCTATTCATCATGTTGTAGATTACTGTGATGTTTCAACCAGTGCTCATGTTGGCCTTTTCTTTGTTCTAAACATGACCTTTTTCAAAAATGAGAACCAGGACATGCCCCATATCTGGTAGAAGTCCTTTTTCTAGTTTTGATCTGACAGGATAATTTGTTTGTACATATTATTGTGTCTCTTTATAAGCTTTACTGTCTACTGTTTACTGTCAAACACATTTTTTTTCCTTTTGATCCTTTTGATGCCAAATGTTGGGGGAAACCCTACACTGCTGAAACAACACATCCGCAGCTAAGCGCTGGGGCTTGTATGTGCTTCTCTGTTCTCTAAGCCTCTTTCAGGTTTCCCTGGCACATCTATACGGTGGCGGCAGGCCTCATCAGGAACACGAGCGCGGTCCATGCGCGATAAGTCATGCTCCGCGGCGATTATGTCACAAACACTGTCTCTTTCTTGCCTCGCGCCAGGCTAAAGTGCCTCCACAACAGTGGCTGCCGCCAATTCCCCGCTCGCCCCGGCTCCGGAGGAACCATGTGCATTTTTCTGCGGCTTAATTGGTTGACTGCAAAAAGGGAGGAAGCTGACAGCTGAGACGGCCTTTCTGCGAGACGCCAGCACTGTGTCTAAATATACTAAAATTCAATGAAGGGGCGCCGGCAGCAGAGCAGGGGGGATTTCACTCCTAAGACTTCTAATCCACAGAGTTAGTTTGATTTAACTTGTGTTCGAGGAAAGTCAATGTCTGACAAACGTTATGTATAACATTCTCTCAGGCTCCAAGCACTTCATTTAGACATGCTTCAAAGAACATTTTCTGTTATTTCTTTGCTTTGGACACATTTTGAAGGAAAACTAATTGCAAAATCTAAACCTACGGCTGCATTGTCACTGAAATTTACGAGATTCAGATTCACAGTTGCCAGATGCAATTGTGAAATAATAGGTCACAACTGGCACAATTCAACATCAAGCCACTTCTCTCCTTTCAGTTTTATGCCATGAAGTGTAGGGAACTCCATAGTTCAGGCACTATGCTATTGGAACAGACAGTCATAAACCTAAAGTGAACCTATACCCACTTCAGCCTCCATCAGGGTAACTTTATGAGTGATCTTAAATTTCCAAGCTGTAGATTTTGCATGGCACAATTCCACCAGTACTTTTTTTCTTAGGCTTTATGAAGCTGGACCTGTTTTATGTCCTTGGTGCTTATATTTAAGCATGGAGGCTTGTCTGCGGTCAGAAAGTACACCGGATTGTCTTGAGACTACAGAGGTCGGTTGTGCTTTGAGTTTGCCCTCCCGATTTACATTCAAAGACACGCAGCAGGCACATAATTCATGAGGATTTTACATGTCTCACGCTGACTGTCAGCTCAGTGGCCCAAAAGCCCCTCCCAAAAGCCCCTCTTTTTGAGGTATCTTGGACATCATCCATACCATATATTCTTCTTTGAAATTTAGCATTTGCCTTGCTTTCCCCTTTGAGATTAAATTATTGTATCACACAAATTAACAGCAGATGTCTAATGTCCTGCATTGTAAAAGAAAGCGGCAAAATAATTCAGAATTCAATTCAGATCTCCCTCAAAATGTATGAGTTCTTCTCTGGCCCATCTGACATCTTTAAGCAAAATATCATGAAAATAGGACTGGATATTTTTCCGTTCATCAAGCTGACAAGCAAACCAAAAATACAGAAACAAACACAAACACACAAACAAACAAACAAACACACAAATATCACTGAGAACATATCATGTTAAGTTAGGGCACTTAAAGAAAGTTATAAATAATTTTTCTTTCTACCAAGTCTTTTTATCTCTATACGAATAATTTCCAGCCATTTTATTTTGTTTTGGTCCACGCATGCATGATTAATCTTTAGAGTTATACATTTACCACATGAAAAATGCAGAAGGAGTTTGAGAGAACCTTTCCAGGATAACAGCCAAAAATAGGCCATATCCTGCTCATCAGAACCATCTTCATACTATTAAGGCTGTTGCACTCCAACAATGAAGTTCTTTCTTTCTTTTTTTTTGAAAGGAAACAAAAACAAACAGCAAGCTGTAAGCACAGTCAAGTGTCTGGCAGGAGTTCTCCCAATTAGCCAAAGACAGAGCTATGTGCTGTGTGTGCCTCAGTCTCATCTCCTTCTCTGGGGCGCTGATGTGCTTGGATGGCCCTCCAACTCCACAAGGGGGAAAGAGAAAGCATGTATGCCTGCTAAATTTACCACTGCTTCTGACAACAACACCCCCCCCCCCCTACACACACACACACACACCTCCAGACACACACACACACACATTCACACAGACACACACATATGCTTACACATAGACGCAGACATACACCCACTCTCACTCACTTCACTTCACTGCTAGCTCGTCATTTCTCGTTAGATTAGCTTGCAGCTGGATCTGCCACTGGCAACGTTCTAATTGCCCTGCGGGGGGTGATTGACATCTGAATTGCGGGTGCCAGGGCTGGTGAATATTAATCAGGGCTAGGTGAGAACGTGTAGGTGTCTCGCGTCACCTGCTCGCTTTCATTACAGCGAACCCCCATTCCAGAACCCTACCTTTTTGATCTCCCGGGGGATTATGAACTGGCTGTCATGTTCCGTGATTTCTCAGGTGAACGCCACTCGTCTACCTTCCAGTAGCTTGAAGGACTGTAAGCTCTGAAGGCATGACATGAACCCATGACTGTTCCCTTTCAGACCTCCATTTGGCAGCATTTTAAATGTTTTATACCTCTTTTCTTTTCTTTCTTTCTTTCTTTCTTTCCAGAGATGTGCTGTACCTGCATTCAGAATGACATTAAGTGTTTGCATTGTCTCCACCTGGGGAAGACAGCTGAGGTGTGACATCTCCGAGGTGGCTTTGATAACTCCCAACGCAAACTGTTTTTGACTGACAGGCTGCACATGAGAGAAGACGCATTCAAAGCCATTACACATCACAAAGACTGAAGTCAAACTAACAGTAAAGGCACATTCTTTTACTTTATGTGACAACCCTATTTAATTTAAAGGATTTTTTTTTCCAAGAAATGACATCTGTTCTCATTATCCCCAGCAGTGAATTATCACTCAACAAAGGGCATCCCATGAGGAAAGTATCTTATGTTGGATTATGGAGTCATAACACTTAACATTGCATTTGTTCATTAGACATGCCATTGTTCAAAGCATCTCATGGTGTTGGTCTGAGGAAATTGTTCAGGAATTAAACCAGTGACCAATTGAACTATATGCAAGAACACACTTTACAGGACAATTAGACTTTTTACTACATAGATCCATGTCTGACCCTTTTCATGAAAAATCAAACAGACATTTTTTTCCCCATTTAGGCTAAATCAATGCACATTTTAATATGATGGCTAATACTGGGAAATAGAGACTCTTAAAATGAGCATCTAGCAACAGCCACCAGAAAGATATTTGAATACATAAAAAGTTATGCCTTATTAAAACCTTGACCCAACCAAGACCACACCAGATTTTGGTCTATATTTCACTCATGTTGTTTTTCACTTGGTAGAAAGTGACACAGATGGTATGATAGATGTCAATATTCAGATACAGATGGCAATATTCACACATTTGTGTGAATATTCTGTTTAAAGGCATACGCAAGCCTGTAATTCTATCCCTCTGGAGCTCAACCTACACTCGCTGATTATTTAAAAAAATAGCAGCAATGTTGTACATCCTCACCAATACATGTGGATTTGTTTGCAGACCAAAGAATAGGAACCAGCAATGATCATTTGTGTAGAGTTATGCTGACTGACAAGGTTCAGTTTCATTCAGTTTTGGTTTCATTGACCCGCCGGCTTGCCAATTGAGCTGAACGCAAGTGTTGTAACTACGGAATATAGGCAGCCGAGAGAGCCTTAATTCACCCCGTAATGCGCCATTTAACCATTGAAGTGACTACGAAGCTGGAAATGAACCTATAAATGTTGCCTTGTTTGCCTTTAAGTGGTAGGACATATGACAAATTTTCCAGTTAATTTTTTTTGACATTGGAAAAATGGGAAATGTGTTTGTGATGTCTTTGCATAACATCAAACCTGTCTTGATCACGGATACTAGCTGATATACAATATCAATATACAAGCTCACTTGGAGGTTAATAAACTGACAACGTTACAGCCAATGTCAATGTATTCTATTTTAGTGTCCTTGTTACTTAGCCCACCCAGCTATGACATTATATGGCTTTCTACATGAAGAGGAATTTGAGAACCAGACCACTGAATGAGCTCTCCCACATTACTCAGTGTTGGTAGATGAAATTATTTACCGGTTACTCATCAGTAAACAAACGATGTGTGTGTCTTCATTTTCCATGTTCCCTCAAGTACACTGAGGCGCATCACACCTGCACAACGAGAGCTGAGAGTATTGTTTACATCTGTTGGAGTGACTAAATAAACATGTCATTCGTTGGGGAATATGACGCTCTCATACCAATAGAAAAAAAAAATCCAGGAGTGAGATTGCACATCGTTTTAATTTATTTTCAGTCGTGTGTGTGGTTTAGACTTGATTCCAATAAGTGCAGCCTGAAATGATGATTAATGAGTAGAATCATACACTCAAACCACCAACTGGCAGGGCTAGGTCCGAACATCTAGGTCCTAACATCACCAAGGTTATGAATGCAATTCCCAGAGAATGTACACAGAGATAACACTCCTGAACTACCTGTGCTGAGTTAATGTGAACATAAGTGTGTGCTACAAGGGCAAATGGAAATGTTTACCATTACCAATGTATGCCTTGTTCGCACCATTTGCTAATTAAATCAATAAACTAACGTGTGATTGGTCATGCATTGCCATGTTGCTTCCTGCTACACAGTGCTTACAATGCCATGCATGCCGATGTCTCAATGCATCCATGGATTTTAATCAGCTGAAGTTTATGCCCTAAACCACTCAAACCACTCACATAATAAAGTGCCATAGTACCAGTGCTATAGTGCCATAGTACCAGTGTTACCAGGTGTTTTATGCAATGTGCTACAGTAAAAAAAAAAAAAAATCGATTGGTCCTCACTGCTCATTTTTTAGGTCAGACACCCAGTGGAGTCCACAGAAGTTTTTTTTATTATTATTGGTCTCATTCTCTGTCTCTCTCTGTCTCTCTGTCTCTCTCTCTCTCTCTCTCTCTCTCTCTCTCTCTTTCCTGTCTTGTGGGAACAAGGCCGAGAGGCCTTGACAAGCATGCTACTGTTTCAGCATCACTGCCACAGTCAAAGGGCTATTAGTCAGCTGCCCTAGCTATCTTTGTTTTGTCGTTATGGTTACCATGCTTTATTTTAACACACATTCGCCATTTCAGCACATAAGCAGAACATTAAGACTGCCATTTCTCAGGCCTTAAATTACATAAAGTCAATTTTTTGGCTAATACCGCCTAATGCATTAGCAAAACTATCGACACTGATCCTTAGTGGTGTTCTTTTTTTAGACAGATGGGTGGAGTGGGGGTGGGCGGTGAGGGGAGGGGAGGGGGGGTTGAGGGCTTGGGTGGGAATTAGAATTCAATTATGCAATCTCAGCCAAGGCTCTGTGTTGCATCTTGCGCGGGGGGGCCTTGTCCCAGGGTGACCTTAGAGCCACCCTGACTCCCCAACCCCCAGCCAATTTCTAATACGCCCAGGGCGACTTCAATTTCCACTGTCTAATCCCGACAACCTCTGGGTGGTCTTCGCCTGGCCCAGTTAGTGCCACACATCCCCTTCTTTTCCTTTCCTCCTCTGCACCTCTTCACTGCCTTGACTATGGTTTGCTAGTGTGGATTTAGTAATCCTCATTCTCGCTGTGTCACTCCAATATATTTCAATTACCCCCCATTCCACGACCCCTCTCCCTACTCCACCCCACACACAACACCCCTGTTCACTGCAGGTTCATCTTGTTTTTGCTGAGGACGTGAACAATTAGCTGCAAGTCAAATGACCTGTAATTCCAAACGGGACATTTGCCCGCTATTCCTCAGGAGAGTAAACAGCCCTTAAGAAATAAATAGCCTCATTCACGATTATACACTTTCCCTGTCTGCACCGACCAAGAACTATTAATAGATTTCCCCCTCAGTGAAAGAAAATGTTAATCTGCATGCTGTATCTCTTTGAAGTTGTTGTGTGGGGACTTGAAGTAGATTATTTATGGCCATGCTGCTGGTTCTGAAATCCATTTAAGTGTCCATAAATGTTTTTCTTTAAAAAAAAACAAAAAAACAGGCTTTGTGTGTGCTTATAGTCTCCTATTTGCTGTTTAGAGCACTGGGACATTTGCATTAGAGTGTGTTTGTGCATGGTTAGAAGTCAGACACATACTGTGCATGAACTACCAAGTCATTGCATGAGTCTGTTAGACTTAGCGAGAATTTTATTTATTTTTTTCTCTTTTTTGTCTGCGTAGGCACACAAACACATTGCACACAATGCAGTGGGACAGTGCTCTGAACTTAGATACCGTATAGGGTGTATGGAAATGTGCTCGCATTTTCATTTCAAAAGAACGTGGCAAATGCTTCAGCACGTCGTCTCTGAAAATAGGTCATTGTCAAACAATAAAATGAGAGTCGACAGTACATCTTTGCCCCCCAGTGGATACTATCAAAATTGCAGTGTTGTGCTTGCCATGAAACTGTCAGGGTAACTAAACAAGGCCACATTTTGCATTCCTTATGATTATGCTCAGTTGACATGAAGTATGGTTGTGAAAAAACCCAATACCTTATCCTGTCACACAAGCTTATTCAACTCTGTGCTGGAGCTAGATTGGAGAGGGATCAGTGAGTACAAAGTTCACGGCCACATGTTTTAATGCTAACAGAATTATAAACAGAATTTCATGTTCGCTCTATGAGGAATAGCGTACGTATAGTCTAAATATGCTGTCGTCAAGGAATTCCACACTGTGCACATCTGTACAGATTGCTTACTGTAAATGGCTCTCTGGGTTGATCAGTTTCACACCAAACTGTTATATTCAAATAGGCTGAATAAAACATGAGACTGGTAATCATGCTGCACGTGTAGAAGTGAATAAAGTTAAATATTGATATCCTCAACCACAAGCATACCTCAGCCTAACAAGCACTCAAAGAGAGGCAGCCATGGAAGCTGAATGGTCATAATGGCAGCAGTAACTCTTGAAGCATTTACAGTGAGCAGTAGGAGCCTATGAAATGTTGAGGATGATGTTTCAGTTCCATTAAAGAAGCATACCTTCCACAAATCAGTGATGATCTTTAGCAAGAGAGGAACTATTGTGTGATATGTTCATCTACTTGCCTCCTTAATTAATTACTTAATTTCCTTCACCAAGGAGGTTAGGTTTTCTCAGGTGTTTGTTATCTCCATCAAGGAAGTTATGTTTTCGCTGGTGTGTCTGTCCATTTGCTTGTCTGTCTGTGTGTGTCTATGCGCAAAATAACTCGAAAAGTACTTCAGGGATTTGGATGTTTGGATAACATGGTTATTAAGACTAGGAACAGATGATTAAATTTTGATGGTGATCCGGAATTTGGAATTTGTATTGCGTCAGTTATATTGTCTTGGCGGAGGTCTGCGCTCTCTGAATGCTTTTCTAGTCAATTAGTTAGGAAATGACAAAAGGAGTTTGTTCATAATGCACTCTTACATGAGACTGAAATGATCTGGATGTGAAGTTCATTTGATAATATAAACAGAAGTATAAAATTATATTTTTCCCTAAACCCGGTATTTACAAAGTATTATAAACCTATTTATAAATGTATATTGTATTGTATACCTTTGTAATATTAAATACTTACAGTATTCTAATGATTTATTGTGATATCAATCATGAGTGCAGTCAGTACATTGCCAAGTTAATGTGTTCATAATGTTTAATGAATAGTCTACTTATATCAACATGGTTAATACAGTGGCATGCCCTAGTAGAATTACATGGTCTACTTTCATACAGAATTTCTAATAATTGGTCTGATATTAGTTAGAAAACACTTAGCACACATCACCACCAGTGGTGTCAGACTATGACACCACCTTTGCTGTCATAGGAAATGTAGAGGACGGAGAGGCTAAAATGGTCTTTTTGTCGAGGACCAGGGTGTTTGACGCAACAGGCCTGGTGTCTGGAGATAAAAACCTGTTTCTCTTGTCGCAGCAGAGGTAATAAGCCACGGATAATTAAGAAAGGCAGGGCTTTTAACTTGCTTATTTCCATAACCTTGTGTAAAGAATGATACCCATATCCACATGGTTGTACACAGAAGCATGACACCCGAAGTGAACACTTTGCAACCCTGTCTGTTTACGCTGTCGGTTATAGAGGACATTCCACACCCTGATAATGCTTCTACAGGAAAGTAAATGGACTTTGCTAGCAGGGGTGACAGGGTGAGGTGACCCTATCAAACTGTGATAAATGGGGCAACAGGAATCAAAATACCAATGTGAACTGAAAACCTCACATATAGTACACATATACATTTACACCATCTGTACAGTATATACAATATTTCTGTGTTGTACAACAGTGGAGTTGGCCCCTAAAGGTTGTTAAATCCACAGTTTATAGATTGGCTTTCTTTCGATATAAAGAATGTACGCCATTGTGTGTGAAATAAAAGCATTTTGAGTAACGTCTCCATTCTGGTCAATGTTGACAACCTATCCCTCATGCCTCCCTCAGTGCCTGCAGGCAAACACAAGTGCCGGTGATAGCTCTGATTTATTTACCCCTCCCATGAATCTTTTCTTTTTCTCCCAGTAATGTGATCTGGTGATTGTGATCTTTGGGAGCAAATCATAACAAAAAACACTTAAGCTAACTGTCATCTTGCCCGCCGTGTTTCCTCAGGGACAGAGACATAAAAACTGGCTTGCTAGAAATACTAAAGGCTGAGCAATATCTAAACAGGTCTAATGGGAACATACAGTTGAGGTCTCTGCAAGTACTTGCTATGAAAACAAAAAAGTATTATTTGTCAATGTCTGCCATCGAATTAGCAGATTAGTGTCGCATATCCTCATGAAAAACACCCCTCAATTTGAAATGCAAACGCGGTAAAAAAACAAAAAACAATATGTAATGAGCTTTTAATGGTGATGATTTCATAATAAGGTCTAATGGAATGACCACTAATAGACAGAGCTACCCAGCTATAAGGAGGTAGGAGAATTAGAGCTGAGAGCAGAGAGCAGAGTTCAATGTTAGGCAAGATAACTTTGTGAATGAAAAAATAGGTCTTCGTGTTTTGTTCACTTTCGTCCATTAACTTTAATTTAATTGACTGTTCTCAAAGCAGAGGAAAGTCAATTAGGCCGTTAAAATGAAAGAACAGATAGCTGACATGTAGGCTTAACCAATCACAAAATTAAGCTGAGAGGGTTTGGAGGTCATTCAAAAAAATTACACTGACTGCATGATTTTGATAGTCAGTGAATACATTATGATTTGGACTGCTGTTTATGTGACAATGTCTGAGAGCCTTGTAACCTGATGCAAAGACAGATTTTTTTTTGCATAGTTTGCCTGGTGGACCACACTCTTTCATTTCGCTTCACTTTGTGTAAAGAGTCTGGACACTCTCAATAGGTGGGCACTTTGTTTAAACTTAAAAACTGGTTCTGACTTGAATTTCTCTTTGCTGACTGGTTGCTACAAAGTGTAGATGGGGAAAGCGAAGCCTTAGGAGAATACCCTGACAGTACTGTAGCAAAATACAATATTGGGCTGAGGTACATGGTGGTGCCTGGCTTGCTAGTAAAAACACTAAGAAATTTCCCAGACATTTTTAAAGGGCTTCATCATGTAAAAGTCTGGATCTAAGTATGTCTTCTCTATTGGCAAGGTGTTACACCTCTGCATAATATAGTGAGTGATAATTAGATCAACCAATTAAAACTCTCACATTTACCATGCCAGGTAACAATGTATATGCTTTGATACAAAGGAAAATGCTTTTCCTCAAATTGTAATATTCTCTCTCTTTCTCTCACTCACTCTCTCACACACACACACACACACACACACTGACTATAAAATATAAACACAGTGCATACAGTGTACAAAAAAAGATGTCTGGGAGTATTTGTACATATTATGGAGAGCCAGACCATCCTTTTTGTAAACATAGAGATGCAGTTTCAGGTGGTTAAACAGCACAGATCCAAGGACTTGCTTGGCCATTATAACTAATTACATAATAATCTCATTACTTTATCTCTAATTTGTTTTTAGGTGAATTAACATGATGATACGCTGCTGCAATTATCTGGGTATCATATCAAAGACCACAATAATTACCATGCTAAATGAAAGAATGAGGAAAAAACACACCACACAATACCATATTTCCCAGTCAAAAACCTAATTACATGCACAGATGTGCAAGTTTACCACTGAAAGAAGAGTGCTGTATATGAATATCATTATTAGTACAAAATCCAACTCCCATTCTTCATTTTGGTATTAATTACTGAGATAAATAATCATCAAAAAGCATTCTTGTAAAGGCTGGTTGAGGCTGTGTCCACTAATTCTGTAAATATAAAGAGACTGACCTCTCCGTGCCAATCCCAAAGGTGTAGAGCAAGCTTTGGATCATTAACTGCTACTGGTGATTTCTGTCAAGCATATTAAACATGTTATTCTCTGTCTCTGTTATACTAAGTTATACCAAAACTGGAACCAAGTCTGAAACCGCCTGAAACAATACTTAGCTGAAAAATATATTATCTACAATATCTACAATAATCTAAATTAACTTTGATGTATAAAAAATGTATTTTGTCACAGAGATCCTTCCATCATGATTTCTTAGTGTATGACAACCACTCAATTGAGGAAATCTATGCAAAAATTTGTCCATATTCTTAAAAAAAAAAACTTCACCGCAAATGAAATCTTTGTGTCTTAAAGTGATATGTGAAGAAGGACCACATCTTTCAGCTTGGCTCCAGGCTTCCCTTGAGGTTTCCTCCAGATTGATAATGTGTGCAGAGGGGCCAAGACACACCTTGTGTCTTCACATCCATCTAACCTCAACAAATTAACCTACCACCAAGACTGCCACCAGCACTGTTCTTGGCTGTGCAGAGCCAGACATCATTGTCAAACAAGACAAAAAAGCTTGTTGCAAATTAATGAAGTCCAGCTCTTATAAAAGCCTAATAGCAAACTCTAGCAGACACACCACCTTTAGGAGTTATAAATCTACTAGCCTAATTCTACTAAAACCTCTTTAGCACGAAGAGTTACACTGTTGAGGGGTTGTTTGAAAAGCCCGCAGCCAAAGGCACAATACAGATGTGAGAACAACAACAACAAGGAAAAAAAAGAAACATGTTTTAGGTCTCGAGGGCTGAAGCATGAAGCTTATCAAACCAGACGAGATGAGGTACAGCTGGCTTGATTAATACACCTGCCACCAATCAACCGAGTCCCAACAAAGCACACCCTCTCTTTCTCTTTCCCTTTCTCATCCCAAGACACAAACAGCAGCAAGGGAGAGGTTTTGTTTGGAATTCCTTTGAGTCCTTTACTTAAGAGATGCAAGGAGCTTTTTTGGTAACCAAGACACTGCTTTTGCTTGAAATCTTTCTGAAGACTTCACAACAGGGTAGTGTCTCCATGCAGGCAGGAGCGTAGGTCCCAGTCGTGCCTTGAATGATAAACCATTCTTTCAGAATATATGACTACGTTTACATGCAAGTTTGGAATAAGGTCAATATTGTTAAAGCAAGATCCCAAATAACATGTGTAAGGAGTAGTGTGCTACTGATTGATATTTACAATCAATTATTATATTCCGATTAGGTTGCCTTGATAATGTCTCTAATTGCATCCTGTCACATACAATTTTTAAGTTTGCTAATAAAATTAGAAACACTCCTCAGGCACATTATGTACTCTGAACACCTAAGTGGTCAACCAACATCAAAAAGGTTTAGTTCATGTAGGATTATTAACATCAAAGATGAATAACGATCACACATCCGCTCTGCACACACACACACACACACAGCCAAATACCTCGGATCTCTCCAGTTATTCAGAAAGCACCCCAAAAAGTTTATGTGTGAGGCAATGCGTGTCAGAGACAGACCTGGCCCAAACTTGAGGCCTATTAGAATGATCTCTGGTGTGCTGTTTATCTCAAGGATGTAATTGGGTCTTAGGAGTCAGTGGTGCAGAGTGAATTCATGCGCTGCAGCCACTTAATCATTGTGATGGCATTGAATTCCAATACCCTGCTCCTACACACCTTATATAAATGTGTGTGTGTGTGTGTGTATGTGTGTGTGTGTGTTATTTGTTGACATCCATCACCAAAGAGGCACATTTACAATAAAAGAACTAAAAATAGTCACTTTTTGTTCTTTGAAGTCGTTGTTTGTACCATTACATCAGCAGAGGGACTGTGGTGTGTCCTGCCCCTTTTAAGTGGTGCCAGCAACACGGCTGTAGCTGTAACTGAGACTCAAAACACATGCTCTCACACACAAACACACATCGCTTTGCCAGGTGATCATGGACAATACCAGTCCAGGTGGCAGCCTGCTCTGAACAAGACCTAATCCTGATCTGGTGAATCAGGGCCAGATCAAAGACAGATCTGTGCCAAACGTGGATCCCAGTTGCCTTTCACTCGAGACACAATAGCTGGTTTTTCCATTCATTCTATACCCATCAATTTTAAATTTGGTTAGATATATGAGATTTTGTTCACAGTGGAGGCCTACCTCTGGCACAAGCTATCCTCCATGAGCATGGCAGAGGCTGACATCACACTGTGAGTAATGTGTTTGTCTCGGGGTCCGCGCCAACCTTGTGCAGCTGTCAGATGGGCTACAGCCACTGCGGCGCTGCTAATTCCAGGTCATCTCTGTCAGTGCGCCTCTACATCATGATGTAAAAGTAAGGCATTTTTTAACTGAACACAACACCTTGTTTTACGTAGCTGAATTACTCAAAGGCATGCCCCTTTAGTAGCACTTAAAGCTGGCAAAGGGGACTTTGCTTGTGGAAACTGGCCTGCTTGTGAATCTTTACTCATTTTATATTTTCCCCTGTAGTCTAATGGAGGATGTGATGTGGTGGTCCATGGAGTTAGGTTGGCAATTGGTGGGTTGCTGCTGGCTCATACTTGACAGTTGATGTTGCATGTTCTGCTCTTGTCCACAGTCCACCCAGCTGTATATGGGTCACATCATTATTTAGGGGTTAATCGGCAGTGTGGTGCACAAATTCAGGGGGAATCTTTGCTTCTTGTCGATTTAGCATCACAGAGAATGGACACAAGATTTGGCCCTGCTAGCCTTCCAAAGGGTTAACTCTCTTTGAGCTCACTCACATGTTAAATTAAATTAAACTAAACACATTATTATCTTTTCCACTGACCATTCTAATGGACATGCCGAAAGATGTTGTGGACAGCAATCTAATTTAATGGACAGAGGAGCTGTGCTTAGGGATACCTTCTTCTCTGTGGGTGACATGTCCTCAGCAGACCACTGTCCCTTTAGCCCAAGGGGCCCTCTCAGCAGTCTGCATGACTTTTAGGACCAAGATAGAAGGCTGAGGCTTCGACAGGAACAAGACATGACACTGATGCTGACAGGGACTGGTCCAAGCCCTTGCTTATGCTCACCAAATGAGTAAACATTAGAGCTATGAAATCAATTAAAAAAGGCCATACTTTCGACTAAAAATCATTCCGCAAATTTAAGCCACTTTGTGTGTGCTGAACAAAAGGGCAGACTGATTCTCCCTTCAGACTGTTCTCCATTTCTCAAAAGACATGGATCTGACTGACATAAATAGTCAAAAAGCATGAGCAGTGGATTTTGTCACATTTGACAAGCGTGGCAGCTTTTTCTCTTGCGGAATAAGGCCAACTGAAGGATTACACAGCTCAAAGAGAGTCACGATTAAATACAGAAAGTCTGCTAGAGGACAGTTCATTTTTTATTAGCCTATGTGAAATCATTCAGTAACACATTATATTAGCACACACATATTTGCCATTAATTAGCTGCTTATGAATATGCAAAACTATAACAAACTAGCCATTTGTTAGTCATTATAAATCACTTATTAATACCTTATTCTGCATTACCTTATTTCTATACTTTTCTATGCTTCTATGCGGTTACAAATACTGTGTTGTTGTTGTTGTTGTTGTTCTACAGTGTATTTATGGCACAGACAGCTAGTGGGTCATGAGAAGTTATTTCACTATTAGAAAATCCCTAAAATTTGAAGGGAATCTTAAAGTTCTTTTATAACCTTAATGAATAATTTCAAAATGCTTAAGGTTGTTATTACAACTGAATCAATACATCCTCCATTTGTTCGGGTTGTGTTTCCTAGTCACTGTTAGCCTCAGCATGAGGAAACTCCACATATTACTGCATTTTCAGAGATGACACTCTGCACTGTCCCAAAAAAGAGTTCACATGGCAAAGCCATGGGGCAAACATGGATGAGCACACATTCACAATTATATAACCATGGCCAGCAAAGGTCTGTGCCTGGTGAGCTGTGCTGTGCTGTGCTGCGGCCCTTTGTTATGTTAGTCATCCTCACCCCCAGTCATAAGTCTCTGGTGGTTTGTCAAGGGAGAGGTATTTTAAGGCTGCCCTCTAAAACCTTCTCTTCATTAAACTACTGAAATGATAATAATCATGAGTCATTGTAAGCAGCACTAAAACACTAAAAGGTCATGTGGGAAAGGTTCGTGTGTGGTCACTTGTTATTACAGTTAAAAGTCTGCTGCATCATGCATAGTGCTGCATCATGCTGTAGAGCACTAAATCAAACATTGAGAGCATTGATATTGATGATGATGATGATGATGATGATGAGGACAGTGATAATGATGATGATGACAGTGATAATGATGATGATGATGATGATAATGAGGAGGAGGAGAAGGAGGAGGATTGTAGTTCTGAACATAAAAAAAAATATGAAGAGGACTCTGGAAACGTAAAATGCCACCACTTGTTACTGTTGCATCATCTGTGTGCTCCTTTGTCATTCCATAAATCCTTGAACCAATACTGAAGTTGAGCATCATCAGTCAGGGACTGTAGAAAAGACACATATCCTACAAAAATATATTTTTTTGTGACACTAGTCACAGCCACTAGATAATATATCTTCAACTGCAAATGTTTTCTGAACTGATAAAAGACCACAGGAGTCAGGCAATGAAACCACTGGCTTTGGAGTTAACGTGCAGCATCCCAGTGTGTTTCACCCTGATAATGCCACATAAGCCTTCATGTCACCATAAGATTCAATATGTCAAGCGCTGGTGCCACCATCTGTTCCGGGTTCAGATTCAGAGGCCTGGGAAGCCCCAAGGACAGCACTGGGCAACCATGTGAAGGTCACCATATGGGCCATCATGGTCTGCATTGGAGGTATAGCTCACTGAATGAATAATGGAAAATCACTCATTTTTAATGGCTATGTTCACTTGAGCATGTAAGCAATCTCTCTGGGGCTGGTTCATACTATTTGATGCAAGCTCAGTCAAGAACTTTTCTGACAGTGCAGATGTGTAAGATATGGCAGGTACATTCCTAAATGTTTAACATTATACAAGAGTTAATATTGTACAACAGAGCTAGGCAGCAGGCTAATGCTGCCATAGAACCACCCCTCAGTACTGCATTTTGCTACATTACTATGTCAGGTTACACTCAGAAGACTTCGGATTCCGCAACCAGGAATTTTAGCAACTACCCACCGTGTAAATCACCCACCCACCCACTGAGTAAATATATGCCTACTGAGAGTGCCTTTGCACAAAGTGAAAGAGTCTTGTCCATCAGGCTATTGCAACAGAGCATTTTTTTTAGATTTGCAATATGTTTTTTTAATTAGTAAACCTGAATGACAGTTTGAGTTAGTGAGACTGTTGCACTGTGTCTTTGGTAGTACCTGTTGCACACAGTGTCTTTGGTAGCGAGCAAATGGTAGTGGGTGCACTGGCATGTCTTGTGTTGTGTATTTCAGATTTTCAACTAAGAGAGAAAAAATAGAAGCCATGACTCATATTGGTAGAGGGTTTTTATGGTGCACAGGTTATCATCAACCTCTGACTGTCAGGCTTCCCACATCACAATACACACACATACACACACACACACACACACACACACACACACTTCAAAAGCTGTCACATGTGCATTTCACACCTTGCTGCAGCACTTGATGGTGTCTCACAGAACAAAGCACCAGCACCTCCATCAACTCGTCCAGATGGGACCATGGGATCAGTTTAGCTTTGACCATATCTGCACCATAACTGGGCCCAATCTGGCCCAAATTTGAGCAGGACACTGATGCCACATTGGAAACACCATCTCACTTGTTTCAGTCTGTAAGCGAATAACTATTGTGACACTCTGTAAGGAACAACACAGCAGACAAGGGTGCAGGATATCTGGGTGGTGTAATAGCTTGCTTTACTTGTTTGAGCTCCAGACACACATTACTATCCAGGCTCTACAGAGACAGCTCTGTTATCACTGATAACGGGGCACCACCAGACATTTTAGGCCCTTTGAAAGAAAATAATTTTGGGGCCCCTCAAACATTGACTATAATATTAAATATATTTTAAATATAAAATATTACTCTGGGTCCCCCTGCCAGTAACCCCACACCACCCCCTGGCAGCACCCCTGATGATGACATGTACACTCACACAGTGCAAAGATGAACAGGTATGACTTTCATTGTCATGGCAAGTTCAGCTTTTAAAACAACTATTTTGCCCACAAGCCAATAACTACAGAGCCTGTGCATGACAACACAATAGTCAGTTGAAGAACGATAAAGGGACAGAGTTCCATTGTATAGACTCTGAGTCAACAGTCTTTCAATTTGTCTTGAAAGCAGCATGGCTTTCACTTGCACTGTGTGCTTTTTTCATACAGGGCTTACACGTAACAAAATACCATGCTTTACTAGAGCCAGCCTGCTGCAAGTTGGTTTGCAACACGGAGTGTAGCCATTTTTGACGCATCAATACAGCTGATGTAATTATTATCTATAATTATTGGAGGTTTTTATTCAAAAATCGGTGGTAGTCTAGTATCTTTAACAAGTGGTTTGGTATTCTAGCTTACTCTTTAGTGAACAGGGAACTGCACAAAGTAGTTTTAGCTGTCAAAGCTAAAAGAGCAAACTGTGACTGAAGAGCAATAAATTGCACAGCAACATTTCAGGCAAATATATGCTCTGGTAGCAAATCATGGAGGCAATTTTATAGACTTATCAAAATTCATCACATTAAATTGATGGATAAAGTACAGACAAGTTCCAAGTTAATCTGCATTTTTTTTTTCATTTGCAAGACGCTGATTAGATGCTTGACCTGCATCCCCATAATGCATAAATATAACTCATAACTTAGTACCTTTTCAGAATAATAACATATCCACAAATAAATGTCTGATTGCATGTTCTTGCAAACACACACACACACACACACACACAAACTTAATTGTCTCCTATCCTGTGATATTCATTAATCAGCTTCCTAATTCCTAATACATAAGTGCTAACAGAAGTAGTTTGTAAGCCACAGACATGACCATTTTCTCCCCAGATACCCATTTGTCTTAATGAGTCCATGAAAAAGTACATTCCATTCTAAGATTCACCACAGTGACATTGTTTGACTTTGTGAATATGACGTAGAGAACTTCATACCTACTGTGTGGCATGAGAATGGTGCACTTAACTCAGAACTATTTTGTTATGTTCTCTAAATACTGTCTCATGGACAGGGGTCCTAAATGCAAACCCAAATGAATGTCCCTGTGCGCTGATTCTCTGTGTGCATGTGTGTGCATGCGTGTGTGTCTGTGTGTGTGTGTCTGACAAGCAAGGTCATTTTTACACCCAATCAGAAGATGCAGCTGGTCCAGGACTGTCAGTTTTCATTTAGCGTTTTGTGTCTCCTGGGTGTGTTGTCAGAGACTCCTTACAGAGGAGTGCTATGATTGGTCGAAAAACAAACTTTTTTTTAGGTCAGTCTGCAGCACACTGATGTCATCAGCCAAAAAAAAAAGGAATATCTTGCATTCGGCAATGTCATGGCCTGTGTGGGTCCTTCTGGGGTCATTGTGTAATTGCATGCAGTCTTACTCAGTCATGTCGCAGAATGTTACAAGGGCACGTTGTATAATTGTTCAGACTTTCTCTCCAACTCTAGAATTGGATCTTTATTTAAGATAAATGAATAATGTGATTTCCAACATCTCAGTTAATCTCTTAATGATGATAAATTGAGAAAAGACTTGCTGGACTTGCTTAAATGAGTTTTACATATGATTCCACACTAACCAGTACTTAACATTACTCAACTACCAATACTTAACATTATTTTGGAGTGATCTAGTCAACTTAGTCAATTTCTCAACCCTAAATCATTACACAAAACTAACTTTCCCATAATATAAGACCAAACAAGCAACACAAGGACAAAGAGACATCTTTGCCACAGATGATTTTCTTCTTCAGTAGAGTTTGGAGGCCTGGTCTTTTATGGAAACCTGTGTCCTTCCACACAAACCCAGTCAACATGCCCATGCAAAGAGGGGAGCAAAACATTAGCCTACCTGGAAAGATGAGCATTGCAACCACCCATGTCAAGAGGAGGAGGCAGACAGTCCTGTACATTCTTCAATATGTTCTGGAGGGTTTCTTTTTGTCTGCTGCTTCTTCTTCGTCTTGCTGAAGGATTTGTTTATTTAAAAGTCACAAAATAAAGCAAAACAATATAATCAGACAGTATATCTGTTAGCTAGCTGTTTCTACCACTTTGGTATGACTTATGTGTTAAGCCAGATTCCTAAAGAGCAGTCCTCCCCTTGGATAGTAAAATACATGCACATCTAGGAAGGGTTGTAGCAGCAGCCAGGAGTTTCCAATGATTCCTCCTCCCATAGTCGCTGTAAAGGTCCTCTTGTTGTGTGGAGGCTTGCTCTGCCCTCAGACTGCTCCCATTGGCTTGGCGCGTTGGCTGTCAGTGGCAAACAAGCAGTGGTCTGTTTGGTGCCCTGACATGCCTTTTTACTCTCTGCTCCTGTCACATGCGGCTGGCGACACCAGCCTGGGTGATGAAAAGGGAGCCGGCCATGTTTCTTTTCTTTCTTTCTTTCTTTTTTTTCTTTTTCTTTTTTTCCCAAGGGGGAGGAGTTGTTGTTTTGCTCTCTTCAGGATTTTTGTAGCCATGTCATTGTCACCCAAGAAAAACTGTATTATAATCTGTGTCCAGAATGCAGATAAATATATTCATTGTTTGCATTTCTTTTTTATTAACATGAATTTTATGCTCAACCATTATGACACAAATGTTACATGAAATAATGTTAAGACATGTCTAAACTGCACTCTTGCTGCAAAGACAAAAGAACATAGTGCCAGTCTGATTTCAGGGCACATGGGAGTTCTACATCCCAGGTCCTTGAAATGACCTGCGGTGGTTCAAGTGTGCGTAATCTCATTGGTCATGTGACCTAAACCAAAAGTTGCCCCAGGGCTGGACCTAGGGAAGACTTTGGGACGTAAATTCATCTTGGCACCCTCCTCTGGGATCACTGTCTGTCTGTACCCATCCTTCCACATTGAGCTACTGCAAAGTTTAGGTCGGAGGTGCTGTGGGACCTGACCACAAAAAAGGTTCAAGTCATCATGTCATTACTTTAACATTTCTTTGGAATGCATCAATCATATCTGATTCATCTGTAGTCATTTACTGTGTACATGTCAAATTGTAGAGTTGTTGGTAGATAATCAAAACGACAAGGCATGATGAGGCTTTTTAAATCCAAAGACTTATTCAATAATGCTGTCTTCTTTGTCATGCCAGTGCTTTGAAATGCTCTCAGGGAATAGGTTGTAATTATATTTTACTTGAGGCTAGAATAAAGGATACTGACTCAGCACCAAGTGACAATATTCATTAGGTCATGAACTAGCAGTCATGACATGACTGCACTTACTTTTGGATAATAGGCCTACATTGTGCTACATTGTGTTTTCTTTACCTAAAATTGATCAATCAAAAATCAATACACAGACAAAGTCTAAACACATATTAGAAATTCACAGACAATTTACTAAGACAAATACATCAATAATGCAGCTGTCAAACTAAGCAGATTCTTGCAAAAGCCACCAGGAATTAACAGCTGAAGAGTCATTCATTAAACCTTCAGTCCATACTCTACTTCTGTTGAACTCTTTTCCAGCTAAATCTGATGGCAAGATTCAGTCATAAAACAGGTGTAGATTATGACCTATGAACAAGGCCAGAACAACGCAAAAAAAGTATCAAGGGATAAATCATAGAGTACTGCATAAGTAGGCTGGAATAACACCAACGATGAATGTTATCTGCTTAATCTGTCCGAAATTGCCTTCTATGATGCAGGCATTAATTTTACCCGTGGGTTAACTACAATAGCCCATTACACCCTGTTTAGGTTAAGTTTGTTTAACGCATTTTTGATGAATCGATAAAAAGCCCCACCATTAGATAGTTGTGCTATTCCCACAATTTCAGATGTACTAAATCTCATCAGCAGTAGTCTAGGCATCACAGCGTTCTCTCTGCGTCATCCTCACAACTTGCCTGATTCTTACTTTGTAATTACGCAAACATTACACACAAAGTCTATCCTTGTTACTCTTTGTTATGGCGTTCTTACCTACTCCTTACCCAGTAGTTCTCGGGTTGTAATCTAAAGTATTACTCAGGCATAAATAATTTATTTGGATTAAACCACTTACAAATATGAAGAAGTTGACATGTTTCTGACAAATTGTCTCAGGCTCCATTAAAACGCCAATGTGCAATGTACACTCTAACAATCTGACCAGTGCTTAAGTCAGTCCTCTTCTCTCTTGTTTATTTCTCAGCCAACACAAGATGTTTCCAAAGCATCCAGCTCATATAGAGTGAGCAGATAACTTTATTTCAAGACGTGTGATTCCTCACTGCCAAATAAGATGTATTTCGTATCCTTCGACATGTGGATTACCTGCATGACTGCTCCTGTTAGACTAGACCTGCAGATAAGCAGAGAAATGGGGGCTAAATCTGCTCAGCTAGAGCAAATCGGCTAGCATCAACACACAGTCTTAACCCTCTCCAGTTCTTTCACACACAATAATACCTGAAAGTGAAGCCAAGATAAAAAGGAAAGGAACACAGTTAAACTGTCTGAAAGGGGAAAAATATCTTAACAAAGGATATTTGGTCTGACCCTTTGAAACAGCATTATGAAGGCAGCCTGGCTCCTAGGAGGGAACGTTTGAGATTATTTCTGCAGAATGGTTTTGTTTTCCCTGGGGGTATTTAGGGGCTAAGATGGGGAAGGGGAGGCAGGGAGTGTTATAAATAGATTTGCTGCATCAGCTATGGCTGTAGGCATGCTACAGTGACATTGATGATGATGTCCCTGAGAGCTTTATGTGCTGAGGCATTTGAGGAGGACATTTATAAAGCTGAGGATTTACATACACTGTGTGTCATGACTGGTAGTAAAGCAGGTTTATTTTACAACACACACACACACACACACACACACACACACACACACACACACACACACACACACAGGGTTACAACAACTTAAAACAGACAACTGAATAAATAAAACATACATTTTGTTTGTATAGAATAGCAATAAATCAAACAAGTGGCAAACTAGCAGCAGAGAGTACATCCCAAAGCAAAGCACAACTTATTTCATCCATGTAAGCCATTCAGGGATGTGAGGGACATATCACACATGGTGGCACATCAAACTCACCTTGACTGCAGGTTTATAGACATCTTAAAGATACAGAAATTCTGTAACTTATTACTTAACTACTGTAACTTCTTACTCTTTTACCACTGTTAATAAACCTTAAGCATGTTATAAACATATCATTAAGGGGGGATGTGATACGTTTGAAATACATAACATTTTCAGTTTTGTTGTGTATAGAAAATTGCCACAGTGACTGTTTTAGTACATAGTCTAGCACTAATTAACTAATTACAACAGTGAAATACATTAGATAATCTTGAACATATAAACCATCATAGGAGACAATCTAGGAGACATCTAAGCAGAGATTTTTTTTAATACAAATAAGTGATATTATTGGCTATCACTGTTATCCATGTCAGACTCAGTATTATTATTATTACTTTTATGGAGTAAATAAAAAATCCATAATGTGCATCCATTAAAAGAGAATATTTAACTAGATTGACTTTTTATTCTGTAACTAGTGTTAGCTCGTTTTCTTTTCTTTAAGCACACAGACCTTTCATGACCTTCTTTCCTCACTCTATGTTGGCAAACTCTAAACATGTAAACTGGTGTACTATCCTTACAATCAGGTCCATTTAAGTTCACGTTCCACAGCCAGGAGGAAAAGTGAGGAGAGCCACTTCTGTGGAATTGTGGTCGGCATCTGATTTTTAAATTATTTGAAAATGGAAAATGACCTCTCACCCTTACAGCTTGAAACAGGTAACATCAACCATTTTGAAATGTTTTCCTTTTACTCTGAAGTTCATCACTCCCAGTAACCAGGAGCAACTGTGTCTCACTCCGTAGAAAATGAGCGAACTGTGAGTTCATTTGCTAAGAACGTGTCAAAAGCATTCGGATAAGTGGAGCTCAGCTTTGCAGCTCTTTCACACGTCACGATCATGGCAGTTTCTCTCTTAAAAAATGCCAAGGAGTTCACAAACTTCTGTGTAAGCATATGTTTTGATGGGCAGGAATTGAGTCTGTCAACAATCTGTCAACAAATGTTGTGACTTTAATCTCAACACCGTTATCAAATTTATCTTCAATTTTTCATGTGTTGCACTAGCTCTACAAACTAATCTCGTAAAGTGCCGCCACAAGAGTGCAGAGATTGTAAAAGACAACAGCAGTTGTTAAATCCACATCACTTGTTTGTAGTTGATTACTTGCTGCCCAGTAAATCTGCCCAGTACCCCATCCCACAAATTGATCATTATTACCATGTCCAGTTTAGCTGGGAAGTTTGGGAACTTCCACAACTGCATCATGTTTACTTTGTCGCTTTTTATCACAGCCTGAGGCCATTTAAACCAATATATTTTATTGACCTCAAAGTCTCTATTAGAGCTTTAGTTGAGACTGATTTACAGCTCCAGTTCCGAGGCTTCCGCCTGTGTGAGAAAGGAACAGCACAAGTAATACAACTGCTTTGAGAAAACACTTCAACAGCTGCAGTATGTGCAAGTGTAAATCAACATCCATGCTTCCAGGTGCCTTGAGATGCTCAGCAAGGTCTTTTGTTGTCAGGGGACAGAGAGGTTTGTAAGTGAAGCATAGTGAATAGGTCTGGGAACACTGCAGGCTAAGCATGAATAGTGTTTACTTTTTTGGAGTACAGTCTTTATGCAGAACACATATATCATGATTTTTTTAAAGGTTCTGCAGAAGAACAAAAGAAGAAACTATGTTGGCTCTAACCATCTTCAAATAGAAGAAGAGCCATTCATGGTGCAACAAGCAGACATCCAATCTTGGCATCTGTGCTCAGATTTATAGTGTGGGTGCTAAATAAGTGATCTTTTTTGTTTGAAAGTCCAATCTTTGCCATGACTTGCTGTGCTAGTTCTGTATATTAATAATGTCACATTTCAGGGTCTTATTTTTGAAGACTGCTTTATTTAACTAGAGTTGTATCTTTAAAACACTATTTTCACATTCATTAAGATAGAAATCTTATCCCCATCAAAATGCAGAATGTAGTCAGGTTGGAATTTAAACAGAACTTATGTATACTTTAATGATACTCATATGTTTTTCTTATAAATCCTCTGATTGTTTTGTCTGATAAACATCAGGGACATTGAGCCGAGATTGACATCAGGAGAGAGGTGCTTGTATGTGATATCTATATCAGACATGAGCGAGTCTCTGAGACTGCCTGCATGCCTGGGGGCACCTCATACTGATGAAGTGATGAGAGTCTGTGGGCAGATCACTGAGTACATCAGTGCAAGTTCAGTAGATTGGCTCTCACTGAACATAGCAAACAGCATGAAACATGAGTTCAGTCACTGTGGGCATGCAGTGATTGTGGGCCAAAGATGAAACAAATGCCTTGCCTCCTATTTGTGAAACGCCAGAGCTACAAGAGGGGGTCCCTGTAGCAATCGACCTCTGACCCGTAGCTGTGCCATGGGAGAGGAAGTCGCTGCCAGTGGAGAGCTTGCAGGATGTTTGTGGCATGTGAGTCATTTATAACAACAAAAGCCTGAATTCCCATTGTACATAGGGCATGCAATCACACATTAGTTAAAGACAATGCAATAACAACACAAAATACTTGTCACATTCATATACAATCAGTGACGAAATCCCTGTCATCCAGTCATGGTTATCAGAGGGATGTGACAGCTGCAATATTCCAGCTAAAGTTAACACTACAGCATCAAATTATACTATAGCAATCCTACCATTAATAATAATTTCAAATTGAAAAGGCATACAATGAAATGTGTAAAAGTTTTCAAATTGAAAAACAAACAAGCTGTCATTAAGACACTCCCACCTGGATTTGAACCTAGAGCAGACACAAGCATGCACATCACTTTAATCCACTGCACGATTCTCTCTACTCTACAATGCAAACGAAAATGTAGGCCTCCGTCAAGAAAAGTAGGTTTTTATAAATATTGAACAAGCATGTTATGTAGATGCTTACAACATAATGTTATTGCCAAATATGCCTTATATTTCCTGATAAATAGTTTAAAAATGTTTAAAAATAGTTTAAAAGTTTAAAAATGGCTAGTCCATCATTGCCATTCATAATCTTCTCTTGACAAAATCCTCCTATCCTCAACTTGTGTATTCAATACAAACTCATTGATATTGCTCCTGTTATTTAAAGTCTATACAAATATGAAACACAGTTGTGTCAGTGAATATTACTGTTAACTGTTAAATGTTTCATATTAATTTAACTAATATGACAACATTGGATACTGATACGCTTTCTGCAGCAAATGCATCCAAATACTCTCCAAAAGCTTCTGAAACATCTGGAAACTTTGCAGTTTAGACAACAATAGTCCACGGTAACGTTCAAACTGTCATCGTACCATGATTTTTGGTGAATAGTCAGACTCAGCTGCTAGGTGTTTGGAACTTCAGTTGTACTACAGTGGTTTAATGCTAACGTCTGTTGTTCTTGGGGAACACATACCTTAGAAATACTATAAACCATTTCAGTGCTAAAAAACAAAACAATGCTCTATTTTATTCCCAATCTACTTCTGCTATATTTAAGATAGCATACAGTACAGAATGTTAAAAAGAAATCTTGTGGTAACAGCTGTGAACTTGAAAGTCCAACTTGAATGATCTATAGCATCCATACAAAATACAATGTCACTATGGCATTTCTACCAAAATAACACTGTAGCATTAATACATTCTTACCAGTCGTGCAACACTATGACATTCCAGTCAGATTAACACCATAGCATACCTACCAAAGCATTATGACATTCTTACCAGAGAAACCCTACAACATTACTATCAGAGAAACATAGCATCCTACCAAAGCATTATGACATTCTCACCAGAACAATACCATTCCTACTAAAGTAACACAGTAACTTAGAACCAGCGGCACAGTGTGAGGTTGTTTGATTTTACTCCTGAGAATCCTGCAAGCTAGATGATCTTACGTTTTTAATCAAATTAATGACGTACATCCTCAGGGTCATGGGGACCCCACACAGCTGCCTCCGCTCTGCTAGAGCAAACATCCGCAGCTTCTCTCCCATCACTCCATTATGGGAGTGAGCCAGTTGTACAGCTCCTGGAACGGGTGGCGTAAAACACTAAGGCAGTGGCTTTCCTGGCCAGACCTGGAAGAGGGTTTGAAGCTGTTGAGTGTCTCTTCAAGCCTGGGCTTGCAAGTCTCAATTTGCAACATTCCCTGTTGGGGAGAGAAAAAGAGAAGTGGAAGCAAACCAGGTCAAAGATTAACTGACAGAAATGATTCACCAAGACTTCCCCATCTTGCTGTATGATATACTGCATGATCAACTAAAGGTAAAATCCTTGATTATTGCAAAGACATGGTGCTTTTTGAGCAAAGCAGCCAATCAAATTACAGCACCTTCTTGCTACTGAACCAGCATCCTGATCGCTTGAAGCTGATTCAGTTGTGGTCCAATACTTTTTGTTTGTTTGTTTGTTTTTGAGGATGTGTGGTCTACACAAATGGTTTCAATCATTGGCCAATCATTTCCCCTCACCCAAGTTGGTTATTTTCATGTTTGGCTTTTTTGTTTGTCTGAAATGTCCTGTCAATGTGTAGCATGGGCCAAGGAAGAATGTATTACATTTTGGAACTCAAATCAAAGTGTAGATCCATGAATTATTTTACACCTTTTTTGAGAGCATTGCAAGGGCACAGGGACACAGGGGCACATGGCCTTGATGGAGGCATGTGTTCTCTCAGTGCCCTTGGAGTTTTCTATGCAACAATGAAGTCCTCTTTCATAAGTCTATCTCTGTACAAACATGGGCAACACAGAGCCCAGAGGTGTGTTGTTGCATCAAATCAGAGGGTGCCTCTTCCATAGCTCACAGCAATAGTGTGATAACTGACAGCAGGACCTCTCTCTCTCTTTCTGGATTCTCAGGCCTGGATCTAGCCTTGTTCCTGGCACACCTGGCTATTATTAGTCTGTGTAAAAACCCACAGTGCTTTTGATTTTTGTATTAGATCATTTAAATTTGAGAGAAATGCAACTCAGGGGGAACTCAGCGCTAGATTGAAATCCTCTGGCTGACAGTAGTTGTATTCTTATTACTAGAGTCAGCAATGAGGGTATAGTCATTTGCTGACCTATTTTATGAAATTTAGATGTGCAAACCAGTAATGTTTGCCAGAGATCATCTGTCACAAGCACAGATAGACACAGAAACAAACTGCACCACTCAATGAGGAGGCTCCAGGTTTGTGAGTTTCAGATTGTTTGGAATTACTTTAGTGGGGACCCATGTACCATAGAGGTGGAACTGGAATGATAAATGGGCAACCAGTGAGCCATGGTGTGCCTGGAAATCTGCTTCAGCCTGAGATGAGGAAGAGGAGCACATCTAGTTTAGTTCCACATGGAGAGTCTAGGAAGCTGTCAATTGGCTATAGGTTGGAGGTCTCCCTGAAAAAGGGAGTACTTGCTTGGTAAAGACTCCTGTAATGCTGTAGCAATGCCTGAGGCAGGGGTAAGCTAAATGGAATGCAATCACTTGAAAACTATCAAACGGATGAAGCAGAAATACAATGATGTAATCACTCAGTAGTTCCAGCCTCGACGCATCTAATGTCTTCAGTTTGCTTTGTGATGGTCAATGAGGTCTACTGGGAAATAATCCTCTTCAATGTCAGTCTAGATGATGTGTTTATATAACCTTAAAATCAGAGGAATAGGCTTTGCTTGGCCAGTGGGGAGGTTAAGAAATATTGACTGGTCCAGAGTTCAACTGATTTGAATTGCAGTGTGAAACTAGAATGGCAAGAAGTGTGCAAAGATCGGCAGTGGTTTAGTAAATGTTTCAGACCATAAGATTTCATTGTATGCCTTGTAATAAGCAAACACCAAGCTAATGCTATATCTGACAGTGTTAGCAAACATTTCTTTTTTTCTTTTTGTGAAGTCACCCCATGACTTCTGCTTTTTCCTTTTGACCAATGCTGTCTTTTCCTCCAAGTGTCAATCAGGAAATTGGCCCAATAGGTTTTGCGTTCTCTTGTCAAACAAGTTAACCGATGTGGGTAGAAAGATAATGAAAAAGTATTGTGGCTCATTACTGCAAAGTAACAGATTATCCTCACACAAGATCTTTAAATTTTGCCTAGAGCTGAGAGATGACCAGGCAAGAGGGAAAATCAACCACAGCACATAGGAAATCAACCAAGCAAGTAGGCTAATTCTCCAAGGCTACAGCATGGTTAATGCATCACAGCAGATAATGTTTCTTTTTTTTGTTTGCATTTCTCACAGTGAATGGACTTGTACAGAATAGAAATGTGTCATGTTGGTGTGTACTGGACAACAGTACATGGACCATGAAGTCTATCTTTTTCCTACCGACAGCACTTGACAACAGGGTTATAGATTGATTCACAACGGATTTCTCCTATAACTTGTCAGTCTTTTTCTAACTTCACATTGGATGCATGCCCTTTTTTCTCCCATGGTGAGCTATATAAAGCATAGGTTCACAAAGGAAAAAGGAAGGAATGATTGGAGTAAAGACTATATACTTATACACTGCAGACACACAGTGCACAGCCAACATAGCGGAGCGCAGGGGCAAACAGACCCAATAGGTAGTGATGAATGGTTGAAAACATTCAGAAATTTTGCAATGCAAAAGTGAATAGGCCATAGGCAATAGGAACTGAACTATGAGCTAGCTCCAGTAGAAAGTATGAACTTGCACAAAGGTGCATGTGTTCATCCAGGAAAAAAAAAACATAAAATAATAAATTGTCTGTCTGTAACATTGGCACCAACATCCACATGAACTTCAGCTGAACTACAAAGTGACAGCAAAGTCCCCATCTGCCCATTTTGGTCTAAATGCATATTGCCCACATTTCCTATTTGAAATCCTGACTAAAATGGCTATTTCACTGCAGTCTTATGTGGAGGTATGGGTACACATACTCACCATTAACAAGCATCTTATTACCATGTAGATTAATAACATACGAGCCATTTGTTAGCCATTACAAGTCACTTATTAATACATTATTCTACATTGTCTTATTCTATCAATAGTAAACCATTAACTAGAATTTCTCCAATATAAACTCCTAATTACTGCTTATTCATAAACTTTGTAAACTAGTTGTTGTACATGAATTATGATCTCAATATGCTTTGCTCAGTAAAGGGCTTATAAGGTGTTAGTACAACAGGAACAATTATTCTCAATCAAAAAGATGTAATTAAGACTTGTTTGGACACTATTAGGCATTTGTAGTTGTGGGTTTTGTTCCCATGAATAGACCATCTTTTCTAAATATTATTGAAGAATAACTGTTCCTTCCTGTACTACTACAGCCTTATAAGCCTCATATTAACCAAAACATATTAAAATTATAATTGATGTACAACTAATTTACTGACTATGGTAAATGGACTGCATTTATATAGCACTTTACTACTCCTACGAGTACTCAAAGCGCTTTACATTGTATGCCTCACATTCACCCATTCACACACATGCACTCATACACCGGTGGCGGAGGCTGCCATGCAAGGTGCCAACTTCCACTATAAATAAACAGTAATTAGGAGCTTAAATTGGAGAAATTATGGTCTATTATGAGTAGAATAACGTAATGTAGAATAAGGTATTATTAAGTGACTTGTAATGGCTAACAAACATGGCTAGTATGTTACTAGTTTGCATGTTAATAAGCTGCTAGTTAATGGTGAATATGTGTACCCTAATCTAAAGTGTTACAAAAAAAAAAAAAGAAAACATAGTGAGACAGCAGTACTCTTGGTTAAACTTCCTGTTTCGCTATACATTTAGAACACATCATGGTTTTAAGTTCAGAAAACACACTATCACAACTGCAAGTAGCTCCTTTAAGTTTAAACCACCCATTCCTCCATCCTGTAGGTGCTGTCTGTCAGCAAAGCATGTTTTCCATGCTCTCCCATTCGGTTATGCTTCACTGCACCCATCAATGGCCAAGATTAGAAATAGGAGTGTTCATCCAGTTCAAGTGAGGACAAGGCGGGAGAAGCTATGGTGTCACAGTGCTATTTACTTTTGAATGTTTGGTTTATTGTGGCTGTAAACTTTAGTCCCTCTAGTTTCAGAGCTCGATGAAGTAGGGTGGATTTCATTTGCCTGTAGCCCCTGTCAACAGTCCTCAGTCAGTAGAGGTTTAACACTTCTCCATCTTTTTCATTGATTTGTATTTCTCTTCAGTCAGGGCTCAAAACTGTTCCGGTGAATATATGACAGTGTGCCTCTAACAGATGTCAACAGTACATCGTTTATGTTATTTCCCTTGTGTCAGCGACAACCCTTTAACCACAGAACTACTTTTTCAATCCTCAGACAGGGAGCTGATAGTCATTTGTCATTCTGGGTTGCTAGGATACAAACTCTAGTGTTCTACAGAAGCTTTCATGTTCAAAACAACTACAAAAGGTCTTCAACTAAATTCCAGATGGAATGCCAGGATAAGAAATCACAGAGACCGAGAACAGTTCGCAACACATTTAATGGTACAAGACCACCCACATGTTGTGTGTCTGTGGGGGTATTGTGTGTGTGTGTGTGTACTGTAGGTCTATACATTCTTACACACTGTGTAACACATATAAGGAAAAGCAAAGAAATGGTAAAGCGCAAACAACAAAGAAAACTACAGCAATATGATTGATGCAAGTCTTTAGTTACAAAGAAACTACAAACAACCACCTACAGACGAGCCCCCAAAATGTACACTATAAAATTATTAGTCAGTTTGTGCTAGTTCTGTTTGTGAAAATGAAATTTAATGCAATTTTAACATTAAACAAATCTGTACAAGAAACCTGTACAAAATTAAATGATTTTGACAACAGCCATGGGTGAGTGGTTCCACTGACCTGTGGTGGCCTGCAGCACTAAATGGTGCAACAGTGCCACCTAACTTTCTGATTGTGCTGGTGTTCAGGTAGCAGGATTTCTAGTATGTGCTTCAACTTGTAGTATGACAGTGTCATAGAGAGGGCTGGCTGTTTATACTAGTGCCTGTAACACTGCGTCTATATAGTTTTGCTCTATAAATATCAGTTTCCATAGAAGCTTCTCAAACCATTAAACATGAAATCATCTATGATGAAGCTGACTGAATTGCCTATACCATTTCAACCCTCGGGACAAAATGTGTTCCATGTTTTATGTTTTTTATTTCATAAATTTCAACACAGGTTGAATTGATTAATCAGATATGGATCACTCCCTCCCCATGGACAATAATCCATCATAGCACTATACATGGCTTTCAGACTAGTTACTAGTAAATGACACTGAGATAGGAAGTAGTAAAGGTATTTCTTTATTTGGCTGATCACTGGATAGTGTAGTGTGTCTATGGAGCACTATACAATGGCAAGATTGAAAGGCAAAAAACAGCAACAAAAAAAACACACACATGCTGTTTCCTATGAGGAACAACTGATTGGTGAGCCACAACAACAGACAAGTAACTTACACACATCATCAAGAGGAGTTAGGTCACACAAGGTAAATGATAGGTGGTCTATGGAGAATCTTGTACTTATAATCATTTCAGACATGTTTGGCTGTAGATCTCAAAATTTTAGTGGAATGCTCTCTTATCTAATCCTGGGTCTCTATCTATTAACTGCATAGCCTACACACTCTGCACTGGAGCACAGATATGCCACTGCATTAGGCAATATGGGCTATATGACTATTTTCACTCAGATATATAAATAAAATCAAGATCTATAGAAATTATCATAAAGAACATTGTACTTTCTCATGAAAAGTAAAACATGGAAACATTAAACATACACAATAATGTAAAAATGATGAAAAATGATATTAAAAAAAGAGGCTAAACATGATATAGTGTACAGGTGTATGTCTCAAGATATAGCTGAATATTACTCAGACATTTAATTCTAATGGAGGCTTTTGGGGAGACATTTTCAATTTCCTGCAAACCCCTGTCTGCCCTCCCGTTGAGGTGATTTGGTTCATAACCCAGATATCAGTGAAAGGACCCTGGCACAGACCTGGCCGCAACCCCCATCACTCCCACCCCATACACACCCCCCACCACCACCCCCCAGGATGTGGCCCAGATCCTGGCTGGATCGGTCCCAGAGTCGGCCCACTTTTTGGGTAATCTACTCTTTGAGAGTCGGCCAAGCCAGCCACTGCGGGCCTCTGAAGTCTCGCACAGTTGGCTCAGTCCAGTGGCCGACGCTCTAGGCATATCTACATGATGGAGTCTCCTTCAACTCATGGTAGCCCTGGTGGTTATGATGCGAGTCTGTGAAAGAGAGAGAGGGGGGAGTTAGGGAGGGCCAAGTCGACTGCACTGAATTATTCACCTGTCTTTTTTTTTTTTTGGTAATGGTGGGGGGCAAAGCCTCTCTTAGAATTAAATTATCCACAACCCATAACCTTCCTTTTGGGTTTTGCATAATTTCACTTAACCATACCCGTAGACCTGAATTATGAATGCTACACTTTCACGTGACAGTGTCATATTGTTTAACATAACTAAATTTGTGGCTTTGAGAATTGAGCATTTTTATTAAAAGTCCCTCAAGTTCAGTAAACTGAATTACTGGTTATGTGAATGCCCTCCTCTCAAAGATGTTAATGTGTCTAGAGTAGCTCTGAGACTTGATGTCGCAGGCTACCCCAACTTTACAAAGTGAAAAATCTTACTTTGGTACCTTTGTGTCAATTATTTTTATTTAATAATATTCTGAACATCCTTGATGATGAACACAAATATGGCCACAAAGAGAATGCGCTTAAGCACGTAGATGAGTGTTATACTACCAAGAGTCATTTGTTCCTGCACCACGGGGCTATGCTCCGGGTCATTGATGACATTACCCCTTGCACGGCCCAAGATGGTCATGATGTCCACGAGGTTGTGTTTGCCCTCCTCCCTGGCCTCGCGGTCGGCCTCCTCCAGCTCCTCTGCAGCCTCTGTCAGCTTCTCCACCTCCTCCTCCGTCAGCATGGGTCTGCCGCCTGACGGCCTCACCTGAGGGGGCGCCAGCGAGCAGATGGCTCTCAGGCGGCCATACGAGCGCAGGTGCGCCACATTGGCGCGCAGGAACAGCAGCAGCACATTGAGGTCGTTGAGCGGGCAGCCCAGCTTGCGGCCGGTGATCAGACTCAGGGCGGGCAGCACCTCGTACAGCGACAGGAAGCCCATGTCCCAGCAGAAGAGTCGGAAGAGGCTGAAGAGGACGATGGGTGCAAGCAGCAGGTAGATGGCGCCATTGGTTACGCTGATCACCTGGAAGACCAGCAAGCCTGTGATCTTGCACTGGACCAGCTCTGGCACCCAGGGTTGGTCACGCAGCAGCCCCGTGCGCACGAAGCAGCTGAACTCATCCTGTACGAAGGCCGACAGGTGGAAGTAGACCAGGTACAGGCAGGCAGCCGACATGAAGATGAGCAACAGGAAGCTGCGCAGGAACAGCATGCTGACCAGGAAATAGGAGCTGTGCTTACACTGCATGTAGCGCTCCAGCAGTGGATACTCAAAGTAGCGCTTCTGCTTGGCTCTGTGGGGTTCAGCAGTTTCAGCAAATTAATCTGACAAGCTGTGGTAAACATGCTACCATTGACATGCCACCTACACATCTGCAGTGTATTGATTAGTTAGTACATATTAACATGACTAAACCAGCAGGGCTCAGGGGTGGTGGTGGCGTAGTGGTAAAGGAACCTGGCTATCATGCAAGCATTCAAGGAAAATTGTGGGTTTAAATCCTAGCTGCCACCGTTGTGCCCTTGAGCAAGGCACTTAGCCCTAAGTTGCTTTAAGGGAGACTGGCCCTGATATAACTGATAATCGACAAATATGCAAGTCGCTATGGATAAAAGCCTCTGCTAAATGTCATATTAATTCAGTTTCAGTGACTCTAGTTAAGAGTTGGTCAGGGCAATAGAAGATGCATTGCAATTCCATTTTAGTCTTTATAAAACTGCATGAATGTAAGAATATGAAGTTTTCTACAGTGACTATTTCGGTATTTTGAATAATGTGTGAGAGATCTGTAAGGCCAATTGTCCTGACCTCTCGAGCTCGGACGTGAACTCCAGTGGATTGCTGGCCTTTTCGCGCAGCTCCACAATGCTCTGGGCGATGAGGATGGAGCGGTTATACGACTTGTCCAGCTCATCAATGATGAAGAGCAGGTCAGAGCCAAGGCTCGGCATGGCCAGGAAACGCCAGATCAAAGCTGGGAGGTACATCATCATGGCCATGATAAGCAGGGAGTAGGGAAACATCTGAGAGCCACAGACAGACAGGCAGACAAGCAGACAGACAGAAACACAGAGAAACATAGCATTAGCTACTGGCAACAATGTACACACAGACCTGGACGGAAAGAAGGCACAGTGTAGGCAACTTCAGAAAAAAAAAAATCTTAGAGGGATTCTGGGTTTTGGAGAATCATTGTAATCATAGTGTTTACAGCTTGCAGTGAACCAAACACAACATAAACTCTCTTGCCACACATACTACACACACACACACACACACGCAACACACAGACACACAGACACACACACACTGCATACAACACACACACATCTGAAAACATCTGGTGCTCAGTTTATTACACACACTGCCGTGTCTGAATGTGTTACATTGTGTCAGAAGGAACAACTGTTGCTGGGCTTACTTTATGCACCCACAGAGAGCGCTCCTCGAAGTTACCATCAGTGTCAAACTCATGATGCATGAGAGAGTCCCAACAGTAGGTGTCTACATACGCTGCCTGTTTCGCAGTGAAGTTGTTGGGTGGGAAACAGCTTATCTGTGGACCTGTGATGAAAGGGAAATAATTAAAAATAAACACACACACACATTGTGACAAATGATAAGTGCACTGAGTTTAGTTACAGGCATGCCATGCCAAAAGCATAAATTAAACAGCCTTAAGAACAGGGTGGGGGTGCTATCTTCATAGGTCAGGTCTGTATTTGAGTATGCAGTTTCAGCCTACCCCTACAGATGTTGAAACCACAAGGAAAGTGGTCCCACCCTTCTCCTTGGAGTTCCCTACAACATGACAGTCCTGTTCCCTACCCAAGTGAAGGCCTGTGGATACATGGGAACATGTACTATTTATACTGGCTGCAGTATCCCTATCCAGAAATTACACTCAACCTCCAATTTGCTGACCAAACTAGAATATTCTCCATCCTTGCTGCTATTATGGATGACTGCAGTGTACACTTTGGTACCAGTTAAAGTAAGGCAAGCATGAACTGCTCATTTCTTCAAGTACATGGAAAGACTCATAATACAACAGAAACTGTGTTGTGACTAAGCTGCATCAAGTACATTGAAGATGGGGGGGTGGAACCTAAACATTTCTCATTGTGTCCAAATGATTAAGTCAAGGAAATCATGTCATTACACTGATGAGTTGTAAGCAGGATACATGCAGGAGATGATCAAGAGATGGAGAAATAGAAAAACAGTGGACAGATGACAAGCCAAGCTGGCTTGGAGTTTTCCTCCTCTGCACGCCTTAATTACCCCATCCTCTCATTCGGCTGGTAAGCAGTGGTAGAGAGAAGAGGAGGAGGAGGAGAGCGGGGGTAGGTAATTAGAGACCTCTGTCATCGTGCTGCATCGTTTTTAATCATCACATTGCTTATTAGCATCTGCACACGCTGATTGCAAGCCAGCTCGGAGGGATATGATTGCCACTAGCTCCATCCCAGCCAACGACCCCCATCTCTGCAATCTCGCGCTTTTCAGCTGTGTGTTTGATCACCACAGATGTGAAACAAAGCCCAGATCCGAGCAGCAGCCGCACCAGATCAGGACCAGAGCTGGACGAGGTCCAGAAACCACCCCCAACATAACACCATGGCTTTGTTTTGCAGGGAGACTGAAACCGTTGAACTATTCTACTGGGAGGTTTCTAACCACTCACTCAAACTTTGCAAACCTCACCACAAACCTCATGTTCCAGGACTACCTCTGTGCTCCAGAATAGCCCTGTAGTCCAGAGCAGATGTGGCCACTATTTAGACCAGAATATAAGGTCAACCCCCTCCTGAGACTCGTGCATGCGCTGGTTACTGTGATGTGGTTGAGAGAGGAGCACTGACCGAGGGAAATCTCTCTGGCGAAGGCCATGGACACCAGCAGCAGCGGCAGCCCCACCGACACAAACTTGATGAAGCGATCGAGGGGCAGCTCCAGGTCTAGGTGCCGCAGGCGGACGTCGCTGCCCATGTCCCGCACCAGGGCGTCGGATAGCATGGCCTGAGCGGCCGTGTTGGCAATGGACATGCTTGCGTTCCTATGCACACCCAGGGGTGAGCAGAGAGAGTGCAGGCACATAAACAGAGTCTAATTGTATCCGTAGGTCATTTCTTCAAAAGCACATATTTGGTCTTGCACACAAATACACACACACACATTTTTTATAGTTAAATGTATCTAATAAATAAATGAATAAATATGTGTATAATTTTGAATATACTGTGTTGTCAGTGGACACAGCTAAAGCTAAAAGTGAGATCAAGGACAACAAAACTGAATGCCTATTCAACCCTACATGCAGAGCTTTGTTTTTGCAAATAAATACACTTCACACACAGTGTTTATGAAGTAAAGTGTGTGTGTCGACTATTTTGTGTAGACTGTGTTGCCAGTAGACGCGGTTGCATCTGTGCACATTAATGAGGTGCAGTCACAAGCCTTGGAGACACACACCACACACAGGCTGTAGGCTATGACTGTGGAAGCCAAAGTAAGCCAAAATGTAATGCAAAAATAATAATGCCATTGTGTTGTGACCTGGATTTCTATTTCTGTTTCTTTCTTTTTTTTTTCTAAATAAATTAATTTTACATGATGCATAGTTTCCACAATTATTGCTGTTAATCAGATAATAATTATTGCTGTTAACACAGATAACTAAATTGCATGATTGTACTTTGCCGTGATAATATTAGCTGTTTGCTCTTCAAACCTTTTAATTGATAATTCTACCACTGATACTCGAATGTTGTATTTCTGACCATATCCTAGACCTAGACCTGTTCTCAATACCTGTGAATTTGATTGCATCTAAAAAATAAAAGCAAAAGATTTGTTATTAAAAGAAATCCTCCATACCTTCAATGTTGTACCAGGCTAAAACAGAAGTGGCAAGACAGGTCCTAATCCAATAGAGCAAAGCAGGACTGAGGGAACAAGAGGGGCAGGGAGCTGGCGAGGCCTTTATATACCCCTAGGGGAGGACAGGGGAGCAGGAACAGGCAGCCCTAGAGTCGAGTCAGGCCGGGCAGGACCAGAGGGGTAATTAGAAGGGCCTTCTATGTTCGCTGGTGCCCAGATGGCTCCACTCTGGGACCTGCAGGAGAGACAGAGGGAGAGAGAGAAAGAGGAGGGTTGGGTTGGTGGTGGTGTAAGTGTGTGTGTGTAAAGGGTGGTGGTTGGGTGGAGAGAATCTGGGTGGAGGACCTTCAGTGTGTGTGTGTGTGTGTGTATGTGTGTGTGTGTGTGTGTGTGTGTGTGTGTGTGTGTGTGTGTGTGTGTGAGTGAGTGTGTGTTCAGCCTCATGGCTGCCATCCACTTCAGTCGCTCATGGCTTTTCTCCGCTCTGTCATTTCCCGGTGTATTTATACACACTGACCATGGCCTAGGTTAGATTCAGTCTGACGAGTGACCTTTTTTTTCTCTTCCTCTTTCTGTTCTTTCTCCGTACAGTTGGTTCTGTTGAACCTTACAGAACATGAGGAAGTGATGTCTAACAAGCTTCAGTCCACAATTGGGCATGGTGGGATAACTGGTGGTCTGTTATGGACCACTAGAAGTGGTCCCCACATGCCGTGTGCTTTTGTGAAGCACATTGTCCTCAACTTATATTCTTTCTAGAAAATGCGATTTACATTTACTTTAAAATGCCTTTTATCCAAAATGGCTGACAAATGAGCTAGGCAGGCATGAAAAGACAAAAACACTGTGGAAACAAATGATCTGGCAGCCATGAAATACTGCATGATTGTAAATTAGTTTCAGTGGTGGATCTTCATCTGAATGGGAAATGCACATCCTAAGCTCAAAGCCTTGAGAATGTCAGCCCAGTGCTGTCATGGCCCAGTAGAACTGGTGCCACAAGACACCCAGCTTTTCCAAGAGATAGGCTACTCCACTTTACCTGACAAGTTCCAAAAAGACAAAAACAAAAAAACAACGGGATTTGGATCTTTGGATCTGGATTGCAACATGAGGTGGAGACCATGCGGCATCATGACTTTATTGTGGTCCCAGCACAAATCTCATACAAATGGACAAATGAATTGCCCCACTAAGAGATCAGCCTGATAGCAATACTTCAGACATTGGAGGCTCCCTGGCAGTCAAACTAGTCTATGACAGTCCAGCACCCCTAAGCTGAGCTGACACTAAGCGTTTAGTCTGTACAGTCACACCAAATTGGATTCTTTTTGAGAAACGTGAGGATCTCGACAGAAGGTTTAGTCACAGTAAAATATTGTGTGTGCTCTTGAAAATTTTCAATGAAATGGAAAATTACAGCTTTTCTCAGTCAATCAGGCATAATTGTCAAGTTTGCTCAAACTGCACCACACAGTGGAATACCTGCAAAAGTGCATAGCTTGCTTAGTTTATGTTCCAAAAGCAAATATTTATACCTTTGAGACTCTCAGTGTCCTCTGTTGACTTATGCTATTAGAGGTTCTTCTGTCATTGTATATGATCAATATGCCTGTTGAACATATCAATTTCAGGAGCAGAAGTCACACATTACTACATCGGGGGAGACTAGGAGATCAAACAGGATTCATGTTCTGCACACAACTGTACATTGCCATGCAGAAAAAAATCCAGACTCTTTTACAGTAAAGCTGTTTTTGAAAATGTAGAATAGAAACTGCAAAATTATACATATGACAACTGATGTAACTCTTGGATATAATACAAGGAGAGGTTTTGAGGAGAGGACAATTCAGAAGAGAACCTGCTTGATGCATTTGGACCAACATAACACTGGCAATTGATGATGTCAAAAAGCAGATAACTGTACACAGTTGCATGACTTTACAAAAGTACTATGTAATGAGCAAATGCTTTGATGATATGCACAAGTGGCTTGATGATTTGAAAGGTGAACCAGTAGTTTTGCGTGTATTGCCAATATACAATACACCTGTTTAGGTGCTAAACACCTAAACCATCTCTGCTATTCTGGGAACATTGTAACTGTTGGCAAAATCAATAATAGTCAAACTAAGCTAAAACTAATAGCCGAGCTGTCAGTAGAAACCAGCATTTAGTTACAGTGAGAGAAAAGGAACTTTTTAAATTTGGAGTGGATGGGAGTGCAACATGGCAAGGATCAGCATAAGCCCTCCAGTGGATGTCGTGAGCTGAAGATACCTCCAAGTGCCATGTTGTGATCACAGTTCTGCCAGCTGACCCTGACTCTCACCAGGCCTCCCTCCCAGAAAGCACACACACCATATGCAGGGTGTTATTACCTCAGGTCTGTCAAATTGCAACACCAGCAGAGCTGTAAGTCTGGATATTCACAACTGAAGGAAGTTTGGAGCTCTTGGGTTCCTACTGAGATAACAGAAATAGTCTTGGGTGGTGTTACTGAGAATGGGAGTAGTACCTTTTGAAAAGCTGTAACAGGGAAAGGAAATGAAAATAGTTGGGTAAAGGCCAGTTGAGCCAGTTGTTGAATAACCTGTTCATTAAAGGCTGACACAAACACCTGATGAACTGGCCAAAGATTTCATATTGGTCCAGGGGAGCTGTTACCAGGACACATTTCATACAACTTGTCAAAAGAAAGTTCAGACACTGCGGTACAGGCAGTGATGCTGTGGGAAAGCAGCATCAAGCTTGATGATTGACGTTTCCCTATGTGTACATGTATGTATACTTAAATACCAAGAGTATTTAAGAGAGTACAATAAAATAGACTGTGTCTAACACCAATTGACAGGTTTAAATCAGTAAAACAAACAAATGATTGGTGATGATCGGTTGTTTGAATTCAAGTCTCATTTTAATTATCAAAAATGGTCTATTTAAACATAAGAGAATATGACAACAATGTGTACAAACAAAATATAAATTCCCCCTTTTCCATCACTTGCTCTGGAAGAACCATTTAGAAAAAACAATCAAGTAAATAATGGGAAAGCGTACTTCACAAAGACCGGTTTCAATGAACATTCAAAAGTGATTTCGCATCTTCATATATGACTTCAGAAAAAGGTGACTTGTTTTGTAGATTGCCCCTTATCACAAAAGTTCCACTGTACTTCACAGTTTTTTTAATTGTTTTGATGTTTGTCTTTTTTTTTATTTCATTTTAATTATTTTTATTATATTTTGTCATTCATTCGTTTCACACAAAGAGTGTCTTTTCTTCTTGGCAGAGGCCTTCTTTCAAACTGTCCTGATGCTGTGGAAACATCCACACCACTGATCAGTCTTGTAGTTTTAGATAAACATGTGTGTTTTCTGTGTGTGTGTGTGTGTGTGTGTGTGTGTGTGTGTGAGAGAGAGAGAGAGAGAGAGAGAGAGAGAGAGAGAGAGAGTGTGAGAGAGAGAGAGGGAGAGCGTGTGAGAAGAAGAGACGTTTCTTTTCAACCCGTCTTCCTTCATCACATCTCTCCTTGAACATTCTCACATCTGAGTCATTTGTTGACAGATGTATGTGACATTGTGCTGGGTGTGTGTACATGCATGTATGTGCACGTGTGCACATGTGTGTGTAGTTGACTGTGTGTGTGTGTGTGTGTGAGTGAGAGAGAGAGTTTGAGAGAGAAGCTGCCAGTGTGTGTCCCCTCTGAAAAGCTGAGGAAATAAATAGACAAGTTCTCTTCAATACCACGGAGCAAATATCAAACGTACAGAGTTTGTGCTGTTTTGCAGTTTTGCCAGAGTAAGTGTTTTCTTTGATATAACCATGCCTTTAAAAAAAGGAGAAAGAAAAACAACAACAACCAAATACATTTTGCCTCTGCTTTCTCCTTGCATTTGGAACATTTAAGAGATGAGTCGTGCGATGGATTTTGACCTGAGAAAACAAGGATACATTTATACAACATAAGGCGGGACGGATGCAAGCATGACTTCAGAGAAAGCTGGTATGGTATGTGTCTGTGTGATTTTCAATTTGTAAATACAATTCAGTTTGCCCACAAGGTGGTGTCTGGTAATCTCCACTTCTTTACTTCAGCCTCGTCACTGTGAGATTCAAGTTCATCAAGCGCAAGGCTTAATTAATTAATTCATTAATTCATTCATTAAGCTCTGTGTTCTTTTATGGCTCCTCTGTCATGTTCACAGTTCCAACAAGGAATTTCTAAACTCACACACACAGGCCATGTTGAAATTCACTGGTCTTGCCATAATGACATCCTATCAAGAGGATGACGGTGTTTTTTTCGCATGTATGTGAGGTTGTGTATGTGTGTGTGTGTGTGTATGTTTGTCTGTGTGCGTGCATGTTGATGCGTAGTTTGTAAGGACAGCCATGTCATTTCCTCTTCCTGATCCTGCCTTACTTCAGGCCATCTGCCTGGTCAAGGCCTTGATCTCTTCTCCCTGCTCCGGCCATGTGCCTCCCCTCGTCTCTCTCCTCCTCGTCCTCCTCTTCCTCCTCCTCCTCTTCATCCTCCATGCCTTCATCATCCTCCTCCTCTTCCTCGTCCTCTTCAGTGCCATCCATCGACTCGTCCGTCCCTGCCAGCATGGCCTGCTGCATGGCCAGAGTGGCCGAGTCCGAGGAGAGAGGCTGCAGGCCATCCATCACCATGTCTAGAGGACAAACACATTTATGCAAATAACTGTTTATGGCCATGGCTATGTAGCAGAACATCAGTTTTACAATTATCACCAATAAAGATAAATGATATACATAAACACAGTGAAAGCTTTGATTATAGTAAAACAACTAATTGTACTGAAACCCTAATTAATAGTGTTTCATAATAACAGTGATAAAAATAGTAATCTTACAATAACAATAATCTGACAATGCTTTTTTATGAAGAATGACCCGGTTAAAGGGACTAACTAGAATTAGATACAGGATATGATGGCATTTAGACATGGATATAGGATGGCCGGTTGGACCCCTGACCAGTAGGAAAAATGTGAGTGGGGGAAGTGGTAGTACATCACTCTCCCATGTTCGCATCCATGGCTGAGGTGGCCTTGAGCAAGGTACCTAACCCCTCACTGCTCCCCAGGTGCCCACTGCCCACTGCTCTGGGTTAGTGTGTACTTCACCTCACTGTGTGTGTGTGAGTCACTAATCCATGGACGGGATAAATGCAGAGAGCATCATAGGATCAAAAGAGTAGATCTACAATACTAATACACTTATAAAAAGACTTTAAAAAAAATGTAATACTGAAGATCATTCACAGAATTTGCCAAAAAAATCACTTTGATAAATATGATATTTTGAAAACAAACAGCTGGGCAGAAGTAACTAATATTTTTATAATATTACTTGATTGAATATTACTTGAACATAAGTTCAGTTCATGGACCTGCAACAATACAGACCAAGAACATTCATACTGTAAGGCACTTTGGTTAAAATGATCTAAGGGGGATCTGAGGGAATGTAAGAGTGAGATGTTGAAAGTCTCAAAGGTGATTAGGACTGGTAGCCTGGTTTTTGCCCTGACCGTTTAGTTCCATCAGAGACTGAGAGCGAAAATCTATGGAGCTCCAGGTCAGTATGGGCAGGCTCAGGCTACAGGATTGGGGTAGAACAGAATACTAAGAGCATGTGACTGACTGTCTGAGCGGTTGGCTCCGTGTGGCCCGTGCGTCTGCAGAACTCCAGCCACAATGGAGTCGGGCCAGAAGCGCTGGGTGGGGCGGTGCTGGGACTTCATCTTCTTGGTCTTGGGCGCTGGGTCGGGGTTGCTGGCGTCCAGCATGGGCTGCAAGATGCGGCGTCGCGCATTTATGAACCTTTCGCGGGGGGGGAGACAGAACTCAAAATCAGTGAAGGCTTTGGAGTCGTTTTTAAATCAAAGCTGTCTTGCAGGTGCTAACCAGTAGATGGAGCCAAACTGCTGTTTAAACCAATCAGTCTGAAGCCAGTCAACAAGAGGGTATGAAAAGATATTTGGCAGATTATTGAAAACTTTTGCAAAAACATTCACATTTTAAGTACATAATCTCAGTTATAAAAATAAACATTTTATTAGTATGTTTGACACTGACTGAATTAAACACACTGAATTAAAGTTGATATTTGTGACTGATGCTCAAGATGATGTGTGAGAGCTACTGTAAAATATTGACATGGGAATGAATAAAAATACAAACACAAATAATTGTCTTACAAATGATGAACACACAAACAATGAATTATTAACTAAGCCTCACCAGTTGTTAACTTGTAATAAGGTGAGATTTGTTTGGCCTGCAATCTGTCTTTTCTCATCCTCTGTAGGGTATGGGTGCTGGGGAGTAAACAAAACATAGAAACAAAACGTCACTCAGTTTCTGTGATAATTCTACGCTGTGTTTAATTTTTACCACAGCGTGTGTCTCTGAAGGCCACATAAGAGTCCTTATTTGTCTGTCTATGGCTAATACACCGCCGGAACAGGAAGAATCAGGACAGTAGGGGGAGTATTGAGATTGTTCTATTTCATGGGAGAATTCTGCTAATGTGTGAATGGCAGAAACCACCACTCCACACCAAATAATTATTTAAAAAATAAATTAGAATAAATCTCAGTTGTTGGGTTCAGATGTGAAACTGATCATTGTTATATATTTCTTATTTGCTATTAAAACGTTTCATTACACTAATACTGTTTAATTAGTAATCTTATTTGTATTTTACTTTTTTTATCGCTGCACACAAAGCTCTGTTGAGAGGGGGCAAAGAAAATGAGTTTCTTATTGAAGCTGACTAGGAAAAATAAAGGAAATCAAATCAGTCTGCAGATTTCGTTTTTTTCTTCAATTTAATTAGGCAATTATTTTCTTCAGGCAGCATAGAAGCATATCAGAGGCTGATGAAAACAAGAGAAAGCGGGGACCAACCATGAGGTGCTGGAATAGCCAAGAGCGCATGATGTTGGTGGCATGCTTGGGTAAGACCCCCCTCTTGTTTTTCGATTTCTTGTCATCACCGTCCAAGAGGGAGGACAGGTCCAGATTTACCTTGGAGACAGCAGAGGGAGGGATTATTGTTGCTACGGAAACAAAAGAGTTATCAGTTGCTGTTTCTTTGACAGGGCTCCAAATGGCTTTTGTCACCATGGCAACACAATTTGTGTAATGATACCTATTATAGCTAATAATATATGAAAATGCGTGAATGCTCAAGACATTCGTGATAATAATATTAGTTAAGCTGAAATGATACCTTATGAAAAATCAACTATATGTGTCTGGTTTATTCATACTTATATATTACATATTATTTTCATTAAAAGAGACAAAGAGAAATGCATTAAGAACATATAGCAGCTTACTATAGTGTATAGTGCTTACTATAATATTCTTTGTTTAAAGTAAATACTTAATTTACTAAAGGAACACAAAAAAAACACAAGCACACAGGCACACACATCATTTCTATTCAAAACAAGAACAAATAATTTCATGCCCTGCTTGATAAAGTCACAGAAAGCCAAAGAACCCTATTGATGTTTTTTTAACATTTAAATAAGCATCAAACAGAAAACAACTGCCAGCTGCTGGCTTGTCACGTGAATGCCTCCTCCAGCCACTGTACCCCTCCATCCGCTCCCCCTTCCTGTAAACCCCTTCCCCCAAACACACACACACACACACACACACACACACACACACACACACAGACGCTTCTGGCTCTGCAGCTGTGTGTGTGCATGCATGTGTGTATGTAGGTGTGTGTTTCGGGGAGAAGCGGGGATGAATTAATTGGCAGCACCAAGCTGAGGTATCATTACCAGGAGCTTGTCGGGGATGTGGCTGCAGGGCTGCCTACTATTCCCAGCCCACGTGTTGTGCAGCGCCACGGCAGGGACACAGGCTGGGGCTGGTGCTGGGGCCGGGGCTGGGGCTGCGGATAAGACTGGAGCTCTGGGCTCTCACCTTGGCCTCGGCTGTCTGTCAAGCCCCCCGAAACACCCACTCAGCTCCACACAGCTCTACCAAACACTAACTCTCCCCTAGGAGTGGAGCTATGCCACCACACCTGGCTGTACGGAGGGAGGGGGTGGGGACAAAAACAAGGGTGCCCAGCTGTGATGACCCTTATGTGTGTCAGGCAGGATGTGTGTGTAGGGTGAGAGTGTGAAGTAGTAGAACTACTGGTTTTCATGTAAATGTCACATGTAAATGCTTGAAGGTGTTCCTGTGTGCGTGCGTATGTGTGTGTGTGTGTGTGTGTGTGTGTGTGTGTGTGTGTGAGTGAGTGTGTGCAAAACAAAGAGAGTGAGTGTATATGTGTGTGTGTGTGTACATGCAACTATGCCCCCAGTGGCACTCTACTAAGCGGTTCTGCGGGGAGAGAGGGATCACGGCAGTGGGGAGCGCTTGGCCTCCTCACCTGGGCGTTCTGAATCTGGATGGTTCCCTGGGGCAAAGCCTGGGTTAACACCTGTCCCTGCGACGTCACCATGGCAACAGGCTGATACAGGGTCCCACCTGAGGGAGCAATTTGCAGACACGGATAATCAGAGGGCTGTGAAGCTGTGCTGCCCCGGCAACCATCTGATTGGCTAAAGCCATCATCGCCACGAACAAAGGAGGCTAACCAGCATAAAGAGATCCCTTCCACAAAACACACTTTGCTTTATTAGGGTTATTTTAGAGCTACTAAGAGAAAACAACCAATTTGACACGAGCTATGCGATTTAAACGGCAAAAGATCTAAACAGATCTCGCTCTTGGCTTAGAGTTAAAAATAACACCAATACAAGAACTGTAATATAAGCATTACCTACAAGCATTCTAATTTTTTCATGAAATTTTGAGGGCTTTTGTTTTTATTCAGATAGGACAGTGAAAAGAGACATGAAGTGAGTTGGAGAAAGACATGGGGTGGAAACCCAAGTCTCAGTGGGGTGTAGACATTGTAGTCACTTGCTTCACATGTCAAGCCACCACACACCCACACACACACACACACACACACACACGCACACACTTACACACACAATAAAAAGGTACCTTTAATGTTACCCACCTGACACGACTGAAGAGTTGATGGTGGTCATGGTGACGTTGCTCTGCTGGAGAGAGGCAGCTGGCACCACTATGCCCGAGGGGTTGACTGAGCTGGAGATGGACGTGTGGGACGGAGATGAGGTCTGCAACAGGTCCTGGAGGGAACACCAGTGAGGAAGGACACCAGAGAGAGAGAGAGAAGGAGAAAGAGAGGTGTAGAAAAGGGAGAGAGGTGATATACACAAAGACTCTTTACTATTAGCCATCAGCACAATAATACTGTAGCTGTTTCCTGATGTGGCAGACTGCTCTATATGGCATACCTACATCAGAGAGAGTAAAAGTAGAGCAAGAGGCACAAACGTTTGTTAAGTTCCGTGTTCTATTTTCGCAGGTGGTGGGGGGGAGTGCAGACCTCATACGCTGATACAGAAGATCATTGAAAAGTTTATACTGTGGCGCTCCCACTTATGCAGATCAGAACTATTCACATTTGCTCCCACTGTAACGTATTATGTTGCTCTATCTTGGTCAGTATTGAATGATCTTTGCCTACATGGTACATCCCAGGTTGTATGCTTAATGCAGTCTCAGAGACAGCAAATGCCACTGTCATTGCTGACACACTCAAGGACACATCATTACTCTCTAATACCCTCTAATACCTCCAAGCTCATTTTTCCACTGTAGGCTACTGGTAACTCATATACATGTTGCAGTAAACCATAGTTTGCTTATGTAGTGACAAAGTATTTCATGAATTCACCACAAAAGTACAGGATCAAAGTGTACCTGGTTTCATTCATGATACCAATAATGTCTAGGGTTAGCCTAACCCTAACCCTAACCTTCTAATCTAGACAAACACACAGGCATTAATGAACTTGTTTCCGTCTTAGTTTTGGAAATAAAAGGTGTGTTACCTGCTGCAGACTGGTGTGGGATGGGGAGTATGGCCCGCCCAGGTCGTTTCTCAGCAGGTTGTCGCTGTGCATCTTGGTCTTTAGACAGGTGATGTAGCGGTTGCAGAAGTCCTTACACAGCTCATTCACCTTCTCAAGCTCCAGCAGGTGGATGCGCAGCACCTGAATGGCCTTTACCATCTAACACAGGGAAGAGACCATAGTCAACATGTGAACTTACTAACCCCTAAGAACTTCAACTAGCCATGACCATACCCACTAAATACTCAGCAAATCAACTAGCCATACCCAGTAATGCCTCAATACTTGGACTAGGCATGATGATACCTACTAACCCCTCAGCACTTGTACTAACTATGATGATACCCACTAACCCTTCAGCACTTGTACTAACTATGATGATACCCCCTAACCCCTCAGCACTTGTACTATGATGATACCCACTAACCCCTCAGCACTTGTACTAACTATGATGATACCCACTAACCCCTCAGCACTTCTACTAAGATGATACCTACTAACCCCTCAGCACTTGTACTAACTATGATGATACCCACTAACCAGCCAGCATTTCACATAATATTAACCCAAAAGGGAAGCCCAATTCTTTCATTCTGAGCCAGACTAGGTTATGGTTATCCTCCACGTTCTCTAACAGTCTAAAGTACATTGGACCAGTACCTACTTTTAGAATTATCTGAGCATATCTGTAATATCCTCCCCCAACAAAACTGAATATCATGCAACACAATCATGCCAAACCTCCAAAATAAATAAAAGAGTAGGCTACTGCAGATCCCAGCACTTAGGATTCTAAACAGAAGATCCATAAATCTGTAAATACCCAATCATAAAAAAATGAATAGAAGACTGGACTTTTTTGTTGTTGTTGTTGTTTTTACACGACTAAAGAAATGGGACATTAAGTTCTGGGATTTCCAGTGTTAGCCACTATAAAATGATTGATATGTCTAAACAGACCTGCCACCCAAAGCACTTTGCATGTTTTATGTGTCTTTTTCCCGATGCCACCATTTAGACTTTATGAGCGCTTTCTCAAGTCCCACGTCGTCTGCTGCGAGCGAGCGAGCGAGGCCAGCTCAGCTAGTGTGCTTTAACTACGCCTCCACACAGTGTGCCTCTTCTCAAAGTCAGTACTCAAGGGCACCTGGATGGGTGAGAAAGTGCTTTGCCAAGGAGGAGATAAATCTGCCAATTACTGCAGCTCATTTAATCAGGGCTCGGTGCCATCGCACTCAGCAAGCCGGTGCTATGCGGAACGCACACACACACACACACACACGCATACACACAAGTGTGCCATAACTGTCCCCCCCAGAAGAGTTAGTGTTCGGCAGGACTGCCCGTGACCAGCGCCTCGTAAAGCACACAGATGCGGAGTTAATTGACTGCGCCGCACTTGTCGGCCGAGCACCCTGGTAATGATGAACGCTGACCTTCCCCCCCCACACACACCGCCCACCTCCGCATCCACCGACACCCTCCTCCCCCTCTTTCCACCAAACTCTAATTTCTAATTACAGCGAGCTGTCATGCACCGTGGGAGAACCACGAGGAGGACACAAGAGGAGGAGGAGGAAAAGGGGCACAATAAGATCTGGATTAGAATATAAGAGGGAGGTGTGGGGGTTGAGTCACAATGCTTATTGTTTCTTTTTTCTTAAAGTGAAATGATTTGAAAGAAAAAAAATAATGAAAACTTGAACTACCTCTAAAAAGCCTTCATCAGCAGTTTAGCTTTGTGTTGTAGGCTGTAGGTGTATGTAACAGCTTCAGCCTGCAGATGGAGCTACCAGGGCAGGTGGCAGCTTTGTGTCTATGCAGTGTGCATGTGTTTATGTCAGTGAGTGAGTGTGTGTGTGTGTATGTGTGTCCATTTGTGTGTGTGTGTGTGTGTGTGTGTATGCGCAGTCACACATATAGGCCTACTTGAAAATATATGTGTGTGTGTGTGTGTTTGCGAGCGCGTGTGTGTGTGTGTGTGTGTGTGTGTACACATGTAATGTATGCATGTGGCCAGGCTCACCAGGTTGTCCAGCTCGGGGTCCTCGCTGAAGAAAGGCTTGTGGTCCTGTTCCTGCTGGTGCACGAAGTTCTCGATGTCGACGTCAAAGCTGGCGGAGGTGATGCACTCAGAGCCCTGTGTTGCCTGCTCACATTTCTCAAACAACAGCGCTAGCAGCGGGAACAGCGGATGCCTGCAAGGGAGGGTGTCGGGGGGTGGGTGGGGGGGGGACAACAGTCAATGCAGCTCGCTTCTCTTCTCTTCTAATGAATGAGGGGAGATAAGGGGGTCATGTAAGGGGGGTCAGGAGGAACAAATGTCACTCTTACTGTCATTCTTTCTCTCTCGCTCTTAAAATTGAAACAGTTAATGCAGCCCACCTCTCCTTCACAAAGTATGTGTGAGTGTCGGTGCGTCCG
>JAIFZK010000009.1:16250000-16355000 GCA_027481765.1 Tenualosa thibaudeaui
ACAGTTCTAGCCATCACTGTCTGTACTAATATACTACATGAGCACCAGACCAACTATAGGGGTCTATTCCAGTCCAGTGGAAGCAATTCAAATAGCCCACACAAATATTCCACTCCCCAGTTAGGTAGGATGTCCCAGATGTAAGTTTCATAATAACACAGAGTTGTATAGCTACCTATCTACACTATAGTTCAAATGATGCCACATCATTTATCAACAGCTAGTGAACCATCAAGAATTGTTCAAAATTAGCTGAATCTACTATAAATCAGTGCAAAAATGCCACATTCAAACAAATAATCTTTCAGTTTATTTCACTTGGCACCATCAAACAACCTGCAAATAATAGATATAAAAATAGTCCTTGAGTATTTTAATATTATTCAATATTTGTCCTAATGACTAATAACTAAGCTCTCAAACTACTTCAGGATCACAAATGATTTTATGGCTTCAGTTAAATCTATCATGTCATCAATAATGTCTGTAGAATTTACATATTTGATCCAATTAAAATATCCCCATATTAATTTTAACACACTGCTACAGTAATCTTTAGTGCGCACTTTGTCGGCTGCCTATGCTAGGCCTGTGACAGTGGGGGTCTTTCCTCCCCCGTAAAATAATTATACACCAGTATAGATGTAATTGTGTGTGTGCTACTACTATCTCTCATTGGGAGGATTATTGAAATGCGTGTGAAGGGCCAGGCATCAAACATCTCTCTCATATAACTCTCCACTAGTGGAGCCTGTTCAGTCTGTCTTCTTCCATTTCTTTGCAATTATGTGAATCGCAGGCAAATAAAGGATGAAAAGTAAAAGAAATTGCAGTTTTGCCTCTAGATATTTAAAACCTTTATACACCTCAAGGTGTTGAAGATGAAAATCTTTGAAGTGGAATACATCTCTCTCTCTCTCTCCTTTTCTCTAACTTTCATTCTCTCTCTCTTTCTCTCTCATCTTAACACACACACTTTTCTCACTTTCACTTTCTAGGTGAGTGGGAAAATGCAGGGTGTGTGTGTGTTTGTGTGTGTGTGGGAGGGAGTCCTTGCATGCATGCACATGTGTGTGTGTGTGTGCAAAAGTGTGTGAGGATATGTCTGTCTGATATGCCTGCAATCATACTCTGGGGCACGATCACATGTGTTTCCATACATGTGTATGTGTCTGTGGACTTGTGCAGGCCTCTGTGTTTGTGTGTGTGTGTATGTGCGTGCAAGTTTGTGCCTGAGTGTGTGTGTGAGAGAGAGTGAGAAAGAGAGAGAGAGACAGAGAGACAGAGAGGGTGGTATGTGGGTGTGTGTGTGTGTGCATTTATAGGCCTGAACCTCTCTGTGTGTGGTGAGTGTGTGTGTGCGCGTGCATTTGCCTGTGTATGTCTGAACCTCTGAACCTCTGTTGAGTGTGTGTGTGTGTGTGTGTGTCTATGCATGTTTTAAGGACCTGCTCTGGCAGGCACGCGTACGTGTGTGTGTGTGTGTGTGTGTGTGTGAGTGTTCAGGGTGTGCTGGTTGATTGGGGTTGGGCCTAAGTCTGCCTCTCTCACCGCCCGCAGCCACCCTCAGGCTTGCTGCTCACATCAAAGGGAGCCTTGTATCTCAGAGGAGCTGAGAAACTGAGCCCCAGGCCTGGCGAGGCCTTCACATGGCTTGCCTCGGGGGATGCACTGGGCTGGGAAACTATGGGCAGGGAGAGGGAGGCAGCATGGCAGCAAGCAGAGCAGGAGGAGATGCAGCTAATCATAGCACACCAGGCAGGGAGACACACACACACACACACACACACACACACACACACACACACACACACACACACACACAAACACAAACACAAACACACACACATACATGCACACACACACACACACACACACACACAAACACAAACGCACACACGCACACACACACGTGCATGTTTGCAGCAGTGTTGCCACAGCCTAATCTCACAGTATACTGTGCATATCTGCACAACTTTAACAAAAAGAGCCCATTAAATAAAGACTTGGTTCAGCACATGGCTTGAATGTCCCTTATGTATAATGTAGAATTTTGATAACATATAGATGAGATGTCACTTATTTATACCATGTCAATAGATCCTATATAAAATTAATAAGTGTTTGCTGTTTTACTTTGTCACCCAACATCTGTATTATGTATAGTCACCACATAAACAATATACGAAGTAATGATAATGATGACTTATGACCTGTTATTCAGGACATAGTGCTGTCAGGACCCGTGTGAGACAAATATATAATTCTCATAAATTACTGTCTCTACTCACAGCAACATATGATTTGGATGTGTGAGTAACAGCAGATGACCTGGTTTGTCTGGGACGACATGAACACTATTATTAATCTGTTGGCCTTCAGGGGGATGGAAGATGGGCTTGGCCAGTAGAGGGCACTCTTCTCTGCACTCTCCAAGACCTTCGCCTGGACTAGGCTAGACTCCTACACTGCTTTGGAGCTCTCTTTTTTTGCTTAAGAAAGATCCTATCCTAATGAAATTAACGGCTACTCATAATGTCTAGGAGTAGGGCTTCAGCACGTCCTATCAAGACTTGACCCAGATCAATAACACCCACCTTCCCCTATAAGTGTAAGAGGATTCGGATTCTCCTCAAATCGTGATTGTCTTTTCCTAAGTCCTTATAAATACATCTTTATATATTTCCTTGACACCATGACATTTTCCAATGAGGTCAAGGTAAAGTGGATAGTAAGGGACCCTAGAGTCTGACATAGTTTGCCTCAAACTGTAACACACGCCAATTATTTTACATAGCCTACAACTCTTGCTGTACTCTTCATAGAGGAGTGTCTCTGTGCTGTTTATGGAGAGGGATGTGTGAGGTTTATATACAACAACAGTTGTGCAATAGACAAAACAAATCCCACCAGTGGTGAAGAGGGTTCAACATATACCCCAGGGGTTACACACACCATTTGGCCTCAGTAATGTGAGCGACGGCTACTTGAGACGAGGAGGAAAAACCAACGTAACTTGAAAGGGTAAGTGCATGTATGTGTGTGTGTGAGCGTGTGTGTGTGTGTGTGTGTACAGGCCTCACCTGTAAACAGCTCGTTTGTCTGACTCCAGCTGCGCCTGGGGGTCGAGGGTCACGCTCACTGCAGGGGTGGCAGCCGCCGCCGAGGTCGGGATGTGGACCTGTTGGGCCTTGGAGTTCTGTTGGGTCGTTCCCGTCATCTAAGGGGGGCGTACAGGGAAAGAAAGCTCAGAAACCCAGAATATATATAAAGGCGCTCCGAAACTCCAAACAAATAAACAAACAGCTCCCACCAATAGAGAGCAGGCAAACCCACTTCCCCCCTCTGCCTCTTCTTATGGGTGCTGCTACAGCTAGCTTCCCACACCACACAATGCGATGCTATCAGGCCGCTAGCCCACTGTATCTGAATGATCTTGGATTAAGGCTCCTCTGTTGTTGAGTATATGATAGAGATGTGAGTATTAGAGTCATAATATGTGACAGTAGCCCCTTTATTGCTTGTTTTTCCTGAAACCTCTAATATATTTCTGGGACTGATATCCTTCTTTTGTAATAATGCATAAAACTTGCATGTGATGTTTTCTGTGTTATATTGTTCTCTGTCTTCTCCCGAGTATCTCTCTGGAGAACCTTGACAGAGACTTGGTAATTTGCCTGTGCCACAATGTGCTCTGTGTCTGTTTCTCTTTCGTTCACACTACTCTCTGTTTTCTGCACTCTCTCTTTTTTCCCCTCTATTACTTTTGCTCCCTTCATCCTCCACCTCCAATTTACTTTCTTTCTCTCTCTCTCTCTTTGTAAATTCCATCTCCCCTCCCCTCTCTGATTTATGTCCTCTCTCTCTTTCTGTCTTTCCTTCTTACTCACCAACCTTTGTGTCTGTCTTTTCTCTTTTTCTCCTTCTCAATCTCTTCAAACTCAAACTCACCTCTACCCCCATCTCCTGATATTTTATGTCTCTCTGTTTATTCTTTTTTTTTCTAAACCTCTCTTTCTCTCCCTCCCTTTCCATTCTCTCTCTCTCTCTTCCTATACCTTTCTATTTCTCTCTCTCTCTTTCTCCACTTCGTTCTCTCCCTGTCTCTCTCTCTTTTCCTCTCTCATGTTTTCCCTCTCTGTTTTCCCCTTCTTCCTGATGAGCTTTTGAAAATGAGGCCCCACCCTCCCTCCCCCCCTCTCTCCGTCTCTCCCTCCATCTCCTCCCTCACTCTCTCCTCCTGTGTGAGTTTGGAGGAGAGCGAGGGAAGCTTCAAGTCTTAATCCCGGCTCCAAATGGGAAATAAATTAGCTTCTTCACACTTAACTAGCTCTCATTTGCATGTTTTTGCGCTCCTGCTGCTTAGGATCCTTCCCCTGGCACTAATCCTCCGGGCGGAGGGAGGGAGACAGAGGTTCTGCAGGGAGGGGTGGGGGTGGTTGCCGAATGTGTGTGTGGGGGGGGGGCTTTGGTGAAGCGGTGCAGTTACCCACAATGCATTGCTTCTCTGTCTCTCTCAAAGCCCAAAACATGAAAGGCGCTGGGAAAATGTGCGGCTGTGTGAAGGTGCACCTCTGACGTGCTGCCAGGCCATGCTCACTGGCATATCTGTGTGTGTGTGCGTGTTTGTGTGTGTGTGTGTGCGCGTGTGTGTGGTTGGATTCATCTCTGTGTATATATATTACCCCATGAGTGGCAACTGACTGATCATTTGGGTCACATGAAAAGAACAACAAAAGGAGAGAAAACTGTTTTCAAGCATGGCAGTCAGAAATTTGTGACTACACATATCCAGTGGCTTCCCTGTGATATCATAGGATGGCACAGAAGTGTCTGAAATAGAAAAGAGCATCAGTAGGCAATAGCCCAAGACCATTGTGTCTATAACCTGTACTGATAAGGATCGATGTTGATGAGACTAAAGATGACTGAAGTAGGATGTGCAGTAGGATTGAATGTACAGAAACATACATGCAGTATATTCATCATGAGTCATCCATCCTCCACAGAGTTTTAGTTTTTTTAATATCAGTATTATTAAAGTATTAAAATATGCGCATTTCAACACACACACAAATATATATCATATATATATATATATATATATATATAGATAGATAGATAGATAGATAGATAGATAGATAGACAGATAGATATAGTAATGTGCATGATGTACTGCTGTACATGTGTATGTGAGGGAAGCAGACCTGTTGGCTCTCCTGATACGTTGGTGGAGGAACACTTTGTGTGGCCATCATGGTTAGTGCTGGTGCTGGGGGCACATGTTGCATCATGGGACTGGTTCACATGGAGACTGTGGGACAGAAGCACAGACACAGTCCAGTCAGATGGACATAAGGACCACTGTGCTTTACTTGTATACAGCACTGTATACAGGGGCTTCAAATGGCTGTGAAGTGATTTAACAAACAGCTTAATTCCCTTGACTTGAAAAGCATGTATGGTCACCCGCTGTTGTTTTAAAATATGAAGCACTTAAAGTGACTTGACTAAATAACTAGTAATGACCTGCAACATGAGTGTTATATCTGTCATAAAGTATTTAATAGTTTGGATATACTTATATATCATAGTTAATCAAGCAGAAAGTAGAAAAGAAAATGTAGACATTATAATGCAACACCATGACAGACATAGCTTCCTTTGATATGAAATCTACTATTAATTACAGTAATTAATATTTTAATTAATCAATTTACAGTGCATTGTCATCATCTGTTCCCTCATACATTTCTTTTTCTTTTGTTCACAGGCCCATTCCTGTGTCAAAATATCTTTACCTCAACTTTGTCATAATGAATACATACCATATACTGTCTGTATATGTTTCATACATACAGATACAATTTAGATATTGATCTAATGATTACATCTAAACAGTGTCATGGAACATGTCTGTGCTATTCAGTCCAGAGAGATCTCCTGAGGGAGAGATCAGGGAGCAAGGCATGTGAGCCCTGCATAACACTGAACCGTGACAAAAGCTTTACTTTGACGAATCAATGTCCATGCTTTCAGCATACTGTTTCTATGTGGCTGGCAGTGCCGGATATCCAATGACCATCAGCATGTCTGTTTACTGGTAAATTTGACTGTGCTGAATGGTGATTTTACTGCAGTCTGGGCCAGGTCTCAAGAAACAGTAGAGAGGTATCAAGACTAACAGAAAATAATAGAATATGGGGCATTTTAGTTGTTACCGGACAATGTAGGCCACAAGTTTCATTTCTACCAAAAATCTAGGTCAAATGTGTCAAAAGTTTGACACAAGTAAAACAATTAATCAAATCATCAGGTTCTGTCGGTGATGATTAGCCCTGAATTCTTTCTTTCTCTTTCTCTCTCTCTCTCTCTCCCTATTAACAGTGATACCCTAGCGTTAGTGAAAATTTGACTGTGTATTTTCATCTCTTTCAAATTTTCTCTTTGTGGACAGCCTATGTGTTGCATCATGGCAAATAAACACTATTCAAATGTGGACAGACAGTCGTCCAAACAAAAGCTGCTCTTTGAAATTTCTCCTGGAGTCAAATTTAATGACAACAACAACAACGACGACGACAGCAAACAAGCAGTCTGTGTTTTCCTTCCACTAATCAGTGGCCCATCACCATTGTCAGAGGCCTAATTAACACTGGCCAGGGTCAGCCAGCACTCTCCAGTGACTCCTCGCCGTCAGAAGCTTCCAGATAATTGGCCCCTTGTTGCAACACACCGACTCAAAGCCCCTACCTGTGCCTTAACTCCTCCGGGGAAAAAACAAGTCCTGTCTGTGTGGTGCTCATTTTGTGCAAGCAGACCTCCCTCTTTATCTCCCTCTTTCTAGCATAAACACAAGACACTTTCCAAAGCACAGTAAATCCGGTAGTTATGGTGTTTAGCAGACGTGTTATAGAAATTACACATAGGCCAACACAAATATAAAGGGCACAGTCGTAAAAGCAGAGAAAGAAACAACATCCTTGTTTGCCTGTATCGATGTCATCTGCGCCATCTCTGTTAGCGGCCATGACTGTGCATACATTGTGGGAAAGTCTGTAGTGAGTGACCTCTGCATACCCTGAGGTGACCTGTCTGAGAACGTATGTCTTCCCCTGACAGACTGGCCATTCGCTCGATTTTCCATCGTGCAAAGAGCCTTTGAGTGTCTACTGGAGGAGCACTACAAATATAGACACACACTTTCCTCTGGACATGTCATGGAAGAAGAATGTCTGACATGTCTGCTGTTCAAAACTAATTATCTCCACAGCATGCGTCGTTTCCCCTTAGGGCCTACGAAGTTCACACAAATTCATTTTCTCAGGATATACGAGCTCTGATCTTCCAAGAAAGACACAGAAAACTTCTAGTTCTACACCAGACCAGATGTCATGATTTGACACAGATTTCAAGCGAGCAAGGACCACATGGTCGAAATGAGACGTCATCATCAGAGGGATCAGGGCACCTTGGTTACTTTGGTGTGGGCAGATGCACTGCCATGTTTGCCTGCTCTCTGCCCCTGTCTGTGTCAAAACCTTGATTATCATTTACATCCTGATGGTGGTCAAAATATAGGCCTAAGAATGTCAAATATTTCAGTGGACGCTGTAAACACGGTCATGTAATGTTCATATGATTTGTGAACGTTCTGCATAAATAAAATAAACCCAGACAGTAATGCATGCCTCACATGGTTAGGGCTTTTTTGGCTTCAAGGTCAAGTCAAATAAATTACCTGAACTTGACACCTGAACCTGAGCGATCTGATCACTGCCCTACATGCTTCATTTACAATATGCAACAAATTACAGCAAGTGTTACAGCAACATATCAGTTGTCAAAAAAACACAGTACTGTCTGCCATGCCAGAAGACGGAGAGACTTTGTCCATGACTGAGCAGACGACAGAAAAGTGATCATATAGTGATCATATAATCAAAGCCATCAACACCTCCATCTTTGCATCAGACGTCGAAGAAATGCATGGAATTTTCCAGAGCAAATTGGACTCTCGCCTCAAATTGCATATTTCATGAACCCCCAACCAAATCATACAAATTGAGGATGGTATGTGTGTCTGTGTGTGTGTGTGTGTGTGTGTGTGTGTGTATGTGTGCAAGTGTGTGTGTGATTTGTATACTGATTGCGCTCCTTCCCTGTGTTCTCAATCCAAATGATATCAGCCGAGAGGCATCTTCACTGTTATCTGTCCTCATTTTAATTGCAAATGTGGTGACTGAGCTGGTAATTAAATGGAAAATTGCACATTAATTGATGAGACTAAAGATAAAGCAATCCAATTATTGCACAGTATTTTAGGGTGCCTCTCAAGTCTGGGTCCCCAGAGAAATACAGTACCTGACAACACCAGTAAACACATACACACACAAACACACACACACACACACACACACACACACACACACACACGCACGGAAAGAGAGAGAGAGAGTGAGGAAAGAGAGTCATCATTGTAGTTTTACATTGAGGCATTGTACCCTTAGTCTAGATTGGTCTGCAGCTACATCTGTCCAAGTTGAATCAAAAAGTATATAAGAATAGATTTGAAAAGGTCTGCTATGACAGAATAAAGTCTCAAATGAACACCACATATAGTTGCACTGCCAGTTTCATAATGATAGCATTTTAGCGCACTGCTAGTGCTAATAATGTCTGGACAATGCATGTGACATAGAGTGTTTAAAAGAAAGTGCTTAATCAATAAGACTCCCTGAAGGAACTCTTCTAGGGCGGCCTCTGAAAAGCCAAAATTCATCATTCTTTCTTCTCACCATAACTACAGCCGCCATCCTTGGTCTGTTGGCTAGGAGAGCATCATTTCTACTAATGAGATGGCTCACTCTCTATTTCATTCTCTCTCCCTCTCACATACACAAAACAAAAACACAGGCACAGACTCTCTCTCTCTCTCATTCTCTTCTGTTCACTCTCTCCTAGTGTGAGAGCAGGATAAACAGACACTAAGCAGAAACAGGTGATGGTGTCTGGAGAGCTGGGGATGTGGCAGGATGTTTACTGCCCATTCATCACTGAAAAGCCTGCCATATTTATGTAAGTTGAGGAGCATATCTCCCCTATAATGTCTTTATAAATGCATGTTTACCACACACTTAAACACCACTTGTCAGTGTAATTGAGTCCGGAGCATACCTTAGCCATAGTGCCACTGAAAGCCACACGTATCATTTTCAGTGTTTATAGTACTTTAGTGTGCAATAACTTGGGTCTTTCAATACCAACGCTGACCCCGTTTCATTACCAGAAAATATAATTAATATACAATAAATATATATTTTGGAAAATTATTATTTGTGGTCAGGGTTCAAGCTAATTTTTAATTCTTCTTAGCCTATGTAGCATTTAAATGTCCTCCACACACACACACACACACACACACACACACACACACTTACACACACCTGCCCCATTCCAAACCACTTGTCTAAATATCACGAATCCTGGCATTTTTCAGCGTGAATAAATAAATCAGCCCATCTGAATCCATTTCCTCAATAGGAATCCCCTCCCTCTGGGCTGATTAGCAGGGGGACAACAGTAAATAGACAGAGGACAGTGTCAGAGAAAGCAAGGGAGAGACAAAGTATCAGAGAGTGAGAGAACGATAGAAAGGGTGGTGTGGAGAAAAGAGGAACAAGAAAGAGAAATAAGAGGGTACTGACAGCAGAGAGAGTGATAGAGAAAGAGAGAGAAAGAAAGGGAGGGAAAGAACATCTGATCGTGATAAAAAGAGGAAGTGTGGGAATGGTAATAGGAGAGAAGCACAGAAGAGAGAGAAGGTCTAGCTAGCTGATGCTAGCATGTGTGAGCTGGCAGAGGGAGGACCTAAGGGGCTGAAGGGGTTAAGACCCAAGCTAATGAAGAGGGGAGCGGCTGGGTGGTGGGGCCAGGGCCAGAAGGGCCTGCAATGGGCCTCTCAGTCCAGCAGAGATCCCAGAGCCAGAGGCCAGGCGCCCCACTCAGCTCATCTCATTAACCCAAGCTAGCAGCAGGTGGCGCGAGATCTAGCATGTTGCTTACAGCACGCTAACACAAAACACTCACTCACATACACAGAGACAAAAAAGAAAACGATTACACTGTTCAGATCTACACACAAATATCCATCCAAACACACATACACACACACACACACTTACACATGACTATGCACATTTGCTATCTTGGGCAAACAGAAACATCTAACGCAATCTCATGCAAACACTCTCTCATGAATTCACACACACATACTTGCAAATAAGAAACAAACCAAATGATAGACATTGCGAGACACTGTATACGTTGCAACCTATAGACGAGGAGTAAATAAGGTATGAGCAATCCCATAATAAATGGGTTCAAAGTAGCCTGAATCATGCAAACTACTTACAGCAGAGAACTGTCAAGTCTGCAGTATTTTAGTAGGTCACCTAGTATAGAGGGCCATGGTAGCCTGTCAACATTGCTCTCAGTTTTTACTCATTTGTCTCTATGCTAATTACGACAGAGAAAGTGTCTGATCTGCATTGGATTGCATCCTCTGTCCTTTTACATAAAATTAGATTAAAGACTTTACTCCAACAACTAATGCTGGAGCTGTGTGTGTGTGAGTGTGTGTGTGTGTGTGTGTGTGTGTGTGTGTGTGTGTGTGTGTGTGTGCGCGTGTGCTGAAATTTGGTGAATCCCAGAGGCCCTTGGCCCATATGCAAATCAGCTCATTAACATAGATAGATAAAAACCTATTCTTATGATTCCCATATTTTAATATAAAGAGTGTATGTAAATATGGGAGAAAAAGACATGCAAATCAAGTTGCCTACTTCACAACAAATGATGCCTTTCATATACACTATTTTTGTCATAAAATATATCCCTAAAATTTTAAAACCAGCCTTTGTACCCTCTCAGAGCACCACAGACAGGAAGCATTGTTGTTATTTGTTTGTCTGTTTTGATTACAAGATTGTACTGTCCTCCCTAATGAAGCAATGGAGACTTTCATCCTCAGTGCATTCTCTTCCTATAGCCTCAGGAGAAGTGGCTAAAACTAAGACATGGAGATACTCAGACTAATACAATAGTGCTTAGTTCACAACAATTTTGCAATGCAAGGGGGTATTCCAAGTAGGTGTTTAAGTGACAAACATAGGTAAGTTAACCCGGAGATAGTGGCAAACCTGGTAGTAGAAGAGCCTGGGGGTGCCATTTTCTTACCTTTACAAAGCCAAAGGGGTCCTCTATTAGGAGGTTTACAACTTTCTTTAGGGTTTAACTTATCCAGGTTTATGACTTAACCATCAATAACCCCCAGTACTGCATAATGTAAAGTTATAGATTAGCAATGCTACAATGGAGAATGTATATACTCATGGTGATTAAATCTCCAGTGAGCAACAGACCATCTCCATGTATTGAACTAAAAGTGAGTTAGTTTTCTCTCTATTTGTGTGCTGTTTTTTTTTTCCGTTGCCCCTGTGGCAAACGTGGAACCGCTGCTCTGCATTCAGCTGGTGACCGCGGCCCCATCTTGATATTATTAGGCGGGAAAAGAGCACAAGCACCGCGGTTCCATGGTTGACGCACAGCGTCTGCATTTCCTCTCTAAGCTGATAAAAATCGGAATACTGAAGCCTGAAATTCCGGTGAAATTGGAACTCCAGAGCTCACACAGAGAAACATAATCTTCAAGAGGAGAGACTGTCAAATCGCCATCCCTCCGCCTCCCCTGCCCTCCTCGAACACACACATACACACACACACATTCCCCGCTTCTCATGTCGAGCAAAGATACGCAGGGAGGACAGCGTGGTGCTTATCTTCCCCAGCATCGGAGAGCCTTTTTAAATGGATAGCTTCTAATCTCCTCATGAGCGGGGAAGAGGTGGTAGTGGAAGTGACAGCAGTGATGGCGGTGGTGGTGTGTTAGTGCTGGTGGTGGAGGGGGAGTGAAGAGAGAGTGGTGTGAGGGGTGGGGGGGCAGATGGGTGTCTGGCCAACTCTGTGCGCCACTCTCGGTCAACTTCAGCGCGCCGTCCAAGCACATCCGTCCGCGTGTGCCCGTGTAACAAATGGACCACATGACATGATAAACAGAACTCTCAGGGGACAAGGCATTTATCTACATCTTAGCTCACAAACTCCTCACACACACACACACACACACACACACACACACATGCACATGCACACAAATCGCTGACTTTTTCTGACTTTTTACATCTAAGAAAACAGAAACAATCTCAGCGGACACTCAGTCTTCCTGCTCTCCTTTAAGATCCTTCTCCCTCTCAGAGCTCTGGTTGCTGGTGTCTACAGATGGAGCCACACAAGGGCCACAGAGGCTCCAGACTGGAGTCTCACAGTCAGGATTTCCACAATGGGAACACAAGACACACCGCCTCAACACTTCAGGCTCTCTGCTGGTGCTGAATGCCAATCTGGGGGTGCCAGGCCTCTTGTGCTGGCACCCCGTGCCCCCACCCCGAACGAGGGCACAGCGGGTCCATGTCTATGTCCTTGGCTGGCATGTGCCAGTGGGATTTAGGGAGGTCAGTGCCTCGGATTCTGTAGGGTCCTGTAAGATTCATTCCAAAGGAAAGAGAAAAAAAGAAAAGAGAGAGAGAGAGGGCTGAGCGTGTGTTAGAGAGGAGCGATGGGGAGTTAATGAGAGCAGAGATTAGTGGAGCTGAGGCTCGGCCTCGGCCTTGATTGTCAGCGAATTCCTGCCGGGAATTTTTTGGGGGGCTCCATTTCAGACGGGCATAGAAGGGGACACCACAGAAGGCATGTACACTAAGATGAGCCGGCAAGGCCCCTTTGGGGAGAAGGGGGGGATTAGATTATCACACACACACATACACACACACACACACACACACACGTATGTACACATATGCACACATACAAACTCATATACACACACAGCTCACACTCACATATGATATACATACACACACACGGGTGAAGGGTATGTGTAGTGTCAGAACTTGTATGTATGGAGGAATTTCATGGCTTTGAATGTGAGTGTGCAAATAAAGTTAGTGAGGACATAAAAGCATGCAAAGAGCCTTGAATGGTTATCTCCTTATCCCCCCTCAAGGCTGTGGGGATCAACTAATCCACATGGCATTATGATGGGAACCAATTTGGAAGCGAAAAGTCTTGATGTAATTCCACTATAAATGTATGTATATGTGCATACCTCAAGAGATTTAAATGGCTTTGGCCTTACCTAGCTATTTTTGTTGTGTTGTGGTGTATGTTTTTGTTTTCTTTCTTCTAAACAAGTATGTGTTTTTTGTATGTTTTTTGCTTTCTTCAAAACAAAAACTGGGGATAGAAGCCAAACAGAGAGGTGGAGGGGTGGAAATAAGGTAGTTGGCAAGTTAAAGACCCAGCTGGTGGTAAAGGAATGAAAGATGGAGAGAAGAGAGGGGGACGAGTGAACGAACGAGGGAACAAGACACACAGTGAAACGTCCGGCCTCGCAGTCGCGCTCCAAAATGAAAGGGAGGGATAATGAGGCGGGGTTTGCTGCTCTTGGCCCCAGGATCTTGTGTTTGTCTTTGCTCGACTCAAGTCGAATGGAATCCTTGGAAACTCCAAACAATCCAATATTAAATTTCCTCAGCGATGCCGCAGGGACCAACCAACAAAGCATTTGTGAGTGTGTGTTTGAGTGCACATGTGTGTGTATGTGTGTGTGTGTGTGTGTGTGTGTGTGTGTTGGGTGGTTCAGTTAAAGTGAGGAAGGATGGGGGTGTCTGTGGGGGTTAGGGGATGCCATTAAGGAGCTCATTTAGTTTAAAAAAACAAAGGCCTACTTTTCTCCGTGCCATCCCAAAAAAGCTTGACAGCTAGGTAACACTGGCTCAGAAACATGTATCTCTGTGTGTGTGAGTGTCTGTGTGTGAATGTGTGTGCATGTTGCTCACTAAAGAACTCTTCAGCTTTGTTGCATGAGTCATGATATGGTTATGATTCACTGCTTCAGAGACACGTCAGAGCAATAAAAGGTGAAGAGTTAAATATGAATGCAACATGACTTATGTGAATGTTAATGGACAAGGTCTTGTACAATCTCCCTAAACCAATCACATACACACATACACTTACACACACATTCACCAACAAACACAATACACAAACCAGCATACACTCACGCACACTCACACACACACACACACTCACACACACACACACACACACACACACAAATACACACGACACTGTACACAGACTACAGGCCTGTGGCTCACACTATCGTCTTCTGAAGGCCCAGTCTCTTACTGGGCTGATGGAGAAGCAGAGGCCAGCCAGTACAGCCCAGAGCCCTGGGCTCAATACAGCAGATAGAGAGAGAGAGAGAGAGGAGCAGAGCCCGTCTGGGCTGGGCTAGGTAGGGCAGGGCAGGGCTGGTCTGAGCTCGGCTGGTCTGCCTGGGAGGCTGGTTGGACATCTGGAGCCCATTAGGGGCCGGGAGGACACCAGATCCCCCCAGAGCAGCAGGCTGGATGGGTGGCCCACTGCAGCACCGCGGCCCCCTTTCAGCAGAGGGATCCGGGGCAGGCTGATTGATGGAGGGGCTGCTGGACGGGGGCCCACAGACCTGAGCTCCAGCCCAGACTTCACTGCACCACATCACAACCATCACCACCACTACCACCACAAATACCACTAATGCCAGGAGGACCATCATCAGCATTACTAGCTGTACCCCTGTCACCACTGCAGGAGAGATAAGCATACCAATGCACTACTGTTCAGAACACTACTGCTGCACTACTGTGCATGTGCAAGATTAGCGTAGGGCAGTATTTAAGTGGTTTTAAAAGAATTTACAACGTTTTCATAACCATGCAGTTATTACTGTTTTACTTAATAAAATAGCAATATTAATATCCGTCAAAGGACATTATGTTGAATTGCAAAAGCAATCATGAGAGGAACACCAGTGATTTTGTGGATTTTTGTGACTATTTTATGAGAGGAGTTTGTAATATTATACACCTAGTTACACACTTGTGAGCATTTAATGACTGACTCCAGTCCATATAAAAAAAGAAAAGGTGCACACCAGAGAGTCACTTCTGGAAGGAACCACACATTGATGCAGATCAGTGCACCACAAGACATCAGGGTCCTCACGAGCTGTTGACATTTTAAAGCAACTGCAGAGAACTATGTTGTTTAATAATTCATCTGGACAGTGAGTTATGACAACATCTATTCCAACTTTTATGTTGAGATTATGCAAAAGCATTCAGAGGATGCCTGAACAAATACCAATCCCAAGAGCAGTGGTATGGCGGTAGAATTAGGTGAGTACTTGTGCCTGTGCCTTCAGGTTTCTAGTTGAATCAGGCCTTTGCAGAGTGTCTATCAGTGTTCTTTGCACCTGAAGGGAGCTTTCCATTTTGAAATAACCCATTTTAAGCTCAGTCCAAAGATGAAGTCAAATCTCCAAATTTTTTGCAAAGCGGCAGATGACACCATGCGAAATGTCAAAAGACGGAGCAGTTATATAAATAAAAAAGAGAGGTATTTCAAGTAAATGGCATCCAAACCTACTTCAATTATTTCAGTCAGCCTCACCAGCGAAATGGACTTAATTAAACGGACTTGTGAGGGAGGGGAGAGGAAGAGGACGGGAGCGAGGGAGGAGGCGGACGAGTGCGTATCAGCGATGTGCACAAAGCTATGCACCAGCACTGTCGACCACTCTTTTCAATTTGACTTCAAAGAAAGAGAAGGATGAAAAAAATATATAATAAAGAACCCGTCTCGGCTGTTTTTTTTTTCTTTCAGCAATGTAAATTGCACTATTCATTCCCAGTGATTTTTTTCTCTTTCTTTCTTTCTTTTATCATTATTCAGATATGACAAAAATACATGAAAAGTGAATAAAAATGATTTTATTCCTAGCTAAATCCCCAATAATCCTCTTGTGCCTTTCCAAGTCTGCCTCTGAGTGTGACCTTTTCGCAGGAATTCTGTTTCCATGGAAACCAAATTGCAACCACCCCCCTCACCAGCCACCAGCACCACTACTGCCACCCTTCCGTATGCATTTCCATTACCATTTAAGAAAAAAATGTATTCACAAGCTTCCAAAAGTGCATTTTTCTTCCCTTCTCCTCACTTCTGCTGTTTGATTCAGCAACAATTTCCTGTTTATTGAGGCTAAGGTAATCAATGCAGGTTCCCCATCAGATTCACTTTGGTTAATGTTCTTATTTACTGTAGCAAATATGGCTACCTCAACGTTCATCAACTGTTATATACACTGATCAATACAACTATGTAAACATGTTGTTCTTTTGAGACAATTTACTGGATGCATATCTTGTATTTTCACTTGGATGATGGCAGAATTGCATATGCGCCATTGACACTAAAGATCTAGATGCATCTGCCGCATAGTGCTCGCACAGACGGTCTGTGGGTGGGAGAACCATCTATAATTTGAGACTATAAAAATACTTTGCCCTTCCAGATAACAATAGGCAATACACACGCACACACACACACACACACAACAGGCAGCACGGAATGAAGCTTCACCTCACAGAGAATGTCTTTTGTGCTCATGTTGGTAAATAAGGTCAGTATTCAGAGACACATGATGCAGACATGTTTTTCCGATACATGCAAAGTAATGCAAAAAAATGACGATGCTGAAAAAAAGTTTTCAGTGTGAAAGATCTAACACCCGAGAGCTCACTGCACTGTGAATTCCTTTCAGACGTGATGGGCATGATGTGGGCATCATGTGATAGAAATTGACTAGGAAACATACAGTATGACATAAAATGGCCATAAATGCTAAAGTTGTTGTAGAGCCATAAGTGGTTTGAGTAAGCTTAAAATGAGACTGGGCCCCTTCGTGTGGAGCTCTCCAGCCTGAGGAGGTATGTGTCAATGAGTGTATGTGTGTGTGTGTGAGAGAGAGAGAGTGCGAGAGAGAGACAGAGAGTGTGTGTGTGTGTGAGAGAGAGAGAGAGTGTGTGTGTGTGTGTGTGTGTGTGTGTGTGTGCCACTGCTGGAGCCCAGAGATAAGCCTGCGCTGGAGGGATCCCCTGTGGGCCACAGGCTAGGTGAGGGCCTACCACACACACATCCTGGCTAACATGACTAGTACTCATGTAAAGGCCAAACACTCTCTCTCTCTCGCCCTCTCCCTCTTTCTCCAACTCCTGTCCACTTTTCAATTTCTTTTGTTGTTTTATTTGTTGTCTTTCATGACACACATCTCACTCCAGTTTCTGTTCTGTTCTTCTCCATCTTCGCATTCCTCATGAGCCATCATCTTCTCCTTCTTCTCTCTTTCAAACTGGTCCTTTCTGTATCAGTTATACACAGGACCACTTTGGTGGTCCAATCAATGTTTCAGTGTGTATCTGTTGAAAGGTTTTTCCTTTCAGTACTGAAGTTAGAACAAAACATTCCTTAATTCTTTGTATGTCTTTCCCCGTCTTCTAGGCCATACTTTCCCCTTTCCTCTCCTTATTTTGAGTAGGTAGAGGAAAACATAACATTCACAGTCTCCCCACTTTTTCCAGCCTCTCTCTCTCCCTCTCTTTTCCTCTCCATTAGTTCTTGTATTACTGCTATTAAACTGTAATCTTCCCTACTCTTTTTCTCTGCCTATCCTTCCTTTTCTCTCTCTCTTTTCCTCTCCCTGTCATCATTCCTTTTATAGCTACTGTTAATGTGAAAGCTGTCCCTCTCTTCTCTTCCCTCTCTCTCTCCGTTTCCCCCTCTCTTTCTTCCTCTCTCTCTCTCTCTCTCTCTCTCTCTCTCCTGTGCTCTTTGCTAGGCTCGGACAGAGTGGCATTCCCATGCGCTGAGCTCAGAGAGGGACGGCAAGTGGAATTCAGTGGCGGGATTGTTCTCCCGCACACAAGCCCCTCCGCTGGTTGCCAAGGAGACCGCCATACCACAGATCTCACCCCAGAGGTTCGCGCCACTCGGCCCCAGCGGGGGGACACTGGCAGCTGCAGGACAGCTGTTAACGGTGGGGGAAGACGGCTTCAGACGCTGGCCTGCAACTACAATCACTGAGAGAGAGAGCAATGACAGCTGGCTAACCACATACTCTGGGCCTCTTGTGTTAAGGTGTGTGTGTGGGGGGGGTGGGGGGTGATGTGGTGTGTGTGTGTGTGGGAGTGTTTGAGTGTGTTGTGTGTTTGGTGTTGGGGTGTGTGTCTATAGGCTCTTTTGGGGGGGACAGATACCGTGGGGGAATGGGTACAACATATTGACACTGAAAATAGACCGCTAATAAAGTCCTAGACAAAAAGTTCTAGTTCAGAGATTTGACTTTTATGTGCACTATTGACAATAAAAACTTCACTGAGGGATATTCAGCTATTTGTCATTCACAAATCCCAGAGTACGCATTTTGGCAGTGCTTTAAAACATGAAACATCTTACAAGACATCTAGACATTTATTAGTATTTGACAAATGGTTGATATGCAGCACACACTCTAGTGTCAAACACATTTTCAGCTTCTGGAGCTAATTGACAACAGTGCTTAAACATGACACAGATGAAGGGGGAAATGGTTGAAATAATGTTCGATTTACAGGCTGGACTTTAACAAGCAATAAAAGTCTGGTTCTACTAGGGAGACCTGATTCAGAGACTAAACAAAAAGGCTTTGGTTTCCTCAGTCCTGTTACTCTGTCTTTTCAAAATATCCTTTTTGGACAGGGAGATATTATTGCTATCATTATTATTATTATCTTTCTGTTTTACTTTTTACTTTTATTTCAGCTGATGATTCCTATTTAACAACATTCTCTAAGCACATATCTTTCCTTAAGATAATATCTGATTAATATCTGACTAATATAAGATTAAATTCAGTACTTCTATTTATGACGTGTGAATGATCCCTTTATCCCTATGCAGTCTGTGATGATGAGCCTCCTATAATGGGACTTGTAATATGTGACTACATATCCTTAAAATAGTAGTTAAAAACATTAAACTACTAAAACAGCATAACTAGACATACCATAAAAGAAATGTGATTGTGCGCATCTTATTTTTAATGAATACATACAACAGTGAGTTCATTGTTAGGGAGTTGTAGCAACGATGAGGACAGAGGAATGATTGTTGTTAGTGTGTGTATATATATATATATTATTTTTTTAAAAAAATTTTTTAAAGAGCAGTTCTTTTTTAGCGATGCTCATTTTTTGGGCTTCTTCCCTCCATCTGTTTTGTTTTCCTTCCATTTTCTTTTTTTGATGAGCCGGGTCCTCGGTCCCCCCAATAAAATCCCATTAGCTCTTAATGAAGTCGAGCTCACTGCCTCTCTCGCCCTCACCTCATTTAGCACGATTGTCTGGCGGCCATTAGCACGGAGGCAATTACAGCCGAACGGCGAGAGTAATTGGAAATGCCGACGGGGACCCCAAGAAATGGGAATAAATAAAAAAATATTCAAACTAATAAGCCTCCATTGAGATGGTGGTGGTGGTGATGCTGTGGGTGGTAGTCTGTGTGTGTGTGTGTGTGTGTGTGTGTGTGTGTGTGTGTATGTGTGTGTGTGTGTGTTGTGGGGGGGCAGGGTGAAGGGGGGCAAGCTAAGCTAAATCAACATAATTTTAATCATGCCTGCTAAAGTACAGACGCTGAGTGAGGAGCTGCAAAGCTAGCGATGATGGCAGAGGCTGAGGTGAGCGCTGAGGAGGTCGAGGGTAGTAGGCCAGCGAGGTGTGAAACAAAGAGAAAGGCAGAAATAAATGAGCTGCTCAAAAGTGAATGGGGAAGCTGCATAGCAAGGCCATGTAAGCACCATTTCCTGTTGTTAGACCTGCAATATGCATGTATCTGACTCACTAATAGGCAGCAAAAATATCAAGATCATTAGAATATCAGGCATAATAATGCATGCTGTTTGAATGGATTTTTTTTTTTTTTGGTTGCCGGTACAGAGGCACTAGTTTGCAAACAACACATGCATTATTATCACCACAGAGACATTTTCATGCATAAAGCTTTACAAATTAATAGATATTCTGCAACTTTATTCTCAGGCTTTCTTATGCTCTGCTTTGGGTGTATGCACACAAGCTCATCATTCTTCTCTATCATGTAAAATTCACAAGACATCTTATCAAACAGAGTTCATAGATCACAGCTCTTGCCCAAAGAAAGGCCATTTTTTTAAGCTATTCCATCTGTCAGATAATATTTGAACAAAGGTCTGAATAGTTTGTGGCACTATGTCAGTAACACAAAGAGGTAGCTACATTATTTTTCTAATCCCCAAACAGGAACCTGTATTATCTATCTATCTATCTATCCATTTATTTATTTATCTGGAGTGGGACAATGCATCATTATGTCTATATACTACAGCTATTACTAAATTATGATATACGGGTCATGCCTGAACCTGTCCTGTGTTATATAATAACTGCTTTCTCTTACAATCTGATCTGATTTATGATGGGCTGGACAGTGCTTTAGTCATTGTCATAGCAGACATGAGTGGCATTCCTCCACTTCTCCAATTAGTCTAACCGCCCTGCCTTTATCCCATCTCATGCTTGCTGCACTGCAGTCATGTACTCATCCTACCTATCTGTAGTCGGATGTTTCACAAACACAAAACTACAGTGTACCTACACCATACATTACATATAACACTAGTTACAGCATTTTGCCAACAATCACGTCCTATTAGACGTGTAGTAAAAATGCCTGTGCCTAAAATCCCATGAAGTTGGCTACATGGACGGTATTCGAGGTACAGAGTTTGTAAACAGTACTTCATGATGTAGATACACTGTCATAATGGTACTGCAATATAAATGGAACCTTAAAGAACAATCTCCAAATTCTAATGCCTCTGCAACTTCTGTAATTCACTACAATAAACATGCCACAGAGTATTAGTATTCTTGCATGGCTAATTAGTTTGTTTTATGTGTTGTTTTCTAGTCTTGTTTATGCAAGTTTAATGTTGGTCTCAGATTTCATTTTAACATGGGGAGAAATTCATTCCTCTTCTGCCCCCCGCCGTCTTGTGCTATCTTCTGTACCTTCTGTGCTATAAACCCCCCCCCTCATGTTGAGATTATAGCACTGATTAATAATGTAAACAAATTATACAACAACTTATCACAAATACAAAGATATTCACAGCGAATGTTTTCATCTATTTTTGCTAAATGACAGGTCAACTCATGTGATGGGTTTTGCCTCTGATTTGTAACCACAGAACGACAGACTAAAAAACAGACCACAGCACACAGAACAGCAGACTACTGACAAAAACTATGACTCACAGTAGCCAGTGGGAAAGTGATATCATCACTTTGGTTCTCTCAACAGCAAGATTGCAGAAATCAAAAGAAATTATTCACTCAATCTTAAACTTCAAGAAACACATATGAAATATAACCACTTCTTGCTAGTGACAAAAGTATCTTTTAGTATCTCTCAAGTCTAGATATAAAACTATAATAAAATATCTGGCTGTGACTTAATGAATGTCAAAAATGAGAATCAGGACCATTCAACATGCTTCCATTAAATGAAAGCTTCTAGATACTTGCTCTCCTTTCATTAATAAACTGTAAACACAGGTTTTACATATCAGCATCAGCAGTGATATATTGCCTTTGGAAGAATAAGATAATTCAAAGCGGGAGATTCCACTTGGCTCTGACAGCAAGGCTGGCTGGCAAAGGCTGATGCCCGGGCATCTCAGCAGATCTGCCAACCCCCCCCCACCTTCCCCTAAGCCAAGCAACAGGTGGCAGAAACCTGATCTGTGCCTGTGTTCCGTCTCTGCCCTCTGCGAGTGCTTGGGCATCCTTCCCAAAACCCAACGAAGGGGTAAAGAGACCGAGGTGAGACCCCTCAGAGAAGCAGAGGTCGTCAGGGGTCAGGCTGGCACCATGTGCCCAGAGAACACAGAGGGAAACAGAAGGTCGGGTCCCATAATAGTCTGACAGAGCCTCCAGAGGGGCCAACCACAATGGCAACGGGCAAATGCCAAACACAATGCCCCTCCAACACCCATTTCCCTGTCTATACAATGGAGCTGCCACACCTGGCCCTCCTATATTCCTGCCATTTCCCACATCTATGTCGTTTAAAAAATATGAGAACATAGGAGAACCTTTCTAGATCCCTTATACAATAGTTCTTGAGGACTCTGAAAACATACCAACACCAGCAAGAACAGAAAGTCTCAGTCAAAAACACACATGCTATCCTTGAAATGGTGGATAGTGAAACCTAATGACGGGTTAAGCCCCTTATAGTTAACAATGCTAAAACGATCTGACTAGAGATCTGCCTCACACTGTTATCCCCCTTGGCACCGCGACAGAAAATGTTTATTTGCTTCAAAACATCCACAAACAATCATTTCACCCATCAGGAGAAAAAGGGCTCTCCAGCCCGGAGGAGATTTAATTAGCAGAATCTCGTTAGGTCTAACAAAATTAAGTGTAAAACAATACTCGGCAGGGCTCCGTAAGAGGCCGAATCTGAGTGTGATTAGGGCCACAAGGACACAGAGAGAGAACGAGAGTGAGAGAGAGAGAGAGAGGGAGGCAGAGAGAAAAGTGGGGGCAGGGGAAGAACAGAGCAATAGAATGGAGACACAGAAAGATGTTGAGAGAGAAAGGCGAGAGCGAGAAAGACTGGGGGAAAAGGGGGTGAATAAAAGAGGAGAGGGAGGGAGAGTGAGAGAAAGAGAGAGAGAGAGTCACTCGCTCCATGCCACTGACAGGGGAAATGGCTCAGAATACCCAGCTGCTTTCACACTCAATTAAAGAGACTTGCCAGTCCTTATGTCCACTCCCCTGCTAAAATGTGACGCTTAACTTACATCCCTTACATCCCAAAATGTGACAATTAACTCTTCTGTCCCTTCCTGTGACAACAACAATGTGATGGTTGAACTGTTCTGCCCATGCCACATTTGCTTACCATCTACACAATGCAAGCTTTATTCAGCATGTTAGCACTTCAAAGTAAAACTTATTTTGCCAGTGACTTATTCTGAAAGACTTTAATTTTAACTGCACTGTGCAGTGGCTAAAAATCGATGCAGCAGCTGCAGATCTCACTAAAGTCCCATTTCATCAAGTGCTATGAGGATTTCAGATAGTACACTCAGGCTCAGTCAGTGAAACAACACAGAATAAACACTATTGTGTCTTTAATCGCCACAACTAAGAAGTGATTTTGAGGATGATTCTCAACTGAGGGATGTGATTTTGGCACTAGAACAAGGAAGAAATGAAAGTGACCACTTCATTGCTGCAGTTATAATATTAACTTGGCAGCTGTAACTCTTCAAAGATATTTTTAGAGGTGGAGGTGTCATGCCCTCACACTAATGTTTTTTTTTTTTCTTTTTTCTCCTTCTTCTTCCTCATTCTCAAAGCAGTCATCCTGCTGGGCTTCTCTAACCCCAGACGACGGAGAACAAGGGTGTAGTGTTCTGTTGGTCCACGAGCGCTGAGGCCCCAGGTACATACGGTGAGCCTGGCCTTGGCGCTGTGGGATGCACACGCACAGAGGGGGAACACGCAGACAGACAGACGGACAGACAGACAGACTGTGAGGGAGAGATGAAGAGAAGGAAGGAGTCAGTCAGCCATGTTGTCTTCAGGCTCCCCTTTAACAGATCTTAGGTGAAGGTAGTAGGAGGGGGAAGAGTCACACTGTTTTTCCCCATTTTTGCTCTTCCTATCTCAATCTTCTCAACAAAGCACTGAAGTCGGGGCAGACTTGGAAAGTCGACTGCCATACTGTCTACAAGTCCCAATCGACCCCCAATCACTGGCAAAGGTGGATGGATGAGGAGTTTCATTCTGTCTCCCTCTCTCTCTCTTTCTCCCTCTCTCTTCTCAGCAAGCATATCTCCTGTTTCCTCAGGGTCGGGTTGGTCCCTCATCACACCTCCTGCTGCTTCCCATAATCTCGCCCAAGCCCTGGAGTTGAACCCCCTCCTCTCTCTCCTTCGCGCCCCCTTTCCATACCACCCACTCTTTTACTATCCCCAGTTCTTTCCCCCTCGCCCCTGGAGACCCAGGTAACCTTCCTGTTGACGTCAAAGTGAATTAGGACAGAGCAGAGCGGAGCAGCTCCCCCCGGGGGCCTGGCGGACTAATCACCGCCTTTGCTCACCAAAACCACACAGGAAGCATTAGCATTCTTCAGGCAGCAGAGCAGCACATCTGGCTCTGCCGCCTGGGCGCCAAGCCTTCTTTACTCGCACACTCACACACATTCACAACACACACACAGACATGCGCACACACTCACACACACACACACACCAGGCCTTCTGTTTTGAGGAGGAGGTATGGAGTGAGTGGGCTAGGATGGGAGAGACCTTACCACCTACATACACAAACTTCATAAGCATCATGCATAAACACAACCTCACTTGCATACACAAAGTGCAGCGACCTCCTACACAAACACACACACACACACACACACACACACACACCAGACATGTGGCCTCATTATGGTTTTTGCCTAATGAATCATGGGCTTGCTTACTTAGTCTTAAGCCTGATGACTGCAGTAGAGGTTAAAGAGAGAGAGAACCACACCTCTGCTTTCAGGATTTCAAATATTTAGGTAAAATTGGATCACACTTTTAATGTGTCATAACGGCACCTACTTTCTTAATGACTTTTTTACTTTATGAACAAAGTTGTCTATTTCCTTTCCTTTCTTCACTAATCTGAGTTTTCCTATATGTAACTGATCTTTAACATACTTGCCAAGTCAAAACAAAACAATTAGACTTATCAGACATCCAGGAAGGTTAACTGACATTATCTGGAAACCAGTGGGAGTTTGCACAGCTGATCTCCCATAGTGCTTTGCAAGCACAGCCCCCCGGCTGTTCAAACTCTGTGATAACAACAGCTGCTCAGAGGTTTTCATACCTCATGTTACTATGACGACAGCAAGCTAATTCATATGCACATTCAATCCCTTCAAAAAAAGTAATAAAGAGAGTAGTATAGAGACTGAAAATAGAAGTATATATAGTCTGCTGAAACAAAGAGTCCACCCTCACAATCATTTTCCTGCTTTGTTTCGACTGTGCCTTTGTTTGCTCTCAGCAAACTTTTGACCCTCAGATCTATCAAATATTTATGTGGGTGCAAAAAAAAATCCAAAAACTGAAAATAAAAAGTTTGCATCCGCATTTCAGCAGCTTTAGAATTCACCAATGTGCACACTAACTTCTTCCTTATGAAATCAACAGGCTGCCATGGTTAACACAGAACATTAGAGACTATCGTAGCACAAATCTTACAGAGAGGACAGGGTGGAAGTGATGAAAGAACTAGATAGAAATGTATTCCTCAGCCATTTATTTTCCATTTAAATTAACACATCATAAGGAAGAAAAACGTCTATCAGACAGCAGTAGAAAGGAATGGAGATTTTCTGAAAGGGTGCATTGGACAGGTCCCTCCTAACATGTTCAATCACTTGCTTTGAAAGGGAAAAAGAGGAGAGAATAAAATGGTGCGATTAATAGATTCTTCATGGCACAAGCGGTGCACTTAAAGGCCAAGATGGCTGAATTCTTGGGAATTAGGAGGGATTTAGAGGACAATGGCAGGTACTCCCACTGGGGTAACTGGACCCAACTTGGCGTCAGGAGCGGCTTTAAACTCCACATTAAACCACTGCACAGCTGACAAAGCTGGGCTAGACACAACACAGAGCCCACAATGTTGCATGCACAAACACACTCACCCACACACACACACACAAACACACACATATGTAGGCTTACACACACACACACACACACACACACACACACACACACACTCCTTATTTTAATGGTGGCACTTTTCTGTTATAGAGCTTCATTCCTGTTTCCTCTTTGTAAGCAGAATCCAAACAGGAAAAGGAATTTCACGCTAAAAATATTCAGCATGAAAAGCTGGTAGAACTTAACCACTTCCTCCCTATTTGAAAGCTTTGTTTGTTACAGGCATCTCATCTTGATGCTATTTCATCTGTCTACAGCATTTTGGACTTTTCAAGGCACCTTAAAGAAAAAAAAAAATCTGTGGCTGTCAATATCTATGTCCTGAGTCAGAACAGATTGAATGCGTTTTATGAGTTTAGGATATCCTCAAATCATTGCCTAATGTGGGTATGCTGTAAACACGTGTGTGTGTGTGTGTGTGGATGTGTTTGGTGATTTCAGAAGTCATTTGTTCTATCTGAGTCGGCGCTTAACTTTAATTCGGCCCCTTCAGAGTTCCCTTCCAGCTCACGCGCTTTTCCACTCAGAGCAGAACACCAGGGTGAGCTGGAGCTCAGCCAGCACAAGCCTCTCTCCCAAACCAGACAGCGGCTGCTCACCGGGCTTCCTGTCCAGGGACTTAAGGAATGAACCATGGGTATGGGGGGAGTATGTGTGTGTGTGCGTGTGTGTGCATGTGTGTTTAATGGAGAAGAGAGACTCTGTGTGTGTCTTTGAGAGAGTGAGAGAGAGTGAGCATGTGTGTGTCAGTGTGATAGAGGAGAATGTGTCTATATAAATGTGTCTGTGTGTGTATGTCAGACCGCGAGAGAGGGAGTCTCAGTCTGTGTGTGTGTGTATGTGTCAAAGTGTATATGCGTGTGGGTGGTTTGAGGGGAGAGGAAGGGGGTGTTCAGTTTTCATCAGGAGCTCAGCTCCAGCCTCTCCTAGGCCAGCCTCGTGCACTACACCGTACTCATACAGATCTCCGTCCAACCGTCCAACAATACAGCAAGCCAGATAAAAAATAATAAACACCCCCCGACTCCCTCCCTTTGAAGAACTTACAGTACAAAAGCCAAGTTTGTAACAGATAACCCTTCTGCTTTGAAGCACAACACACAATGCCAGAGATCTACCCCCTCCCTGATCTCTTGCAAACTTCTGCTTCTGGGATGGAGTCATACAGGCCCATTGTGAGAAGCTCTGCTGGGGGAGCGAGCCTCTCGGCCCAGTGAGGAATTCCCCTCTGCTTTCTGAAGTCACTGTGACCTTTAGCCTGTTTTCTATGCCTCCTGCAGACCGGGGAGGAAATGGTTAACCCTTTCCACAACTCTGAGGGTGTGTGCTGTGTGTTTTTTTTTTGGATATATGTGGAGGACATGGTGTCTTTAAACATGGCTGAAAGTTGAGAGGTGAGGTGTGATTGGCTATATTAAATGTCTATGGCTGTTTATAAATATCTCGGCCACGGTGCTGAACATCTCTGCTCTTCTTTATGTGTGTGTGTGGTTTTTTTTTTTTTTTTTTGAAGGGTGGGGGGACTGAAAGCCAAGTGATGCCCGTGACATGTTCTTTTTGTTATCTTTCACCTCAGTTATTAATGCAGGCAAATAAAGGCCTTCCAACTGGGAATACCAGCGGTCTGGTGAAGACCAAGCATTCCCTGGCCCGTGTGTGCTCTCTTTCCCTTTCTAACCCTGCTCATCTTAGCCTAGACATGGCCATGGCACTCATCCATATCTTTTTGCAGCTAGATCTCTCTCCACTAGTGACAGCTGTTTACATTTTACTTTTAGCACAGTGCTGTCAACAGCTCTATTCTGAAGGACAAAATCAAAACGGGACAGAGGAGCTGAGGGGATGTTTTGGTCCTGATAATGCAGCTAGCTTTCCCTTTTGGCACTCTCCATCCCTGGAACATCTTCATCATACCTGCCTTGGTTTTTTTTTTTTTTTTTTTAAGGCAATGACATTTAAACGTGAACTGATGTTTAGACTGGCTTGGATTGTATTTTGGCCTGTTCCATTGTGTGGAAGACATCTCCTCTGATTATATTCCATTGCTGCCTAACCTGGCTGTCCGACACTAAAGACGGAATAAAGACAAGAAAATCGAGATGATTCATCTAATCACCAAAACAGACACTCCATAGACAGCTTCTCGCATCGCTTGGAAAAGCAGCGACAACAACCAAAGAGGAACATTTTTCTATTTAATTTCTTTTTGTTCATTTATTATCTTTCTATCTTATCTTCATCTGGCTGACTTACAATTGTTGTTCTAGAGGCCACTGATATTAAAATGTATTTAATTCCTATCATTGCACTGAGCCAAATGATTTTAAGGAAATAAAACACAAGATAAACATGAATGACAGAAGATGCTGTCAATCAATGGGATAATTCAGAGTATGTTAAGAATTCTATAATGCAAAATTGAAAAAAAATAATTTTGTTTGAGCAGCTTTAGCTGTATTTAAATATGTGACCAATATACCTTTTGTTTTGATGTTTTAAGCAGAAGCTCCAGTGTTACAGTTACAGTGTACAATTTGTTCTCTCTTTAATTAGAAAGCACTTTAGCATTCTACTCTTCATGAACTGAAGCATATGATTGCAATAGAACATAGCATGAGAGTACAACACACATACATACAAATCAGGGATTGATTCAGGTGTTATTTTCTGACCCCAAACATTTTCCCTAAAACGCACTGAAATAAATACCAAAAGCATAGGAACACAACACATAGTCACATCATCTACATCTGACGTAAATTCACAGCACACACAAAGAACGATCTCTGGATAAGTAGTGCTGGATCCATGCTAGTATTTCAAAGGTTCTGGCTCCAGCAGGTCACTAAATCATCTAATAAGCCAAAGCCAAGGAAAGCCACAGGCTTTACGGTATCCCTGCGGCTAGCATGCCTTAATGCTTTATATTGCTGGGATGAAAGGTTGGCCTTAGTATTTTCTGGGGCAAAAGCCTTGTAAAATAGAACTCATGTATTGCGTTGAAAATAAAATGCACTTCCACTTCAGCCAGATTTACAAGGATTTATATTTTTATATCATGCTTCTATGGGATGTGAATGTAATACTCTCCACTTGATTGTGTTCTGTTAGCTACTACAATGGCATGGATAGCAATGCTATTGTCAGCCATTCAAGGATAAGGAACACCATCCACCTCTGAGAATCCCCTATCAAAGCCATCACTCTGTACCTGGTGTTATGGACAAAGGTAGAGTACACAGGTACCAGCCTCGTCAATGCTACGCTTTTATTGGTGAGTGTTTGTGAACTCGGCCCAATCAAGCATTTAGACTAGCGTGGAGTTATATGTTTAGCCTCCCAGTCTGCCTTGTTTTCCCAGTACTACTGCTGCTGCTGCTGCTGTCTGTGCTGAGGCTGCTGTGCGCTACATCGCTTCTCATTCCTGCCAGTCAACGGCCCATGGAGCTCCAGTCTGGCTTCTCTAGTCCAGTATCAGCATCTGTCTTACACTGGATCTCCATTCTCCAGCTGTTCAACCATTCACCCCTCATTGCAAACTTGGAGCCTAGAACTGCCTGCTGTTCAATCCAGCCTGTTACAATATGCTTATGACATGTTCATGTATCCAAATATGAATGATCATAAAATGCTAATAAAATCTTTACCACTGCGGTATTTCTCACAAGTAATTGTGAGAGGGAACTTTTAAGATGATTTGGTGCCTCTAGCTATGAAAGAATCTAGTGGTTTACTCATTCAGCTCAAAAAAAGACTGCACAATGAATTGAATATTATAAAGTTCAATGGTGCAGACCTTGTCAGATGCAGAAGGATGGTGAGGATGCATCAGATGAGCTCATGAGGTGTCAACCATTATCAGGAAGAAACTCCATACACCCTGAAGCAAAGTGTCTATCCTGCTCTACACTGACAGCCTTGTGGGCTATAGGGAACAACTAATGCTAATTTGGCTCTGCAAGCCTAAATGGTTTCTGCCAGCAAGTATCTGGCAGTGTGTAGAGGGGAAAAAAAGAAGTTTAAGAGCTGTGCCTGCAGGTATGGGCAAAACACAGGTAAGGACTGTTGGCAAGCTCAGAGCCCCACCAATAGCATTCTCCCTTGCTTTGGCGCATAAGCAAAGAGGTCAGGCCATGCATGCAATCCCAGCTCCCACTGTGCCCTGACTCTGTTGCTGATCCCAGGTCAGTGACAGCTTGCCACCATCATCTCTCTTTCTCTCTCATTTGATGATACGCTGAGCGTGAGCCGGAGGCCAGTACTGGGACCACTGTGTCAGCTCTCCGCTGCGCTGCCCCCTAATCACTTTTGCTCTGCCAGGCTGAACAGCAAGGAGGACCAGCACTGGGATAATATAATATAATGGGGCCCTTTCAGCAGCCATAACTCACAGTCATATGCCTACTGTCCCACTCACTCAACCCAAAGTGCAACCAGTCGGCCTAGAAATAGGGCTCCCTGCGGACCTGCTGCTGCTGCTATTTGTCCGACCATGTGACCACATCCCTTGGACAAGACTGTGCGTGTGTGTGTGTGCCGAAAGGTGAGGTGAATATGTGAAGGTCTTCTCATTTCAATGGCAATTCTGGTTTCCTTATTTGTAGATATGTAGCTTTATAAATACTTTCTGAGCTGTTTAAGGACACTGCCCTCATATCTTATGCAAACAAGAACAAATATAGATCTAGGAATCTCAAAAGAGGAATGTTGTGTCCACTACCTTTGAGACGATTTATATGGTCACATTCCTGTGATGCACTAAGTGACTGTGCACTGCCAGTTTCATGAAGATACAAAAATGTTTCTGCTAAGCCATTAAGGTCATAGTTGTATAGATGAGAGTCACTCCCAAGACGCACCCTGACAAGTAATTTGATTACCACATAAAGTGTCTCTCTGTATCAATCTTCTGTTGCTTTGAATTCCTCCAGTAATTTGGACCTGGAGAGAAATAACTAGAATAGTGAGTGGAGGTTACATATGGCTGTGGTGGTATCTCTTGGAAGTTTATTTGGTCACTTGTTTCTAGAGTGAGATTGACCTTAGATGACGATGGGTTGTGAGCCGCTGCGGGGCTAAATATATAGACCCACTTCTGCACACGTCACTAGTCACGAGGTGATAACTTTGGCAGAGGCATCCAAGCTACATTAGCAATGAGGGTTATTCTTCTCCATCCGTGAATAGCGGTGGCGGTCTGACACTAGTTAATGGCAGGACACGGACACGTGAGTGAACCATGAGAGTGAAAAACTTTCTTAGCCATTACACCTTCCTGAGAATGACCAAGAAGACTATCAGAGGGGAAGCTAACTTACAGAAGGATGGTCAAAAGGCCAAGCACTGATTTAAGTGAGCTGAGTGTATGAAGAAGTGAAGATTTCAAAATGAAACAGAGACACTCTGCATTTCATTACTGTTCAAAAGAATAACCTTGTTCAAAACTTTGTTCAAAAAAACATAAGAAACTACTCAAAAAGGACAGGTGGAGGTTGGCCAACTCCTTTCACAGTGAATACAGTGATAAATAAAATATGCCAAGTAAGACTTCCTGACCTACTTCAAAGAACTATGAATTACAATCAAGCATTGGAAAATCAAGATGCTTGTTTTAAAATGTTTTGGGTGTAACATATAAATTTAGGCTTTGTTTTTTTCATGCCATAAAACAAAAGTTGAGTCACAGTTAGAAAGATAAGATCAAGTGTTCTTCCTTTCTCTACACTACTGTACATACAGCACTACTTTGACTTTAAAATCTGTGGATTACTGATTTGATATAACAAAAGTCACAACGTCATCACCAAGTGTTACACACGGTCAGCAGGCTATAATATTGTGTTACGTGTCCCATTGACATTTTCAGGTATACTTAGCACCATATTTTATAATTGCTATTGCATATAGCTTAAATACCGCACACACTTGGCATGGGCTGAGTTGTGATGGCTGTGAACGACAGCATATTGCTTTCAAAAATTCTTTTAGGGGCATAAATCAAGCAAATCTGCCTCATGCTGTGGGTCCCCAGAGGCACACCCGCCTGCTATGCCAAGCGACTAAACGTCTGAGCGGGGCAGAAGCAAGCATGGGGATGTCGTTGGAAGGTGGAATTGTCCAATGGCAATAGCAGCTCTCCGGTCCTCAGAGAGTCATTGGGATCAAGTGAGCTTAAAGGTGTGCCATTACCTTTCTTTGCAGAGGTCACACGAACCTCAGCAGCCCAAGACTGGCAAGCACCATATTCAAACAGCAACTTTGCAAAGAATGAAAAAAGAATAGCGTCTCAAAACAGTGTAGAGGTTACAGACCCACTGACATGCCAGCTGACGTTTAAAATTGGGACCATCAAGACAAAGGCCTTATCAATGATTCTCGACTTTACCCAGTTAGGCAGGTGTAATTTTAAGGCACTAGAATCTGACAATAAAGCATTGCCTGACAAACAAGACCCCAAAATCTAAATGCTATCTACTGAATGTTGTGCTTCTAACATTGGATTTGGATTGAGCAAATGACAGTAAGATGGCTCCAATTTTCCAAACAGCTTTATGTTCATACATAAAAACTTAAATTGGCTGGTAAACATATGCTCTTTTTGTATTTTATTTCCTTCATTTAAGAGACCCAGGATCACTCTATTAGTGATTAGATGGAAAAACCTGCAGGTCTCACAAAATTGCTACTCATAACATAATTTACTGCTAACATGGGGAATCAGAATATGCAAATAATGTCTGAATATTTTGTGTGGCAATGTTTGCCCCTAGGCTGGTTGTCCCATGACACAAATCATCAATTAAGGTCCCAGCAGGGATTTCAACATTTAAATTGCCACTATCCAACCACTCGTGTCTATCAGACAACGACCATTACACACTGATAGTCCACCACACACTGGTATTTTTTTTTTATGGGAGATTTTCCAACAGAATAAAGGGGAAACTAACTATAGGTTCCATAAAATGTTTAATATTGGTTATAATACATGTTCACCTGGCTGAATAAAATGAGAGAAAGGCATCCTTACTCATTACCTTGTCATTAAAAAAAAAAAAAAAAACATAACAGGCAAGTTCTGCACAGCTTGCACAATGTTTTTATATGCCACACCCCACTACACCAAACATGTGAAACTGCATATGCAATACATTGTAAACTTTATTTTCTTAAAACCGCCTGCAGTGACACAAAATTCAAACATCTGTGATTTTTGACCTTAGGATTATGAGGACCAGTGTGGAATTATCCAAAATGTTTGAAGAAAAATGTGGTAAGGACAGCTATTCTTTGACAGATGACACATGAAGTTTGTAAGTCGCCAATAGTCACTTTGCGCATAGAGTGGAAATTTCTACTCAGCAAAATCATGGCAATACGATTCTTTAGGGGTAAAAAAAATCTGTAGGTAATTCCTAACTGTAGATATTTTAGTCACACTGTCACGTAAGCTTTGAGATGAAAAGCAGAAATACAAACATTAAAATGATGCATGCAAAACTAAATAATTCAAAGCGCGCTCTTGACGAACTGGATGTTTCTTATGACAGCCAACAGTCTGAAAAGTTTTCAGGTATCATAGCACAGTGTAAATCCGCCTACGTGACGCCAGAGCAAATGCACTGAACTACTGTCTTTTCCTTTTGCCTAATATTCAGGGCAGGCCTATTTTGACTCTAGCCTGCTGTTCTTTTTTCTTCTAGTTCACCTTCACTTGGCTACAAAGAATCCCGTCTATTGCTAGTCCTAGTGTCCCTGTATGCAAAAAGCCTCACGAAAGAGTGGTACCCTTAACATTCCCCGACGCACTGAGGTGTAAATAAACAAAATGGTATGTAACTGCCCATTTTTCTTCTTTAAAAAGAATAACAGCTCGATTCTGAGATCACAACAAAATAATAAACAACATCAATTATTTATATTTCAGAAATCAAATTAATTAATTAGTTAATTAATTTGAAATTAAGATAGCGAATTCACTACTGCATTCCACTCCACTAAATGTAACAGAAGAGATTACAAGTACCCTCGCTGTATTGCGTAAAATGGCAAACACCGGTGTACCATTTTAAAGGAATTACAAGAATTCCGGACGAATTACCATAACATTTTACAAATCCAAACGCAGCAACGCGATAAAATAATCCAAGAGTCTCTCCACCTCCAGAAAATTGTATCCCTTCTCTTTTTCCTCTCCTGTCTTCCTCCCTCCCTCTTGCTCACTCATTCTCTCCCTCCTCCCACCCCTTCTCTCTCTCTCTCACTCTCTCTCTCTCTCTCTCCCTCTCTCTCGATATCCCCCTTCACTCTCTCCCTACCATGGCCCTGTCTGTATGAATAATGTCCTGCCTTTTGTAATGAGACCGGAGAAAAAAAGACGCTGAAGTGCTAGCCTGGTCTATGCTCTGACATTGAAAATGAATGACAGCTTACCTGAATGCCAATCTTCATCAGACTGACACTAGGCTGACAACACAGCCTATACTCCCCTACACAACCAGTGACGTCTGCCATGTAAGACCCCTCCTACCATCCCCCCCTTCTGCCTCGCGGTACCCCTTGCCTACACCTCCACTGTTCTGTTTCCAGTGGTATACCATACACAGGCCTTGCGCATCTCCATCAAAAAGCACGGCGCCTGTTGGCCCCCTGTTGGTGTAAATTGTGACCTGCATCCTACAGTACATTGGAGATTATTAAAAACAAAGAACGTAACACAGCAAAATTAGTTTAACCTGGAAACAAAAACAGATGCATTGGATTGCCTGAGTGAAACAAAGGCAACTATCGAAAAGGCTTGGCCTAGCCTACTGCCATTTAGTTTAGTTCTAGCCTATAGCTATTATTATTATTCTTATTCTTCTTCTTCTTATTATTATTATTATTATTATTATTATTATACAAATACATTATTCACAGTATCTAATCTTACTTCTTAATCCTTCTTTCTGTTCCAAAGCGAATAAAGCAGGGAACGGGACGACAAAACTACATCTCCCATAATGCAAAGCATTTTAGGCAGGCTTTGTTGTCAAAGTAACGTTTACAGGACTTCGTAGTATGAATCCAGATTATTGATGTATGAAGTCATTGCCCGAACTATTGAAACTTCTCGGTAAATTTAACGAAGCCAAAGTGATTTACAACGCATATGAGATGCTGTTTTGTCTGGTTAACTAACCAACCCGTTATAAGTCGCTAGCAAGTAGTCAATGCTAAAATAGACGCTAGTTCACTATCCTGATTTGCTAACGCTGACTATTAACTTAGCGTTGGCTACCTAATTGGACATCTTTTGTTTTGCTGGTATCGTTTGCGTTGTTAACATTAGGTTGCGTTATAACGTAAACTCTACGTGATGTGGTCGATATCATCAACGATTTAACTTTATAGCCTTGTCTTAGTTTAAAACGCTGCTGCCAACGTTAGCTAACGTTACAGTGATGCCAAATGCACTGCACGGCCAGCCAGTGACTTGTCGTGGCTACAATGTCACTGACTGAGCTGAAATGAACGAACTTGGTTTTACAATTGTAGACTGACAAAACCTTCCAGTCATCCAGGTAACTAATGTGTTAGCGTTATCGTTTTCCTTAAACCATAACCAGCTTCCAGGCTCGGCCCATAGCGTGACAGCGCTGCCACACAGGCAAAGGCAGGGTTATCGTCATGACCGGGATGTTTTTAGGAGTGGGTACAGGAGTTTTCCTTATTGCTCTCGTATGGATTGTGGCTAGCGTATTGAGCATACTTCTGTCAAGAACAACTGGCGGAACGAAGTAAGATTGTCCAAGTATAAAGCATTCCATATTTTAGCCGAGAAGTTGTAAATTCATTATCGTAGCACCAGTGGTAAGCATGACTTCTGAATGAATTCTGTTATACCTTTGAAGATTTGCCATTGTCCCGGTTCTTCTCCTGGCTGTTACTGTAACCCTGATTCTGCTGTTGTTCCCGCGTGCCACCGAGATTCCTTCTCCTGTCACGGAAGTTCAGGTAAGACAGGTGGCCCAGAAACCCTCAGCACCACTAGCTAGAGATCATGAATTCGTGATATGAAATTGTTGTCTGGGAAGAGTCTTTCATGACAAGGTTATTGGGACTACCTGTGCTTGACACATTTTTAATAATAATATAACTACCTCTGAACTGCAGTATAGTGGTATAAAAGCCAGTTGTGTTGATGAGACAGCAAAGTTGTGCCTCTGTCCAGAAGCATATTTTAGTAGGCAAATAAAATATAATTTGTATGTATTGATTAAAATTCTCTCTATGTAGCCTGAATTGTGTATGGTATATGGAGGTGTTTAGGCCTATACACCTTACTGACTACCATACCATCATACCTGTTAACGATGGTCTTAAATTAAAACAATTAAGAATTTTGGCCATCTAACTCAAGTATTTCAGGTCATAAAATCATTAAAAACCATGTTGGATATCGGGGTAGGCTGCACATTATAAGCTGTGAATTTGGTTTGGTTCTGATTCAACTTAAAACCACTAATACACTGTTGATACATTGTTTACTATCTGAATACAAAGTAAATGACTACCTCTGCCAGTTTCTGACCATGCTTGCTATTTGACTTGCAGATGGGGTATGGCAGATACTCCATTCTCTGGATAGCTAGCTGTGTGGCATGTAAGCTACCACCACCAACCTCTCTCTTCTATACAAAGGCATAATATCACAGTGCCAATTAGGCAGGCTCCAAACAGGGGCCCTGTGCTGTGCGCTCAATGCCACATTAATAAAACATGGCCCCAGCTCTGCGCTTTGGTAGCTGCCTAATTGGCAAATTAGAAAGTGAGATGCATTAAACGCGAGAATACAGCATCCACTGGAGACAGGAGCCTCCCACCCACCATTCACACATTGCAATCGTATCTTCAGACCACAGCAGTGTTGTCGTGGCCTGTAAAGGCCAGGTCGTATAGGAGGGCCTCTTATATGATCCGGGTCCTCACAGGCCACAGCCAGGCGAAAAGGGGATAGGGGATGTGCTTATTATTCAGCTCGATCATCACCCCGAGTGGGTGTGAGCAACAGCATGAGAATGTGCATGAGTGAGTGACTGAGTGTGAGGTGCATGAGGGTGAGGGAGAGGGAGGAGGAGGGTGGGAGCTATCCCAAAATCAAAGCACTAGACCTATCCCAAATCTATGGGTTTTTGCGCAATGGGATATGTAGATTCTGGTCTGAAAATCGCTCTTCATGAACTTATGTTCAACAGGTGCTATTGGGGTGCAGAGGTTGCTAGATCTTATTTCACTGCTACCAAGTGCCATAAGTCCCACAGTGTCATACTATCACATTTTGTGAACTGTGCAGCTTAGAACAAGTCCCATTTGTTTTCAGTGGCAAAGCATCTGACATTAATAGTAATTCCTAGTGTAGCCAAAGTTACAAAAATAAACTCTGCTGACATCCTCTGGAGAAACTGAGGAACTGCATAATGGAGGTCAGACCTTTCTGAAAAACAGTTTTCAGTAATATCTGAGGTAAAGTTCCACAGTCTACATGGTGAGAGTCCGTTGTAGATTCCATGTTTGTCCTGCATTACAGATTGTCGACAAATTCTTCATTGGACGCTACGTGCTATTGGTCCTGGTCAGTGTGGTGTTCTTGGCAGCACTCTTCATGTTGTTGCCCCTACATTTTCTGGAGCCGGTCTATGCCAAGCCCCTGAGAACCCACTAGCAAGACAATCTTCATGCCAACTTGGCACGGGTTACTGGACTTCACTTAGGATGTGCCCGACTGGAGACAAGATGCTTCAACAAGCACACTCCACCCCATCTTCTTGTTTGAGTGAAGTGTCAGAAGATGAATACACACTGATGATGTAAAAAAATGTTTGGACTGTTGTTGGATATTTAATAATTTGTTATGCAAATTATGAGCTTTTGTAATAAATACTCTTGTGTCTTTAGCTTAAGTGACTTGTCTATTTTGTCAGTTATGTGTTATATAGTTAGTTGAACATAAACTTGCCAATACCAGCAGAGTATAGTATAGTAAATACCAGCAGAGTAGAGTAAGTAGAATGAAGAAAAATGGGGGATACATTAAAGAAATGATTTCATTGGTATTATATTATAAGTATTCTATTTGTGCAGGACAGGCCTTTATATGAAACACCCTTGTGTAGTCAGTGTGGTAAAGACTTCAGTATGGAACACTCCCTGCTCCTCCCTTTCAAAGTAAGTTTGTGTTGGACACCGTATTCACTGAATAGATGGAGTTTTATCCACTCAAGTTGCCTTTATCTGATATCACACTTTAGCTGGAGAGGAACAGGGAAAAACATCCAGTGCCTGAGATTCACAGCAGTCGAGGATATCCGGCATGGTGCGACACTTCAGATGCAATTTCTCCGGCCCTAAATGCCCCTGTTGCTGTGCCTGCTTTAGGAAAATACCCCTTGAGGACCCTTTGGGCTATTTCTTTTTTTCTGAGGTGACAGACTTATTCGGGGCAAGATGGTATGCGGTGGAGGGAGAGGTAAACCCACTATTTTGGGGCTCAATTACGTGAGCTGAGACGATGCTGGCCCGGTTGTTGCAAAGGCCCTCATACAAAGCTGCCGTGGGGGAAGGGAGATCGGTGGGACGTGTGGTGAAATTCCAACCAGGGCCATGAAAGAGAGCCTAATGAATCAGATCCAATCCTATTAGTTCCGGCCCGCATCCCCATACAGAGCTGCGCGGAGAGGGGAACTCGACGGGCCGATCGAGCGTAGTTTTCACACGGGCTGGCTGAGAGCTAGGGTGGAGTCGGCCTGAATCTGAATCAGGTGAAGTAAGGCCTGTAAATGGGTGTCCTGGGATTTTAGACGTTCCGCTTGTGATCATATTGAGTTGTGTGGCATTTCACCCCTTTCAGTCCGTAAACATTTCATCACAGAGTTGTGGTTCTGTCACAAAGTGGTGCATACCCTTGCACCTGTGATGTTTATTTTCATTTTCATTTATCTTTCTCATGTGATATCTTTGAGTGAGTTTAATGTTTCTTTGTAGTTCCTCTCTGATCTAAATATCTGTCCACAACAACACACCTCATTTTGTTTGGCTTTCACTTACTCTGTGACTCCATGTGTTTATCTCTTTATGTGTGTTTGATCGGTGTGTATCTGTCAGTTTTCCTCCGCTCTCTCTTTTTCTCTACCGACACTCCTTCATTTTCTTCCAGCTTGAGAGAAACCCCTCCCAGGGGAGTGAGAAAAGCAGCAGGGACAAAGTGTCTGGGGAACGCGGCTGCCTTGGGAGTCTCAAGCTGGAGGAGCCTTTGTGGAGCAGCCAGCTGGACATACAAAGAGATGGGGGGAGGAGAAACGGAGAGAGAGAGAAAGAGAGAGGGAGATCGGAGGATACAAAGGTGTGAGCCAGGCCCAGGATGTGGGTGTCTGCTCTGGATTTTTGAGGGGTGGGATAGGGTGAATGAGGCAGGGGGGGCGGGGGGTTTAGGGGGGGCAACAACGCAATGGTGCATTGTGAGCCATTGAAGCAGAACTACTGCTCTTGCACCCCCCCCCCCCACACACACACACACACACACACTCCCCATCCTCTTTTCTCATGGCCCAAGCACCTCTTTTTAAATTGCGCTTAAGCAGCCATCTTCTATCTGTCTTTTATGTGGCGCTCTCTCTTAGTCTGCTTGAGTGTCACAGAGAAGTAGATGTGCATCCTTGGAGCAGAGATGGCTGTCGTTGGAGAATAACACACACAGGGCCAAGCAAAAGCAATATTTATTGATTGGTGTGTGATGGTTGTTCTTGAAAGGCACTGGCGTTACGCTGTCAGGATGGAGTGCCACTTGAAGTGGCCCCCACAGCCCCATACCCACATCCCCTTGTTGAGATGACAAATAGCTGAAGTAGATCTTCTGAAGGTGGGGAGACCAGTGCTAGCAACCCAGTGGCTTTGTGGGAAAAAAAATGGGGAAATTTGTTTTTCTTTTTTTTGTTTAGGCCAGGCCTGGAAGAGGTCGCCAAGGCAACGGCTGTGATGTATTTCAGGGATGGAAGTGTGCATTTTCTCCCTGTGAACCAGTCCTGCTCCATTACCTCCTTTGTGAGAGGCGAGAGGGGGGCACTGTCAGCGACTTGAACACACACTCACTGGCTCGCTCGCACTCACACCCGCCCCAGGGGGATCTGAGCACGGCCAGGCAGGTCCACGGCCTCTGCTCCTCTCCCAGGAGGAGACAGCGAAGCTCCTTCATCCCCAGTCAGAAAGATTAAGGCCTGAGTTGCCAGTCAGAGGAGTCTCCCAACCAAAAACAACCCCCTCGTTGGTGTGACCCAATGGCCCATTGCAGGGGTGAAGCGTGTCTCATCGCCCTCTCTGCGGGGTTGGGCAGGGTATCTGTCCAAAGGTTACCCCGCACCCAGGTGAGGGAGCAGAGAAATGGCCTCTCAGCCGCAGGGTAGCTTTGTCTTGAATCGCCTGCGGTCCCTATGGTGTTTTTGGGTGGCCAGATAGAAGAAATACGAGCTATAGATAAAAGTGCAACTCAGACTAGACGCAAATTATTACACAGCCAGTCTGCCCTTTTTCTTACTCAATACATGCTTTATCAAACTTCCCCAGCTGTTGCAAATATGAGGTGTGTTTGATAAGTGTTTAGTCGGGACATTAATTACAAGGGAAAAAAAAAAACAAGTATGAAAAATCTGAAAATTATAATTTTTCCACCCTTATATAAGCCAGCAGTAATTAGCACTCCATTAGAGAATTGATTTTTCAACAGTCAAACCTGTCAGAAGACAATAACAAGGCATGGCAATAGGCCTCAAAAGACTTTAATCTGGACTAGTCATGAAATTAGCCCAGTGTCTGTGAAGAAGACATTGCTCCTGGAGTGTAATACAAGACAACTTACATCAGTCCCTCTTCAGAGTCAATATGAAGCATGAGCCCACACTGTGCGGAAAATCAGCAACAAATTTGCACCCTTGCAACGGTGAGGATGGGGTGGAGAGATGGAGTACAGACGAGAGGCCCTCTGAATGGTGAGAGTGAGAAAGAAAAAAAAAAGAATTCTTTGTGTGACCTTTTCTCTCCCTCACACTTGGTGGTCAAAGAAGAAGCACATATTATGCTCCTGTTCCAGGATAACTGATGCATGGAGCGAGAGGGAAACCTGAAAGTTAATGCTATTGCTGAAGAGTTTCACAGAAGTTTTAATAACTGGCGAAGCCAGTTTACACATTGCCTTAAATATTTCATGGGCATTTTGCAATTTTATTACCAAATCTCTCATGTACTCATGTAGTCATCTATGACTGAGTTAAAAGGTAAGACTGAAAGGCATTGCAGTGAGACTATCATCAGAGTAATACTGCGATTATACAAACCACTTTCACTGACAAAAAGAAAAAAAAACTTGAATAAAGTTGAATAAAAGACGTTGCAATTTGAAAGAAAGATGAAGGCTCTTTGGAGGAGGAGGAGTGATTCCCCATACATATGCGCAGGCTGAGCTGAGGCCATTAACAGAGGTCAGCTGTGTGTGAAAACAGCCCTGTGTAAAGGCGCCGGTTGAATGGCATGTCGCTGGAACACAGGGATGGGAGGGCGCCTGTTTTGCCTCCTGTCAGAACCCAGGGCCAGTGGGTGTTGTGGCCGTGCATTCCTGCCCGTTTGATGTCTTAGAAGTGGGAAAGACTGCCATTGTGCGGGAACTTGATCGGTCACCTTGCAGACACTTGATTAATGGAACTGAACCTCCTTAGTAAATTACCCCACTCCCCCCCAACACACACACACACACACACACACACACACACACACAACTCGTCACACCCATGCCCACTTGTTTTCTACCCGTGTGTGTGTGCGTGTGTATGCACAGAGCCAATGACATCCACGTATGTTGTGGAGTTCGCCGGGATCTTAGTCCCCATCCCTGAGCTTCTCTTGCAACTCTCCCAGCATGGGGCCTGAAACTTGTGTTTGGCCCATTGAATCCTCCCCCCAACTTCTTATCCAAAAAAAGAGAGAAAAGAGGTCAATAGAAAGAAGAGAGTGTGTTTTGTGTTAGTGTGTCAGTGTGTGTGTGTGTGTGTCTATGTTTGTTGAGTGAGTGTCGGGTCTGTTTGCATGTGTGTATGTGTGTTTGTGTTTGTGTGTGTGTGTGTGTGTGTGTGTGTGTGTATCTCTGAGTGAGTGAATATCTTTGCTGTGATAGAAGAGGGAGAGAGAGGACTAAGAAGAGGGTGGGAATAGAGGCACAAAGGAGAGTAAAGAAACATGGATGTACAAAAAGAGCCCAACTTCATAACCATCTTTGCATAGCTTATCTGCATTGGATGGTCCAAGACTCTGTCAGACTCTACATTCTCTCACACACACACAGATACACACACCTCACTCTTACATGGTGTCTCCCAGCGCCCAGAGCAGAGCAAGGATGAGGCTCCCCCGGAGGAGCCTCTAGCAGGGGAGAGCTGTGTGTCCCAGTGGGAGTTTACACACACATACACACGCACAGGAGGATGCAGGCTGGCACATGGCTCCTGTGGGCGTCCTGGTTGCTCACCTGGGCAGAGGCCACGCGTGAGTGCCAGTGCCAGTGCACCTGTCTGCCAGATGGCACCTCAGAGGTCAGCGGGGCAGTCAAGCTTGGCAAGGAGGATGCCCATCATCACCAGAGACACCTCCAGCACAGACACAGGACCAGTAGAAGGAGAGGTAAGACAACTGCAAAGTGCAAACTCTACTTCTTTTAATATTAGTTTCATAAATCATCATAAAATCTATACGCAGTTCTGACTGAAGTTTTAACTGCTTTTCATCTTACTCCTGAATAAGATGAAGGCTTTTGAATAGCAGTCTTTGGTTGATTAGTTACAAGCCAACCTATGGTCATTTTTGCATTGCATGGGCTTATGATATTAGTATTTAAGAATTAGATGCACACATTTTTGCATCTTGGAATTAAATTGTCTTTAGAATAAACTCTGTTCCTGAATACCTCTGATTATAAATATTGACATTACTGTGCATTGCAAATAGTTGCTTATTGTCACAGACTGTCAAATAGGTGAACTGAGTACATAACATGATACTTGCTAATCAGTGTTGACTGAGACTACTTTGTTGGATAAACACATTATGCAATAATCTGTTGATGTGGAATTATTTTAGCTTGTATTAATCCACTAGATAATGCCTTGCTATTGGAACTTAAAAAAAATATATGTTAAAGTGATAGTAAGGAAATGCCCAACATCTCCACTGTGTGTTGCTACTGGTACAATACAGAATTCAGGACAGCAGATAACATATCCATCATATGGCCCTCTACATAGTAACCTTTTATCTTTACTTCTTATTATACACTTTAATGTGCTCTGAAAACATGCACATGTGTGTGTGTATTTAAGCTGATCCTAAATTATGGCTCACCCTTAAGGCCACCCTTCTGAGGTGAGTTCAAGGCAACTAAACATTTATTTATATTTAACTGACTCCATCCTTCACTCAACCTAAAAGTTACGCATTCTTACACTCTCAGAGTGCAGTGGTGTTGAGACCAATCTGCCAAACATCAATTTTAAAGTCCATCACAATGGCTGTCTTTTAAGAAACCCAATGCAAAGCTCATTAAAAGGCCGATTATTTATGTCCTTACAAAAAGAATTAACTTGGAATCAGTAGCCTATTCCGCTACTGAACAGTGCATTAGGCTGTGTGTATGCAGAAGTAGCCTAAGTCCATTTAATCGTTTCTTCCTTTGATTGGTCGCTTTACTAAACATGTAGGCTGTACGGAAAAACACAATTTTATTCTTTAACAGTTATAAGCAGTAAGCTAAATAGTGATAGGCTACTTTGTTTATTCACCAACAACAAAAAGTGGAAACAGGCATGTGCTTTTCGAAAAATAAACTCTGTAAATTCAAAATATATAATTGGTATTTCAGGATGCTTTATGAAAGCGTCGAAGGTGGTATGTTGTTGGAATTTGCATCTTTTATTGCGAGAAGCCGCCCATAGGGAGTGACACGATTCCGGATGGCGCTTTCTTGAACTCAGAAATATGTCGCCTGCAAGTTTAGCGAAGAATTAGCATATTATTTGCAAACTACACGCCAAGTGCAACTGGCAGGGAACATTCACCCGGTTTGACGCTTAATTGGAGCACCATCTCCAACACCACAGAAATTTCAACGCTATTTACCGGGGAATTAACTATTTTTCAAGGCTGATGCGTCAAGAGATCACTGTGAAGAATTATGTGCAATCATGAACTCACTGCTTGTATTTAAGGTCCTGTTATACATCGGGATAACTTGTGGACTTCAAGGTAAGAGTTATATCTGGTTTTGATGTAATGTTTCTCACTGACTGAGTGAGTGAAGTAAGCTAAATTGATGGGATTTTTGTGAACTCCAACTTCATCAGGATTAATGGAGTTAACAAAATTAATAGTAAGAAACAAAAGATGACAAATAGGCCTAGATGAGGCAGTGTGTAAGGAATTAGAGTGTGTAAGGAATTACTGTATTTCAACTAGGTTAACATTTCGTTTCCGGTGCCCACATAAGGTGTTGTTTATGATTATATTTGTTTATGTTTACAATTACAAGGGAGCATTACAGCAATAACGTTCAGGATGACAGCCAGTGACCACCCTCAAACAAAATAAAGTTTTAAGAGTTTATTTAAAGAATGTTCAACAATTGGTAGGTTACTTTAGTAAATAACTCACATGAAATTGGTTACACTGTACAGGGTTCACAGAAAACAAGCCTGAAACTTCTTGCCAGCGGATGCATTCTAAAGCATGTGGGATTTCTTTCTCAGGACACAACCCCTTCAAAAACAATAGACTTTTTATAGACAAGAAATGCTTTGCCAAAAAATGCCTTAATCACATTCCAATCATCACGGTTCAGACCCTCCTCTTTCTTTCTCCCCCTCTGTTTATGAAGACAGTCATCTGACGTGAGAAGTGAAAATCAGATTTTCAGATTTCTTGCATTGTTGTAGGCTTCTGGTGAAACAGTCCCTTGAATTATATCATTTTAGAAATCTCTAGGAGTCTTTATAATAAATGTAAATTACTACAAGGCTATTTAGCATTACTGTTAATGTTGCTTTTTCAGTTTTTTGTTTCAAGCTAGTGAGTCACCATAGGAAAAAAAACTTCAGTTCTTTTTGCTTTTTGACACTATTGTAAGGTGGTGGTGTTGTCATCAGACCATTAATAGCGTGGGTCTGGGTGGCTCTGTGAGCAGGTGAAGGATATCCTCTGGGTTGAAGATTGTGTTTGTGTGAAGGGGCTTTTGTTCCAGGCACAGTTTAAGAAACAATCTGTCGACCACTCTGTTTCCGGCCCTAAGCAGGAAGCAGCCCACAACTCAGGCATCCTCCATACCCTGCACATAAAGCAAAGTTAAATGACAAGGTCAACCAAAAGGGCTAAACGTATTTGTTTTTGATGTTTTTTCTATACCTGCTTTTTTATATTTTGAATCATCTTTCTTTTGGCATCCAGAAAAATAACACGTCCATGTAGACAGCCATTAACAGACTTGTTCACTCCTAAAATGTGTGTTGGGCAACATAGACCAGTAAAGAACATAACAAGACAATTAATTTCAGAGAAAGAGTTCATTTTAATGTCAAGTCATGTTTTGTGAAACAGTCACTTTTTTGTTTCGGGGTGAGAATGGTGGGGGTGGCAGTTGGGGTGTCCCATTCACCTCACTTCATTCTCTGGGGTCCCTGGTTGACCTCTGACCTGTTGCCTTTACTGCTGTGTTAAGCGAAGGGGGGTTAAGTGGAGAACACAGAACACACTCTCAGCTGGCAATGGGATGACTCTCTTCAGGTTGTTTGGGCTTGGATGAGGGCTGAGAGTTCAAATTCCTTATTTAATGTTAGGCTGACACTGTTAAATATAATATTAAAGTATGTTATAATGTGACATTTGACACTTTTATTAAGATGTTCAACTGACTAATTTTGGCATGTTTTAATGAATACATCTCTGCATTTGTTTGTATTAATACTTGGCTGCTCCACTTACCTGAATTCCAGCCATTAAACTGACTTTTATAGAGGAAAGTTGTATCGCTTCCCTGATTTCCTGTTTTTACTGATAGGTTCCAAGCCCCCGCCAGAAGAGATCCCTCCTCAGATTGTCCACCAGCCATCCGATGTGGTGGTGAGGGCAGGCAGCCCCGCCACACTCTCCTGCAGGGCCTCAGGCACCCCAGAGCCCATCATTGAGTGGCTACGCAATGGGCAGCCCTTGGACCTTGAGCGTCAGATACTTCCACCAAGACCCATCGTTCTGTTAGAAGGCAGTCTCTTCTTCCTCAGTGTGGTGTCCGGACGTCGTAGCCAGTCCCATGAGGGTGTGTACACGTGTGTGGCACGCAACAGTGCTGGCAAAGCTGTTAGCCGAAACGCCTCTCTGCACATCGCAGGTGAGTCTGGGTTTGTTGTGGGAGTGTAAGGAACATACACTAGACTTGCTAGTATTGTGGCTAGACAGTGATGGGCCAAATATGCCACAGACCCGAGTAATAGCCTATGTGTCAACACAACTGCACACACACACACACACACACACACACACACACACACACTGGCCCACTTGTTGTTCCCCCATGTAGGCCCATATGTACAGTCCTTGTATGTAGAAATTTTAATACACTTTAATCCATTCCTGATATGTTGTTTTTATACTAAGAAAATCACACTACAACACACTAAAATCATGCTTTCTCACACTCCTGTCCCCTCCACTTAGCATTGGGGGAGGACTTTCGCATCCAGCCTACTGATGTAGAGGTTGCACTGGGCGAAGTGGCTATCATGAACTGCAGCCCTCCCAATGGACAGCCAGAGCCTAACGTCACCTGGAAGAAGGATGGTGTACCCATTAATATCACCAATGACCACTACACTGTGAGAGCCGGTTACCACTTTCCAAACTACTTTCTCATAAAACGGCACAAATGAGTGCCTTCTTGGGATGTTAGTGATAGTTGATAATGAAATGCTCCTGCAGCCAATCAGAGAGAATAAGGTCTTAAAAGCTCCTACAAAAATGCAGGGATGAAAGAAATACATTTTGTATTTTAATTGAACAAAACAATGTCATCCAAGCATCTTAGCATGAACTAAAGACTTGTGAAACACCTGTGGTCATGTGACAAGCTCTCGTCTCAGTGAACAAGAACTGCAGTGGCAGCTTTTTTTTTTTTTTTTTTACTTTTAAAACTAGCAATGAGTACCTTTTAATATCATTTTTTTCACAATTAGCATGAAATGAGCAGTTGTGACTTAGTGTGTAATAAAGTTGATATGTCTGCCCTCTGTGAGCTAAAGTCTTGATACCACCATACAAAGAAGTAATCTGACTCTTCATTCTTATCTGAACATTTTCAGAGGGGATATCTTAAGTACAGTATCGTGCTTCTGAGGGAAAAGCTGTTAGTTTGAAAAGAGGGCACTTTATGTTGAAAGGAAATAGGGAAAAGATTAGAGGATGATACACAAATGCATCATCTGATCTGCCAGGATTAGACTGTCAAGCTGGAGAGCTCTAAATACTACAAAGAGGCTGTGCTGCTGTCTAATTGACATTATCAGAGAGACGAGACTGTTACAAAGGGAGTCCTTTTGTGTTGGACAAATCAGCAGTTATCAGCAGTTTTGTTGAAGCACAGGAAGAGATTACATGACCACAGCACATTATAGCCCTCCTCCAGGAATAACCATCAGGCGGTAGTTGTAACACAAGTGCTACTTCTGTTTGACTGCTGTTGTAGCACATATCCACTTGATGAGTGTGTACGTTTTCGTTATATTTAAAAACACTGCCATTTTGGTGAAAGTTATTAACAAATACATTGGAAATGTATTTTAAGATTGACAGCTACTCTTATCCTGTCTTTGCTAAAATATGTGAGGGAGATAAGTGAACCATTATTATCTTTTTCTTATATAATAATAAATGGACATATAATTTTAATTATAATACTAATGGGCATTTGAAGTTATCTCAATTACAGAGCTAATGATGTATGATATATGGTCCACTTAGACTTATGATCTGTACTAACAATCGCTCCCTCTTCATTATGCTAAGGTGCTTAATGGGAAATTAATCATTGGTCCTGCCCAGAAGAATGACTCGGGGATGTATGTTTGTGTGGCATCCAACACTGTCGGGGTACAGGAGAGCCTGGCTGCCAGACTGTCAGTATTAGGTAAGAGTGCTTGGGCCACCAATAATCACTTACTCAAACCAGACAGTTTGCTCAAGATAACCAGATTTATTTGATTTGAATGTTATTATTCAGGTGTATTTCATATCTGTGTTGACTCTGTATCTGGCGATAACTGGCTGGTAATACACACTGGTGTCAGTCCTGTCTTATTGAGTTTTAACTGCAAACGAGATGAGGACTTGAGCTCAGAGATAGGAAATAAGGAAATAGGCGGCACACATTAATCCCAGATCTATGCAGAGATTACAGGTGACATACTGAGAATATTATGCTGTATATTTTATCTCTGACAGCTTGTTAAGGAAATAGCACAATCTATACATGGCATACATGTGGGCTTATATGCAAATATGCATGAACATGGAACCAAACTCTCTCTCTCTCTCTCTCTTTCTCTCTCTCTCTCTCTCTCTCTCTCTTTCTCTCTCTCTCTCTCAGTGAAGCCAGTGCTGGTGCGTAAACCCCAGGACGTAACGGTGAAGGTCGGGGAGACAGCGCACCTCTTCTGTGAAGTAGACGGAGACCCCATGCCTGCAGTGGAGTGGAGCCGGGAGCAGGGCCCTCTGCCTAATGGCAGGTCAGAAATCCACACATCGCACAAGTGCACAAGGGCCCTGCCACACTGGCATTACACAGACAGTAGGCTAGACACACTGGTGTGGCTGTAATAATATAATATTTTTCCAGTTCTTTGGCTTGTATTACCATTTGACTTACACAGACTTTAAAGGACAAGTTCGGTTTCACTTAAAGCCTAGTTTTCTGATCGTTTATAATGATACACAATGGTTAAGAGTAAAATTTTGACGAATGTCTCTGCTCCAAGAATTTTCGGTTGTTGCTGTAGCACCCCCCACACCTACAGAATGGCTGCATAAGTACACAGTCAGAAAACAAGGCTTTAAGTGTAAAAAAATAAACTTTTAACATTCAAGTTAGTCATTTGTATCTATATTATTTGGTATACAGTATCAGTTTTGCTGGATTATGTAATTCTGTGTGCTAGTCCATATATGTATGTGATAGTATAGAACAGGCTTTATGAAATAAACTTTGATGAATCACTCAGCCATTAGTGGAGCTATTCAGCCATTCTGTCTCTAACTGACCCAGTAGAAGTTGACATTCATTCAGATATAACAGAAATGTAAAGACCCATGATACCCTGAGATATGCTGTAGCACTCTGCACCACTGACCAATGCTATTTTTCTCCAACAGATATCTGGTCAATCCAGGCCAGATATCTGGTCAATCCAGTCTTCAGATTCACTATGTGACAGAGCAGGACAGTGGGAAGTACATCTGCACTGCTACCAATGACATGGGATCATCTACAGCAAGTGCAGAGCTTCATGTCGAAGGTAAGAGGCAGACAAGATCACTCCCTCTTCTTGAAGTAAAAATCCTACCAGGTATTGGTGGACTTAAAGCAGCACTAAAGAGTTTTGGTGACGTAGTGGACTAGCTACCAAAAAGGCACAGAAAACCTTCTAAACACTTCCTTACTGGCATGGCAGTACTAGAGAATCAGCAATGTCATGCTGTAAAGGTGTCCTTTTATTTTGTTGTGGTTTCCTACCCTCTATCCAGAACTGCACAGTGCATAACCTGGATGGCTGGTGGTATTAGCACTTCTGTTTATCCCCCTACATGTGACTATATGCTACCTAAATTCATCTGAAGATGATGCCAAAATGGATAAAAGGATACCTGAAAAGTTGGCTAGATCTTACATATTGTTGCTTTAATCCAGTTGATTTCCCAGATTAACGTATCTCCCTGTAGTGTATAATTTCATTGAAGTATAATTTCATTGAAACAAATACATTATATATTTGGACTCTTTAGAAGTTTTATACCTCTGATTATTGCCTCCTCTGTAATTAGCGTTGAACAGTGTAAAAAGAAAACGTTTAGCACGGTTCAGCTCCAGTTGGTTGTTTCGCTAAGATGTTTTTGTGCGCTCTCCTGACAGAGGCCTTGAACACTCGTCAGAAGGAGCTTCACAAGGAGCTATCAGCCCTGCGTGCTGAGCTTCAGGCCGTGGCTGTCATGGCGCCTTCCTCTAATATGTCTTTGGTGCAGTGGAAGGTAAGGGGAACGTTTAAAGAGAAAACAATACAGAGAAGCCCCTATTACACACTGCTGTAATTGCCCGAATACTAACCGAGGTTAATACATTGATTCTGCTAATTTTCTTCATCTATGAGGTTAATACATGGATGAGGGTTATATACAGGATTACATTTCTGTTCATCTTTCCACTTGATCTGATCTGATTGTGATTCAGTCGTTAATGTTTAATAAACTGAGGTGACGTGGGAGAGGTTAATACAAGGGTAAGGTCAATACTTGTGAATGTATGACAATAATTTGCATAAAACATTGACCTGAGGTTTATACATGGTAAATTCAGATCACAGTTTTATGCTAACTTGTAGGACGGAGAATGGAAAAGTCAAAGTGCATTGCATATTGTCTATGCACATCTCCTTGGTTGAAATGTTTTCGGGTGTCTTTCGGGTGTCTGATATCCTGTGCGTCTTTTGAGCTCATAAGCCTCTCCTAAGCTTCATCTTCTCTTAGACACTAATTCTATTAAGGAGAGACAGCAGGTATAAATGCCACAAACTCTGAACTTATGTTTTTCGATATTGATGTTGCCAGCTCCTGTCATTACCAAGCCAGCCCCATTACCTGGATGGATGTGAGGTGCTGTATCGCTCCCTCCTGCCTGCTAGCTCTGACTGGGCTGCCAAGAAGGTGCCCCTGCCCAGTCTGCTAGCACAGCTCGGCCCACTGAAGAGAGGCTACAAGTATGAGTTTAAAGTGCGACCGTATGGCAGTGGCTTATATGGTAGAGAGAGCAATACCAGACACCTCAGGGTGCCAGAGATCGGTAAGCATCGTCGCATCAGCCGCACCACAGGGTGGCTCTAATTAAATGCACATGCAATCCACTTCTGCTGCTTTGTGTCTTACTGGTGTTGTTTCACACTGTGCTTAATTACGCAAATAACTGCAGTGTAAATAACACTATCGGCTACATTATATTGCCCATGAAATTAAAACTGTATAGTATCTTTACCTTTTTTTTATTATATTTTTTACCTTTATCTTATATTTTTTACCATTCATGCACCGAAAATTATCAACAGGTCCTGTTTATAGTATTTATGTACATAGTCTGTCACCCTACCTTGACAGGGCGAGGGTATAAATCACATCACAGAGTTCTACACTAGATATGTGTAACAAGAACAGGTAGAGAATGTGTGGAAAATTGTGATTTACCATATTATGATGGTGTGGTAGACATCTGTAAGTACAACTAATTCATTGTATGACTGCTGTGTGAAGACACAGGATAGCTGATTGGTGAGGAGCAGATGAGGGTCATTTTGAGGATGGCCTCTATGAGTATTCGCATGAGAACTAAACATGTTGTGTCTTCTCAGCTCCTGGTGCCCCTCCTCAGAGTCTGTCTGTTACCATGCCTGTGGACCGAAACGACACAGTCCTCTTGAGCTGGGCTCCCCCACCTCACGACACCCACAATGGGATCATCCAGGGCTATCAGGTACCAAACAGCAGCATGATCCAGACCATGAGGGTAACCACATACTGTAGTTGTTCTAACCATTTAACTATAAACTGACTGACTTTAATTAGCACAAGTTTTTAATCTAAGAATTAGTGAAATCACTACAGAACCAATGATAAGCTAATGAGTGGAATAGCCATAGAATCAAGACATTATGAAACCATCATACTGAATAAGACCTTTTGGGCCAGTAGTGTACAGTAGTGACAGTATGATGTTTAAGATAGGCTGCTTGTGTGCCTGTGTGTCCCTCTCAGGTGTGGTGTGTGCAGTCAGACGGTCAGCCGTTTTTTAACTGGACAGTAGACAGCGGGACCCACAGTCTGGAGATTGACATGTTGCACCCTGGGAGGCAGTACTGGGTGAAAGTGGCGGCCGTCAACGGAGCAGGGGTCGGCGTGAAGAGTGACCCTCACAGACTTCTAATAGGTGGGAGACAGCAACTCGTGCACAGCTCATAGTATGATACAAAACAAACTCAGGCTGAGAGTCTGACTCAGTGTAAACATGTAGAATGTAGGATAAGATTCCAAACATCTCAGGGCAGTTCTATAGGAAGTTGGCTTTTTGCCACATCCATAACCCCAATAAAATGTGGGTATTTGTATTTGTATGATGTGAATGATTATAGGACGTTGGTGAATTTCTGTTTTTAGCTGCAGAGGCTGCATGAATAAATATTGAAATATTTATAAAACATTTTTATAGTACTATGCTCGCTCATGGTCTGTCACATTCATAATGTGGATTCATAGGTATCCTACTGACTTAATTCAGATTCAGTTTAATTAACATTAATCATATGTTTTTCCTCACTAAAGGGTTCTGCCCTACCATTGCAGGCTAGATACAATAGTGTAAAAAGCAAATAAACAACACGATAATGTATTCTCCACCCATAATTCTGCAAAAACAAATCATCACAGGGTGAGAAACAAGGGATTTACGAGCATTCTAATGCATTCTGGAGAGAAATAATTATTGTTTTTACAAATGCCCTTCGTGTAATCATTAGCTTCTCTCCCTCTCTCGCGCTCTCTCTCTCTCCCTCTCTATTTAGAGAACAACCAGCATGCGTCTCATCCTCTCCCAGCCTTGGGTGTTCTCCCTCAGGTTCTGGCCGTAGTTCAGGACCCAGTGTTTATTGGCAGTGTTGGCGTGCTCCTGTGGTGCCTCCTTATGGTCGCTGCGGTGTGCCTGTACCGACGCCACGCCAGGAACTCAGGCCTGGGCCACAGACACCACAAGAACGCAGGTCAGCAGTTTAGGGGGTTACATCACAAAACACTATTGCAGAGATAAGGCTCTGATGCATATTGAAGATCATAGGTAAGCATCCAGTTGGTTGTGCTTTAAGGATGATACAGATCAGGATCAGTTGGTAAGATGGATTGCAATCAGAGTTGGTATGATTCAAATCGATTCAAAACGATTAAGCATGTTTGCTGCACAACTATATCTCTTTAGAAACAAACTACTGTATTAGGGGTTTGTATAGGGGCACCACTAGAAAGCCCTATTATCATTATAATATTAAAATGATCTTTGAGGTCCCCTGTCAGTGCCAGGCCCTTAGAATCATCCTTACTCCGTTTGGTGTGTGTATAGTTTATCTTTCAGTTCTCTGCAACACAAGCTAACTAAGCATTCATCCTAAATCGGAAACAGTTTTTATGTTGAATAACTGATGCTGACAGATTGATGCTCTAAAATGGAACTGCTGACTGCAGTGCCTAGTAGTGTTTTATGCCTATGCTATTACATTTTCTTAATATTCCTCTTCAATACATTTTTGTTGCAGGCTTGTACAGGTTAGCCAGTGAGGACCTCATCATCAAGCACAGGTAATGGGTGCCCATCAGGTCTGTCATCATCAAATCCAAAAACTCTTTTGAGCTTTTGAGTCCAGTTACTGTACAACTTACTCGCTAAACTGGGTAACTTCTGGAGTAACCGCTTATCTAAAAACAATTTGTCACTTCAGAAACAACTGATGCTCAGTGGAGGGTTCTACCCAGGTTAACCAGTAACCTTGCTTAGTAGATGGACACTGTTTGTTGTTGTCATCAGTGATCAGGACGCATGTACTATATAATAAGCCCCTCTTGCTGGAGGTGTTGTTTATCCAGAGCTTGTCTCATGCTGAAACCTCTCTCAGGATGGCAGCGCCAGACTCCCCGTGGATATCTGGAGCCTGGAGACCAGCGCTGTGCAGTAAACCCTACCAGGACCTGTGGGCCCAGGGCCAGGACAGCCCCAGCCCCAGCCTCAGCAAGAGCAGTGAGTGAGACGCAAACTAGAGTAGCCCCCTCCTCAGGCAGGGATGCCACTGTGACTTTTAAATTAGACTCGAGTTTGGAGCCAACTCATTGTAACAGTGTTCAAGATGCAAACCAAAGCAGTAGCAGTATTGGACTAGGGTTGGTTTTGAGCTCATGCATATGCAGTCCTATCCAGATTAGCTGGGTAATAAAATAAAAATTCACGAAGGGAAGGAATCACATGTTAGACTTGGCTCAGGCCCGATGTTGATGTCATATCCCAGACAGGGTCTGTATTAGTTTACAGTGGTATGGTCCTGCCTAGACTTCAAATTATAAATCATCAGTGTCTACTCAAAACATGGCAGAAGCATGTAGACTTCAGCTGCTATATATGTTAACAGTGCCTAGTCTACATCTACTCTGCTCAGCATCTACAGTAGTCTTGAATCAATGTCCATCAAAACACAACTCACAGATGTTTATTTTCTCCTTTCTCTCTTATGACAGCTCTTCCCATTTCAGTAAAGAAGGACCCCGGCCATCTAGAATCTGTCGTCCCCATAGTGCCCGACAGTTGCGGTGTTTACGGCACATTCTATGTGGACCTCAGCAGCAAAGGCCTCAAGACCTTCAACAGCCCCGCCAGCCGTCCCAAGATGCCTCATTTCCACCACTCCTCCGACCAGAACTGTGAGACAGTCATCATCCCTCAGCCTGCGCCCAGGAACAAGGCGGCAAGGGAAGAGCCAGCGTTGCCATGGAGACGGGTCCTGCCGGCCCAACCCAACATGGGGGTTCTCAAGGAATCATGGGAGAAAAACTGCAAGCGAGGTAACAGTAAAGCCAAACAATCAAAAAGCAAGTATGTGTGGGAATATGTATGTGTGGGTGTGTGTGTCAGCAGGGTGCAAAGTGAAGTGAAGTAATATGTATTGTGTAAATCCTCCAGAGCTCCATGCTGTGAAGAGTGCCCCGTTAGTGCCCATGTCCCAGCAGACCTTAGCATTTGACAGCATTACAAGTGTGAACAAACAGAGACTCAGCCATCATCCACCAGGTAACTCCATAACTGGATTGGTGTTATGACCGTCTACATTTTTCACATTTGTCTTGTTCCTCTAGTACTTTGATATATAGTACTAAGATGTAGGCCCTAATGAAAAATACATTCATGATGTTATTACATTTGGAAAGAGGAAAAGGTTTCACAAAAATAGGCAGTATTTACATATTTGGAAAGTCTAGCCATGTACCAAGTCTAACCAAGCCTCGATCAATCCCTGACCATGGCTGAACTGTCCTTGAGTAAGGCTCCTAATCCCTCACTGCTCCCCAGGTGTCACTATAGCAGGCAGCTCACCTCACAGTGTGCTGTGTGCATTTCACTAATTCACAATTAGGTTAAATAGACCAAGTTAGAGTTAGAGATTTCGATTAATAATTCAAACAGAAATGAAAAGATGCACATGTTAGTGCATTTAACTTTTTTGATCATATTCCACAAGTCCTAAGTTCTTCTCCTTTGCTCCTCACACCCAGCCCTCCCTCCCCCTGGGGGTTTCCCAGACTGCCTGAAGGTGGCTGCCGCCTCCTCTCCCCGCATGCTCCACTACTCTGCCTCCCTGCACCTGGTGGACATGGGCCCCCCCCAGCCGGCCGCCCCTCACATTGCTGATGACATGCACAGCCTGAGCTCAGAGGAAGGGTGAGTCAGACCCCGGCAGCCACAACCCAACTACCAGTACCCCCCAACAACCCAACACTCACCACCCCGTCCCTGCTACCATTGTTCCAGACTTCCTTCTCCCTGGGTCTTTTCCTCTGTAGATCTACCCGGTGTTTGTTTTAAAGTCTTTCTCTTGAATGTGTGTGTGTACGCGCGTGTGTGGGTTTGTTAGTATATTTAGACCCTATAAATTCAACAAGTTTTTAAACTTAGACTCCGGATGTTTTGTATTACTATACTCCTTAAAACACATTTGATGTTATTTGCTTTATAATCTAACATTGCTTGCTTAGTGTCAGCAATTACAAACATTACAGTACCAGTTTGATTGTATGTAGTTTTTATCAGTGTAATCTGTGAACCATTTCCCCTAAATTTAAAGACAAGAGCATCAGATTTTGCAGACAAAACTCCGGTAGTGGAGCAACATGCCACTCGTCATGCTTGAATTTCAATCTTTTAGTGTTTAGCATTTAGTGGTAGAAGCCATAGCAACCATAGTGATGCAGCTGGTAGATTGCCATATAACAGATGGGCAAACACTAAAAAGTTGTTGGTAATTGAGGCTATAACAGTTATACTGTTTAGCATTAGACAGTGTAGACTAAACACTTAAAAAACTTGTTACGCATTTAGGTGATAAGAACCATATGGTATAGCAGACTCTAACTGTAACTCTAACTCTAACAGACTCTGTTGAATAGCTGCATATGCACTAAAACCTGTGTGAATGAATGAATGTGTATGTGTTTGTGTCTGTGTGCATGTGTGTGCACGCACGCATATGTATATGTGTATGTGTGTGTACATGTGTATGGGTGTGTGTGTGTGCGTGTGTGTGTGTGTGCCTTTGTGTGCATGTGGGCATGCAGCGGTTAGTATGAAATCCTTAAGCACTACATGTACTACACACAGTACTACTGTGGTACAGCAGCACTAAAATCCACATCCTATTGCAGCTCCAGCAGGTCAACCAAGCTGACGATGGACGTGGGCTCTCTACCATCCATCTGCGGCGCATCAGCGTCAGCAGCGGCACGTAGTCCTGCCACCCCCACCAGCCCCACCACCACCGCCTCTGTCTGCCCCTCCTACCTGGGTCGCACCTACAGCTGCCTGTCCACCGCCTCCTTCGGCCTGTCCGCGGAGCCCAGCCTGGAGGATCTAGACCTGGACGATACGACGCTCTCCACCCAGGCCACACAGTACCTGGAGATCAGACCCAGGGCAGACAGGGCCCGGTAAGGCAAAGATTCATAACTCTCTCAACCATGGGAATAATCTGCATAAGACTGTATTAGTGTGCAGGACACTCAGTACAACCCTTTGGAAAGTGTTTAGAACTGGGTGTATTTTTTTACCTTTGGCTGTGTCATTTTTCACAAAGGTGCAATGAATACATTTTAAGGAGCGCTTTTGAGAATGACTTATAGCAACTATATTGTATGCAAATACCCTCATTAGTGGCTAAATGTTTATTGTTTGCAGTCTGAATCTACATGTTTACATCAGCAATTTTCCATAAAAACAACTACATGTAAACAGTTTGATATGGGAGCAAAGTTTTCTTTTATCCTCAGTAGGGAACTTTAGAACCAAAGCATGAGCCTTCTGCATGATTCTTTTTTTGTCTTAAATTTTATCTCACAGGAAAGTAATGCCAGGAAACTAATCACTCTCTCTAGTCTAGCCTTTTTTAGAGTGAAAAAATTGCTTTAGTAACTCATTCCCTGTTCTGTATAGTGCACTACCAGATAACCTCTCCCCGCGGCCCTTCTCCCCAACCCCTACATTTGGCTACATCTGCGGGCCGTCGGAGGTGGAGGAGATGGGTGAGCACGGGGGTCCCCAGCGTGGGGTGTCGGGTCGGGCTCGCCTGAGGAGCACCCCGTCATCCTGCTGTAGTGAGTGGGAAGGCTCGCTATGGAATGCCTGGGGCTCTGTCTCTGAGGGCAACATGCCTAGCGCCCGCACCAGCCTCATCAGCTCGTCCGACTGTTCGTTCATGAACGATGCCAACTTCGCCCGGGTCCTTGCCCTGACTGCTGAATCAATGACTGGTGCCAACCTCTCAGGCAAGCACACTCTACATCCATGCCAAATAGCTGTGATGTTCTCTTGTTTACAATTTTGTTGTTCTACTCAGAGACTTAAGTTAAGATAATTGCAGTATAGTGGTTAAATGTGTGTTTTCCATTTGATGTACTTAACTCTGTTTATTTCATGTGACCACTAGATGGTGTACTTATGGTATGCTGTGCTTGCAACCCTTTTTTCCCAAGAAAATTGGGTCATAGTTCCTACCACTAGATGGGGCTGTTTCTCTACCTAAAACATTGCTCACTGATTCATTTTGATGTGTTTCAGTTATATTGTTGTAGGCTATTAGATATTATTGTATTATACAACAGTTAGGTCTGATAAAGCTATTTACCAATTTCTGATTAGCCTAGCCCCATTCCACACCTCTCTATCAGCAATTTACACTGGTGGATTTTATATCTTGTTATATTAGCTTGTCTTCTTCATTTTTCTTAATTCACACTGCGCCTTCCAATGTATAATGTCAGCACACTGAATAAGCCACTACATTGTGTTGATAGAACTTTTTGATGTTCTTTTGTCTCTTTGTTTTGCTCCCCTTTGTTCTGTCTCTTCTTATTATACTTTTGTCTCTGTGCTTGCAGATTTCTCTCCTTCAGGGTCTCCCCTGAACATGCTCTTCCCCCCTCCACGGGACTGTTTTGGGGAGCTGGACCCCTTACCTGTGTGGGACTGGAGCACCACCTGGGTTGAAGACATGGAGGCACAGTACCGTGCCGGCCTGACAGGGGGCGCCACAGTTGGAGCCAGCCTATCTTCCATCCCAGACCACTGGGGCTATCATCATCGCCAGGATTCCCGGAAGACCAACCACAAAACAGCATCGCACCGATGAGAAATGCCACATTCAGTCTCATCTCTAGATCACCCTAGAGAACTTTAAGGATTTTTAAACATAATAGTATTTTAAACCTGTTTTTGGTTAGTTAATTGGTATGTGAGTTCCAATGGGATTCTTTCTGTCTTGCAGGTGAATACTGATAGGAGCAGCCTATCCATAACAGTGTCATGGGTGATGAGGATTATATAACCAGTATCCAAACCCCAGGCTAACCTAAGTCACAGGTCACGTTTGAAGTAGACGCTACCCTCGGTTCCTCAGGGCAATATCTTACCCCATGCGCCTTGAATTTGAAAAATGTTTTTGAAATTTGATTCTTGTGAAGAGAATCTGAAATGATTTGTAGTGTTTTGTATTGTTCGTTTTAGACAACAATTCCGTTCTGGAAGTCTCTGAATAATCCAGTCTATTTTAACTCACTGTACAGATTTGCTCTTCGTGGATTCTCAGTTTGTACCTGTATTTACATTTCTATTTAATGTATTGTGAACCGTCAACTGTTCACCCATTTAAACTTGGCAACAAATGCTCATAGCTTTGCTCTGCCAATTTAGTTCCTCTGATTATCTTGTAGTGTTATCAGTAATATTTGAAGATACTGATTTACTGATGATATGGAAAAAAAGGTAATAGATTTGGAAACACCTTATATGGCATTGTCCTTGTTACAGTGTAATAATCCTTACCATAGTGAACATTTCAGCAGCCTTTGTGACTGTACTCTACACTGTTGCATGGACACAGCTATATGAAGTGCTCCTGTAGACTTTGACATAATGGTCAAATGTGTTATGTTAAACGTAGGAGAAAATGAATTGAAATGTATTGAAAACTAATGTTATCCTATAGTGGAAATTGATTTATTTCAACCTTTCCCAGGGCTTTTGAAAGATATTATCTTTTTCTATGACTGCATATATTATATAAAATTGTATCCTGAACTAACCCTGCCTTCTGTATGTCAATCTTTATAAATTTAATAAATAAACAAACAGAAAAGTCCACGAATGGCTTTGGCGGACGATATTCTCATCATCTGTGTTGACCTGCTTGCGCTAGTCTAAGATTTTTGAGAGAGTGTCTGTGTGTGTACCTCATTTGAAACTCCTCATCCTGAGCACACACAAACACTAGTCCCATTACAGCATAGCTCAGCCCAGGCTGCTTGACTCCAATCTTGGAGGATTATCCCCATCGCCACAACTCCTCATGGCCATATGTTTGGCAGGGAAAAAAACCTACTCCCAGCCCCCAGTTCCAGTACACACTCACACACACACACACACAGACATACAAGAACCCACTCAAAACACAAACTCTCTCTCATATTCTCTCTCTCTCTCTCTCTCTCACACACACACACAGCATAGGCTCTGCACCAGAATGAAGATGGCAGCCAAAAACACTATTTTTTTATAGCTTGTCAGTAATTCAGTGACCCACATTACCATGCAATATAAAACAGTGCTTTTCCTGTTCACTTTGATGTTGATGTTCACAGCAATTTATTTTTCATGATATAGCTACCATTTGTCCGGTGGGATTATATATTGTGGAGACAGAGAGCGAGCAAGAGAGAAAGAAATTAAACGTTAATTCATTTGACCTCTTAAATCCTCTGTATTGATTGTGAGACTTAAAGTTTTATGAAACTGTTAATACATCTCCTAGAGCTGAACTACTGAATGACTCTTCATGATCAAATATAATCAAATGTAAATTGGAAGGGCAGTTCCATAGCAAGGAATCTCCCTCGAGATCTGACCCCACCAAATCCACAAGTCAGTGACTTCAGACTCATTGCTCACACCAAAGCTCACACAAATGTCCACTCTGATACCAATTTTTATCTAGCGTCCATTGCAAGGAAAAGAGGTTTCAGATCTTACATATGATAATATTATCTTTCTATCTGTATCTCTGTCTATGAATGGCTACAGATAGTCTAGATATTAGTGTGTTCAGTAGATTGATACACTGACAGCCTCAGATGCCAGAATTTGAGAAGAGTGTGGTGTGAAAGTGCTGCTGCCATCTCTTGCTGATTTTCCCAGTTTCTGACATGCCAGGGATCCTCTTTTTGTGAACTGGTTTCAGACAGAGAACCCCCGCCATCACAGCATTTAGCCAACTGGTGCAGGTCAAGCCCAGGGGACTCAAGATGCCGTGTGGCCCAGACTGACCCAGATAATGCTGGGGGAAGATTAAACTTCAGTGCCCCTCTATCTCCAAGCCAGAAGGGGGGGCAGGGGGGTCGACTGACTCGTAGCAACACTGCTTATAGCATGAAATCCATTTCTCCCTCTCTATGTCATTTCACGATCTGCCTGTTTGTAATGAAAACTGTAAATCTCCCTTTATCAACAAGCATCTAGACAGACACCAAGCTATAAGTTTCCTGGTGCCAACAGCAAACCATTGTCTTCTTTCTTTTACGAGTGCGCGTGGGAACAATACCTTATTATTTTAGTACCAAATGTACATTGTGCATACATTAAAATGAACAATAAAGTCAAAAGGCATCCATCTCCTGGCCAAGTAATTAACATGGAAATTGGAGAAGGTTATTTTGGAGCACCCCCCCACCCCCTTCCCCTACCCACCCTGCCCAGATGGGAGTGTCCTTGGTGACACCGGCCTAATAAATGGGTGGATGATTTATGGGGATTTGGGGCCCCTTTAAAGGCAGTAAAAGGGGGATGTAAGGTATCCATCATGCCCCGAAAAGGTCAAATCTGAGACTATCTCTCCCCTCTGGAGTGGAAGCCAATACGGCTCACTGGGTTGGACGAATCCCCAAAAAAGTCTCTGGGGGACAGTGGGACAGACAGAGAGAGAGAGAGACAGAGAAGACAGACAGATGAAGAGACAGGCGTTCTGTACTGGAGTGTGACAGCTTTTTGAATTGGAGTGACAGGTTAAACGTGTACTGCCATTCCCAAAGAGGTCGGGGTGAAATCCCTTCCACTGTAAGTGCTGCAAACAGAGTGTTTGCCCTAAGTCGCTTTGGCGGATGCCATGCCTCAGGTGAGATTGTCTCAGAGACAGAATGTAGTTTTTCTCTGCTGCATTTTTCCCCTCCCTACAACTGCTTTTAGCAATCTAGCAAAACTCTTGCAGAGGCAATTTCATGCTCCTTAGAACAGGCCTACCCATGTGGAATCTGCTGTGAACTGGTAAAGCCAGACTGTTTCACTCTGAAAAGAAGTGCCCAAAAACTACAGCTGCAAAACTAACTTTCCCCCCCTTTCACACCTACTAGGTATTCATACAAACGTTGTCAAAATATAAAGCCACAGGCACAACACAAAGCCAAAATAATGTATAGCTCAACAAATGCATTTTTTATTGTATTTTACAAAACAGCAAGACTACCAAAAAGTTAGTCAACAGAACAGATCATTTTGCTTTTCTTTGAACTGAATACATTGCATTTTTTTCTTCTTCTTTTTTTGCACACTGTCTCCGAAACATTAAATAAAATAAAGGAGGATGGATACAATCATTTACAACAGCAGTCCAAATAGCAGACTTTCTCCATGAAAAGAAAGTAGTCTCCTGGTCAGACCATGACGACGGGAAGCCAAGTACTGGAGGGTAGCCAGCAGATGCAGTCTGAAGCGAGGGCCTGTGAGGTGTCTGTCCTCAGAGCTGGTTGACACACACACACACACACACACACACACACACACACACACACACACACACACACACACACACACACACACACACACACACACACACACACACACACACTCACACTCACACTCACACACACACACACACACACACACACACACACTCACACTCACACAAGCACACATACACACGCATTGTGCTTTGTATTCTTTTTTGTTGCTCTCCAACACAACAAGAGTGCAATACTGTTTATGTTCTTGTCAAAGATATATGTTTTCTACCAAACAAAAACCAAAACAAAAAAGAAAAAAGAATGAAAGAAAAAAAAAGAAAAGTTGGCACATTCAGACACTGACCTTGGTTGTTATACTAGATGCCTTATTTTCAATATAAATACAATATATTTTTTTCTTCTTCAGCTGCTGCAGAAGTCCATGTAGAAACCTTACAGAGATGTCTATTTACACATGAAAACGAAGGGAAAGCAAAATGCTCCCGCGACATTATAAATAACAACAACATAACATAACATGAAAATAATTCAGAAGTCCATGATTCATTTCTGGTGAGGCAGACAGTGATTCTGTACAATCTTGCTTCTTTGCCAGAGCTTGGTCTCCTCTTGTTCTCCATGATGGTGTCCACTTATCTCATTTCCTATGAATTGAAAGAGAAAAGACAATGAGACACGCACCTTCAAAGGCACAATGGACAATGCTATGCTTTTGCTCTCCCTCTGAGAGTTCCTTGCCACAGATGTCATTTTTAATTTGGTGGCTTTCAATGGGCTTTTTTAACAAGGCAACTTGAGACAAAAAATAACACCCTAAGCCTCGAGACACCTAGTATACTTAACAGAGTGCACGCAATTATTGCGAGCTGTGTGTGCTTAGAGAGAGCAGGGGGTTGTGCAACTTTCAGAGGCTGAGGCTTCATTCAGCGTTTATATGGGCGGTGGGTCATAAAGTCTTGGGGCCATAAAAGCAATAAAACAATAAGGGGTGAACCCTATCCTGCAGTGGGGTTGGGGAAAGAAGGGGGGGGGGCTCTCTGTTTCTCTCCTCTCTCTTTCTCTTTTTTTCTCTCGTTCTCTCTCTCTCTCACTTCATCACAGGGATCTTTTCAGGCTTGGCATCCGACTGGAAAGATAACGTTAACCGCCAAGGCAGATTGAGGTGGGGGGGATGAATGGGTGGTGGCGAAGGGGGTAACCTGAGAGTCGCCCCAAAAGGAACACTGCCCTCTATTGTGTAGCTAACCTTTCATGTTCTTGACAGACAGAGAGAGAGGGAGAGAGAGAGCTCTGAAGGCCAGACACACTCTTCATCCAGACAGCATGGTTAAGTCACTCACTTTTCCCATGATTGTTGGACTGCCTTTGCTCAGTAGAGGGTAAATGGAAACAGGTTGGGTTTCGTCGGCAAGCCTACTGATCTAATTAATCTGTTAGCTCGGTCCCAGAATGTTCCCCATCCCGAATCGTGCCTCACATGTTAATCATGTGGCACACATTAAAGGCAGCTGTTAATTGACTTTTGTGTTGGCGTGCAAACTCACTGGGAGAAATTATAAAATATACAAACACACCAGGGAGCACACTGGGGAAAATTATAAATAACAGCAACCTCCATGACATTTATGGCTTTCAATCGAGGGCTGATTTATTTATTGGCCTGTTTTTTACTCCTTCTCTCTCTCTCTCCTCTCTCTCTCTCTCTCTCCTCTCTCTCTCTCACACACAAACAAACACACACACACTCTCTCTGAGCAGACCAGAAAGGAAAGGAACGGAGAATCATCTGAATAACCGATATACTGATATAAAAGGCACGACTTCTGGAATTGGCCACTTAGCCCTGCACAGGCAAACCCTCTCAAACAATATATGTTGAACACACACACACACACAACACACAAAGCTTTGGGCCTTTGCAGTCACGACATGCGGGCGATTGTGTGCTCAAAGAAACTGGGGAATCGACTGTGGCGAGCCAGAGAGAAGGAGAGAAAGAATCCCAGGGGACTGAGAGGGAGGAGGAGAGGAGGCTGGGAGCTGGGAGCTGGGCCTGTGTCTCACTCCCCTGTTATGACTAGGATTAGTGCCAACTGTACAGCATTAGTGTTTACTGGGGGGGAGACGAGCTCTGGATTTCTAACAGCCAGCTCGGAAAGAGCTACACAACTATAGAAATATCTCTGATCCTCCTGCTAGTTATAGATCTCAGTCATTGACTCTCGTTGAGTGAAGACTGCCACAATCCCCCTTCTACAGCAAAACTCAGTCACTAAGCATCAGTGGCTATGTGACAAGTGAAACAACCACTAGAGTTGACATTATTATTTACCAAAACCGAGAAAAAATAATGCTTCTCATTTATGACCTAAGTTAGATAAACTGCAGTGTGTTACACAAGCCAGGATGAGTTACATATCAAGATGACGGGGGGTAAGTTCCGTAAAATTTGAGCATAGAGCTTTCGTGTTCCACTTTCGTGTTCCACTTTGAGCATAGGGCTTTCGTGTTCCACCTTAAAAATCAAGCTTTTTAAAAAAAAAGCCCCGGGCTCTCTGAGCCAAGGGGCACGAATAAAGAGCGGACATTAGAGCGGGCATGGTCAAGCCCGGGTCGCTGTTGTGGGCGTGACAAAAACCCGACCTGACAGTGGCCATGACAGAAACTGATGTTGACAGGGAACGCTCAGATATGAACTCGGAACATGACAATGAGTCAGTGTGACAGGGAAGGCAACAATGTCCTAGGCATGGCATGGCATGGCGTGGGGTGGGGTGGGGTGGTTGTGACGTGCAGGTACCTCAGCGCGCTGCTTGCCCGAGCTGTGGCCTCGGGAGCCCGTGGAGCCTCGTGATGAGGAGCTGCCCGTCGTGGAGCAGTTGCTGGACATCTGGCCTCGGGCCAGGTGGAGGTTTGGCTTGGTGTAGGGAATCATGTCTTCGTCTGTGACGAGAGAAAATGTAAGCCGTGGGTCAGACATTGTTATATTGCAATGTCACCACAGAAAGTTCTGGAACAGCAGCTATTGCTGATGTAGCTTCAGCTAAGATCAACTAAGATCAGCTAAGATGGACAACTATGGAACTGGACTTTAAACAGACCCTGTGAGCTTGTAATTACAACATGGGAAGTTGTGCACAAAAAACAAAATAAGTTGATCTTTATGTCTGGATGTGACGGGAAGTGTTGAAAGTCTCTTGAAAGGCCCCCACCTTCTTTGCGTCGCTGTCCTGAGCTTTTCCTGTTGGGGGCGCTGTGGTCTCTCCTCTCTATGGAGCTGCAATGGGAGCTGCCATCTCTGTCCAGAGACGTGTGTCCGTAGTCCAGCGTACCGGTCGGCGTGTCCAGGAGCTCGTGTGTGGGAGGGGGCTCTGGGGGAGGGGGCAGGTCTGGAAGATAGAGGAAGACACCACGTTAACCCAGTACACACAAAGAAGGTAAACAAACTAACTAACTAAACAAACATCAAACAAATTAACAATTACACACACACACACAAACACACACACACACGCACACACACCACACACACACACACACACTACAAAAACCTCAGCATCCTAAGACAGAGTCAGTCTTTATACAAGCTTTATGCAAGGTTAATTCAGCACAAACAACACACTCGCATATAAAAACAAACAAACCGGCCCACAAATGGAGAAATGGAGAAACCACCTCCCCTCCAATCCACATTGCAATGTCATTCCAACATGGACACCTAAAGACTGCAACGGGTCAGGGTGCGTGTGTGTGTGTCTCTGAGTCTCACCTCCTTGCATCATGTCTCTCCTATACTGGCCACTCTTTGAGGTTTTCTTCTTCACGCGTGACTTGGGTCCGGCGGGCGACTGGGCACTATCCAGCGGAGAAGCTCGTGTCCTGCCTGTGGGCATCACATCAAGAACAGACAGACTATTGGTGGGCATGATTCTGGACACTCCTAGAGTCAGTGTACAAAAATATAGAGAATAAGGCCTGTACCGCTGTCTCTCAATGCTAAATGCTTTGAATAGTAAATAAAACTTTAAAAACATATAATAAATAAACATACTAAGTAATATCTACTACTAAGTACTATCTGTTTTTGTTATTCATGATGGTGAAAGTGCACATGTTATTTGAGACCTCTCTTGTTATGACAGATAACATATACTGTCATTAGATACCATGATGGCCACTGATGTGACATGTTAGCATTATGAGTTTGTCATGACAGCTGTGAGAATCGAAGATGACATTTGAGCTCTTGCCCCCCCCATAGTCTTCTGCACATTCCCATGCCCACGCACTCTCACTGGGCAGCCATGGCTACAGTCTCCCAGTGGGGAGACAACTGTCACCATTACAGACTGTCACAATTAAGAGTTGGAATGACCTCATGAAGATGCCTGAGGAATGCATGAATTATTCAAAATAAAAGTTGGGATTTTTAGTGTATCCAAGAGGCTTAAACATATTGATTGATTGAATTTGAAATAGGGATTATATTTTGTATGGTAGCTCCAGGACAATGTGTGTATTATTGTGTCACAGGGGCTGAAACCTAATGAGAATTCTGAACATGTGTTCTATTTGAGATTGTAACATCTATAGGAAAGTGAAATATGTAAATGAATATGAGTATGTAGGAGGTACAGTATGTGGGAAGTAAAGAGAAGGGATAAAGTGTGTGTGTGTGTGTGTCGGGGGGAAGGAATGTCAGACCTGGCGTGGTGGCACAGATGTTCTCTGCACTGAGCGCTGCCCCCTGGCTGAGGTCACGGCGGTGTGCCGAGCGCTGTGGCGTGCCCCTGTCAGGTCCGTCCTGATTGGCTGACAGGTTGGGGTTGGACTGCGTCAAGGGGGGGCTTGGGGCTCGTGGGATAGGGACGGGTCCACAAGGCATCCGCCTGTAGATGGAGGGATACAATCACATCATTACTCATTTACAGTTTCATCAAGTTTTTTTTTTCTTTCCTGATGAAACTTTCATTATAGTATCACAGCATCAATATATTCCCTTTGTTGTGGTGGAAATGCGTTCATACATGCACCAGTTTCTCTAATTAATTGATAACACTCCTGGTTTTGATTTTACTTTGTTGCACTTCATCATAGACAAAGGTGAAAAGTTCAAACCTTCCCAGGAGAAAGAAAACAAATTAAGTATTCTGATGTAGCAGAGAAACAACAATGCCAATACAAAATAAAGTGTAAGGCTCCTTGGGCCCGGGGCAAAGCTATGTCAGGTTAAGGAAGATCATTTTCTTCAGGGCATAGGCTCAACAGTATGTGACAGCGACCTTCACCTTTAAACAAAGCCAACTTTAACTAGTGCAAACCAGAGCCTTGGCTGTAAACACTTATATACACTCTATGCATATTCATCAATTTGCCTCAGAAAGAAAAGGAAGAAATGAAAAACCCATCTGCTATCCATTCAGATGAAACACAATAATATGACCTCAAGCATTTTTGTTAATATGCCTCAGACACATCTGCAATTAAAACTAAATTCAGCAAAAGTTGCAATAACATTACCTCAAGCTTGTGATAATCTAATATGTTTCAAAAGTACTTTAAAGTAAGTAACAAAGCATAAGAAAGCAAAAACAAAAAAAAACACAGGCAAAGCAAAAAATGCAGTTCTCTGTGTTTGCTCTCTTTTCTTAAACTTCCTTTGGGAGTCTCAGCTGATTCTGGCAGAGCTCATTTGACTGTGACTGATCTGAGTGCAGCCACTGTTGATTGTGGGTTTTTTGTGACTTGTGATTGATTTTTAAAACATGGTGTGAAGGGGGGTAGACACACAAGACGGTTATAAAGTCATGTAAGACAAAAATGTTCAGGGCAGAGGAGAGGAGAGGAGAGGAGAGGAGAGGAGAGGAGAGAAGAGCAGTGAGCCATAATCATATGCATGTTGATACAAAGAAGTCCCTGGTGACTGGCTGTGTCCATACCGCGTCTGAGGGGGTGCGTCCAGGTGGTGCAGCCGGGAGATGTCGTGGCCCAAGCGGCCTTCGTCCCTGGGGGAGGGCGTGAGAGTGGCCGTGGACTGGTGGCTGTAAGAGGTGGTTGGGGATGAGGCTTCTGCCCGTGGGGGTGGGCAGGGGCCAGGGCCCTCGTTCTCCTCCGTCCCGTCCATGAGGTAGGTCCTCTCGGGTAGCGGTGGACACCACTCCTCTTCGTCGGAGCTGGAGGGAGAAGGAAAAAAACAAAAAACAACAAAAAAACAAAAACGGTCACACAACATTACACAACACTAACAATAACACTTTGCATTTAAATTGAATCATTTTTCATGTGATAAGGTGTAAATAAAACAACACTGTGCCCTCAACTTGTAATCTTAAGTGTAAACAAAAAAAACCCTACACTCATCTCTCTCTTCTACTCTTCCTCTCTTCATGCTTCATTTTCCTTCCTTTATTCCTTTCATTTTCTCCCCCTCTCGCTTGATCCTGCTTGTGTCTGATATTGTTTTGCAGAGGGCGGCAGAAAGAAAGTTTGCTGTGCGCCAAGCACAACTCAAATTTGTGTGACACGTTTATGAGGCATAGCAGAGCCCGAATGTGTGTCCCACGCTCACACTAAATAAGTAGATCAATCACGGGAAGCGCAGAGACGATGATTTGGCCTTGCGCTAATAAAGTCGATGGCGCTTGTGTGGCTTGGTGGCGTATCGATTTCTGCAGCATGGCAGCAGTCAAATTACCAAGCGTTCCCCTCGGGGGACCAGACAGACATCTGTGGTTTTGAGCACTGCCCTCACCATAGTGACTGAGAGGGGTTTAGCAACCATATTTGATTCCACTTTTCAAACATGGACAGAAAAAAAGTTACGCAGCCAGACATTCCACTGAAGTGCATTTTAATTCAATTTAGGGAGTCATGGAAAGAACCTCAGTTTGATAGACAGAAGTCAGTTTTTTGTGTGATTGTATGAGAGAAGAAATGAGACATGCACCCAAACACACACGCGCACATACACACACACACACACACACACACACACACACACATAGAGCATGAGGCATAATGTAATCATTTGAACCAAGAGGCTTTGAGAGCCACAGGGTGCTTGACAAAGGTCAAGCGTGTTATCGGGGGTTCATCAGTTGAATCCGAGAGCTGTGCGGCGCTGTGGGGTAGTGCTGGAAATGAAGCCCTTAGAGAAGGGCAGTGTGGGAGAGACGGGAGGAATAATGACTTGGCTTTTGCTCCGAGGAGGAAACTTGAGAGGGTTTCATACCTGACATGGGGCTAATGTTATTATGGAGGGGTGTGTTTGTGTGTGTGTGTGTGTGTGTGTGTGTGTGTGTGTGTGTGTGTGTGTGTGTGTTTGTTCGGCAGAGGGAGAAAGAGAGAGACAGTGAGAAGCTATGTCCCAGTAGCTTGGGGCCCAGCTTTTCTCAGTGGTGTAATCGGTGTTGTCAGGCCCGGTCAGAGGCGCTCGCCACAGAGTCCAGCTCCACTTAAACCCCGCCGAAACCAACCACTCAGGTGGAGTAGCAGTGCGGAGCGATAACGACCCCCCCCCCCACATATACACACACACACACACATACACAGATATGCACACAGTAAAAAAAAACACAGAGCACACACACACACTGTGACAAACACAAAAAATAACAACACTGGTCACTTTATGCAATCACTGGTGCCTGTCTAATGTTTTCTGTGTGGGTAACACATCAGGAATATGAGAGCGTAGAAAGACTAGGAGCACAGACGGGCCAGTCACGGCAGCTAGCAGGGTTACAGACAGCACTATAGAGCTGTCCAGACACTGCGGCTACACATGGCTAACTTTGTTAGCCTCCACAGGACCCCATCAGACTAGAGTGACAGCCGAGGACAGACAGACGGGGAAGAGAGAAAGATAGAAAGAGAGAGCGAGAATGAGAGAGAGGGGGTAGAGAAAGAGAGAGAGAGAGAGAGATAAGAAGTAACTGAAGAGAAAAAGGCCTAGGCTGCATTGCAGTGGACTGCTGTGAGAAGTGGCAAGAAATTCGCCTCATCTGTCTGGTATAGAGTGCAGACAGAACTAAAGTGCAGAGAAAAAAAAACAGCTTACAGACTTGTGGTGTGGCAGACAGCTGCAGAAACTGAACAACACAAATGGCCCTAAAGACTTGCTGCTTGGTACAGAGTGCAGCAGGAACACAAGTAAAGAAAGCAGCCCAATATTGGCTGTGGATGGAGGCACACATGGAGAAAGCGGCAGGGACAGAGAACAGAAAAAGGCCCTAAAACTGTTTGTCTGGAATTAACAGCTGTAGGAACTTGAAACTGTCTGGCATAGAGACCTGTGGTGCTCTAAGAGCAGAAAAACAATGTTGCAACTGTCTAGCTAGCGGCCCAAGAGAGTGAGCTCTTACCAAAGGTCCTGGAGGTCATTGTCGGGCTCCAGCTCATTGACGTATTGCTCCAGCTCTCCCACGGTGGGTGGAGGTGGTAGTGCCTCCATCCAGTTCAGAGAGGGAGTCTTCACCGCTTTCCCCATCGACTTCTGCTTGCTGTGCTTGCCGACTGTTGACAAATAAGACCAAAAATCTATATTTCTGCTTCTGTTTGAGCTGAGAGTAGCAAGAATAGTTACAACAATCGTGCAGGTAACAGTATTGGAATTAGCGTAATAATAAAATAATAATGTGTATGTTATGCCAATGTTATCACATGTTTATAGTCCTTTATAACATCTTATGTAATTTTTTCTTGTTGTTCTTAATAGTAATTACAGCAATAATAAGCATGTATGTGTACCATTGTCTGCCTTAGAGCGGTCAGGCTGAGCATACTGGGCTCCTGAGGTGCTGGGCTGGGCCATCCAGTGGCCATCATCTTGCTCGGGGCTGGCAGAGCCCTGTGCAGAGAAAGGCATGATGGGAGTGCTGGCATAGGGCGTGGCATGCTGGGAGTAGGGGGCGGAGAAGCTGCGCAGGTCCTCGCTAGTGGGGTCGATGGTGCTGTAGATGGGGCCCTCGTTGGAGCCCGTGCTATACTTCTCCGTCTGGCTTAGGTAGTTGGAGATGCCAACCTCTGAGGGGCAGACAGATTTCAGACATGATCGTTAGAGAGAAACAAAAATATGCATCCAATCATCCATCCATCCCGACAGGCTTTCCAAAACTCATATATTCATTGTTAAGGTATGTCTTGTTAGGTCTCTTAACCAATTGTTAATCAGTTGATCATTCATTCTATCTACTTATTTGCACATATTCCCTAGGCCACATCAGATTAAAACAAAACATTACAACACAAAAGATATTTTAATTTAAATTTATAAAAAAAGATGACTACACATGTAAGATCTGTGTGTGAACAGCAGCTCACCATTGTAATATCTTTCTGCCGAGTCATGTTTGGATGTGCAGCAGTTGACGGAGTCCTTGCCATTGTGCATGAGGTTGGTGGTGGGCCAGGAGTCGGCTAGCCAGGGGTAGTTCCCCATGCTGCTCCCCAACACACCAGGCCTGGGCACACAGAGGGGCATGTTACACATCAGGATAGACAGATAGATTCCCAGCCATATCAATAACACTGTCTCATGATTGCCCTCAAGGATAAAGATAAGGGGAGAGAGAGAGAGAAAGAGAAAGAGAGAGAGAGAGAGAGAGAGAGAGAGAGGGAGAGGGAGAGAGAGAGGAGCACTGCAATATCAAGAGTGATTCTTACCTCCCACTGACACCTGAGCCCTCTCCATGCGGGAAGCCAACTGCAGGAAAAGATGAAGTAAGATTTTCAGCCTTTCAACTATAACAATTATAGTTTCATAGTTACAAGTATGTTTATTGCAGGATGAGGGCTGATTTATACTTTTAGAAATCAGCCCTTTTTATACTTTTATATAAGTCTTTTATAAATGTGCTTCTGTCTGATATAAAAAAAACTCTGCATGAAAAGAAATGACTGAAATGTCAACACACTCTAGCGGTGGTGTAAATTAATTAGTCTAAGTTAGCATGCTAGTGGTGTGAGCTAGCATATGAACGAGCATGAGCTAGCATGTGAGCTAGCATATGAATCACCGTGATAGTGGTAAGAATGTGTATGTGCGTATGTGTGTGTGTGTACCTGCAGGGGTGTAAGCAAAGGAGGCAGCATAGTGGCTCAATTCCTTCCTCTTTTTTCGGCGGCAGTAGATCCACACGCTGAAGCCCATGAGGATTACCCAGCATGCCCCACCGATGCCCGCAATGAACGCTGGCTGCTTGACCACATCGGTGATCTGCTCCGCCAGGCTCACGTTCTCGTCACGCCCACTGGGCACCACGGGTGGCTCAGCAGGATTTTCTGAGAAGAGAGAGGAATTCTGTTAATAAACACACCTAGAGTTCTAGAGTACTTAAAAGGATGGAAAAAGGCTCTGTTGTTGACCAGTCAGGACTACTTAACTTACACAATATAGCTGCATTTGGATATGTCCTTTTCAATCACGTATAATTATGACATAATGAACAAACAAACAAAAAACAACAGCATAGTATATATATATATATATATATTCACTTCATCTTTTCATTAAGCGCATCTTTCATGATTAAGCGTAGTGTATATATATATATATTACATTGAAATCTCCACTGGTAGGCTACTCACTGATGAAAATGGGCACAGGTTCGCTGCTGGTGCCCACGCCAGCGCTAGTGACGGCTGCCACCTCCACCTGGTACCAGATGCCGGGCACGAGCCCCTTTAACACCGTGGAGAGGACATTCCCGTCCACCGTCTGGTTGATGTGGTACCGCGTCAGCGTGTCGTTCCCCAGGCACCAGATCTGCGAACACAGCATTTAAACATCTGTATTTCTGTCCTATTTAGGGTGAGTGGGAGCAGTGGTAACTTCAGTGACAAGCCCAGGGAACCCAGGTCGACTCCTGAACTCATCATAGTGAGTCCACATGCCCTCGCGTAGAAGCGTCTGCTAAATATCAATTAACATCTTTACATTCGTTTAAACCTTGACCAATACCATTTCACAGTTCTACAGTATTGCATTTTCACATATTCAGTCATCTGTTATGCCAGACATCAGAGACAAAAGAAACTGGTTGGTAAGTTTTGATGGTGAGTCATAAAAAAAAGACATCAAAGCCAAGCTACAGGTAAGGCTCTTTCTCTAACTTTAAAGTCTGTTCTGTGGGATTACATACACTGGGTCCCTGCAGTGAGTTAATCACAAGGCAGAGATCCACGTGCCTTTGATAGTTCCACAGTTCCACAGTCTTTTCTTTGTGAAACTATTTATTTGATAGATGGAATGGGTCTGCTCCTACTTGACTTTTGTTGATTTCAAAAGACCTTGTGTTCTGCACACAAAGGTCTGAATGCCTTGGCTCTAAACTAACTGAAGGACTTAACAGAGTTGGTCAAAGCACGAGTGCTGACCGAGTACTCCTGTGCACAAAGTACAAGTCTTATTACTCTGTTATTCTTGCTATTCCAAGAGTGTCAAAAAGTACATTAGGAGGCAAGGCCTTTTATTACACAGCCCAAAGAAAATGTGCAGCAGCTTCTGTGAGCCCACTAACTGCTTCATTTGAGCCAAGCCCTTTCACCATGTCATGCCTGGATGCCTTCCAGGGCCCATCTGCTTTGTTTGTGTGTGTGCCTGTGTGTGTGTGTGTGCATGTGCGTATGGTGTTTGTGTGGATGTGTGTGTGTGGATGTCTGTCTGGTGTATGTGTGGATGTGTGTATGTCTGGCTGTGTATATGTGTGTGTGTGTGTGTTTGCTTCCATTTGAAGCTCTTTTACCTTGTACTCCTGGATGAGTCCATTCTGCGCGTCAGCAGGAGGAGGCTGCCAGGACACGCTGATGCTGGAGCTGTTGCCAAGGTTAAGTGTCGACACGGCAACAGCTTGAGGAGGGGCACTGGGCACTGGAAAACCAGGAAGAGTCACGTCAGCAAACGGTACAAATGCAAACGGGAGGCAAAGACAACACAAGAAACAACTCAGCCTTTCAGCCCCCCCCCCCCCCCCCAAAAAAAAAAGAATGCATTTAAAGTCAGATAGATTTTTTTTCCATGACTGTGGAATAAAACAAAAGAAACAGTAAAACTGTGATGATCACTGTGAATTTAGAACTGGCTTGCACTCACAGCTGCATTTACACCACAGTCATGGCAACACCTTTTTTCTGTCTCTAGGGACGCCTTACAAATGGATCTTATTATAGAAGTTCAATAACAGTGTCATATAAAAAACAGCAGAAAATAGCAACAGCAGCTCATTGGTGCCATTTTGTAGTATGACCCAGCCAATGAGATTCAATAGAACACAAACACTGCACATTTACACATACATTTATGACAGAACTACTGTCCATGAATGTAGAGGATTTTATTCCAAAAAACTTGAATGGAATACGCTAGTTATTTCTTATGTAATTTCATGTCGCTGTAATAGCTTGATTGGCAGGGCACCAAACACTGTGAGTCTTTGGATGTCGTGGTCCCTTACCCTCTTCAGGCGTGCGCACCAGCACTGCACGGCTGTCCATGCCCTGGAACTCGTTGAAGTAGGGCCGCACTTTGATCTCGTACGCGGTGCCCTTGAGCAGGCTGGTGAGGATGGCGCTCCGCTCCGGGGCCGCCTTCACGTCCTGCGTCTGCCACAAGCTGTTGCTGCCACTGGGCCGATACACCAGCCGATAGCCCTGGATGTACTGGGACTGACGGTCCACCTGAGACGGAGACACAGACAGAGAGAGAGAGGGATAAAGAAAAGGGAGAGGGAATATAGGAAACGTGAAGAAAACGGGAGAAGTGAGCAGTCAGACGAAAGACGAAGCAAGCGAGAGAGCAGACAGTCTGTGTAGGAATCTCTAACGCAGGGGCCCAGAAAAGACATGATTTAAAGGCAACCCACACACAGCAGCTGACCGATCCAGAGATAATTAATGACCATCCACGGCACACGTCCTCCCAGCATTACAGTGCTCTCACTGATCCAGAGGCAGAGCCACTGCCCAGTCACTGCCCAGTCTCTCACATCATTAAACTGTTCTTGCTGTGCTCACACATTTGACACAGGAAGTGTGTTCCTGACAAAGACTCTGCTTTCTGGAGTGGATAGATCCTAATTAGACTGAGCTACTCAGACTAAGAGACTCAGAGACCGGACAGATTTAATTTCTTTCAGTCTTCTAGCAACTAAGACCAATATGTTGAAGACAGACTGGTATGTAAGTATGTATATATGAGTGTGGTTTTGTATGTGTGTGTAAGTATATGCTCCATATGTGTGTGGGGGTTGTATTGTGTGTATGTACTGTATATGTGTGTGTTCTTGCAGGCTGGAGTGAGATAATGATGAAATGCTGTTGAGTTGGCAGCAAGTGCTTTGGCTAACAGTTGGGCTACAGATTTAGAGTGTTTGATGACGGGGAGTGAGTCATAAAGGACGGCCCATCTGCCAGGCATCCAGCTGATGCGCTAATGAGGGGGGGAGCAAAGAGGTTTTACTGCTGTAGATGGCTCGACGCACTTTGACTCACCGTCAACCAGAAAAGAAGACTGGAGGCGCTAGGCGGTGTGTGTGTGTGTGTGTGACTTACTGTCCACCACAGCTGCACGCTAGAGGCGCTGAGGATCACTGGCTCCTGAAGCACCACTGCCACCTCCCCCAGCTCCCGCTGCACCTGCCTGTGGTCAACACCCTGACCTGTGGGGCTCAGATCTGAGAGAGAGAGAGAGAAAGGGTGAAGGAGGAAGAGAGGTAAAAGACAAAGAACAAGAGGGAGAGAGAGAAAGAAATATGAAAGCATATTTTAAACGTATTTCAAACATAGAAACATATTTTAGAAGCAAACTAAGACATGCAAAGACTGCCCTCTAGCTTGCAGCTTCTCTTAGGCTATTTAGACCTCCTCCACACTCCTCCCTGTACCCACCTTGTGTCCTCACGGGCTCTGAGATGGGGCTGGGGTCACTGAGCCCATAGGCGTTGACAGCACGGACGATGAACAGGTAGACGGTGTTGGGGAAGAGCCCGCTGACCGTGTGCTTCTCCTGTCGCACAAGGTCAGCCACCGTCTGCCACGTGCTGCCTGCTGATTGGCTGAGAACAAGAGGCGAGGTAGGGGAAGATGAGAACACAGATGAGTCAATGAAAAATAATTACATACATACATTCATAATTAGTGCATATTATGAATATTAAATAGTATTTTCGATATACAATTTATACATGGGTGAGGACTATACATGGGAATGTATTTCTTGTCATCATTCTGTTTTGTCATTAAATCATGATCTGTTTCTGAATCAATTTGTAATGAGGTTAATACATGGGTAAGGTTAATACATGGTTTCATTTTTTTTTTCGTTTGCATAAAACACTGACCTGAGGTTTATACATGCTGCGGCTTGTATTCAGGAAATTACTGTACTCATATATGAATACTCTATCTGACACACACAGTGACTTTATAATTATGATGTGTAAAGGGTATAGAAAGTAAAGGGTCAATGTAGGTATACACTGCAGTTTTTACTGGTTAGTATGATTCAGTCAGTGTAACTCTGATATGGTCTACTGGATGCCAGACTCCATGACACGTTCATGGTCTGACAGCTCTTTTCTTATCCACTCAGTGCTAGAAGTAAGACATGTGACGTCACTTGTGCTTTTATTTATTTATATATTCATACTCGGGGTTTTAGAGAAACACAGAGAAGACAACCAATCTCCATATGATTTTATCAGAGGCTGCATATGAGAATAAAAAAAAAAACAACTCTGCGAGCCCTTCTTTATCAGTCTGCGATTTACTGTCGCTCTTGTTTAGTATGGTTGTCACATACTTGCCATTATTTCTTTCTCTCCCTCTCTTTCTCTGTCTGTCTCCCTTTCTCTCTGTCTTTCTCTCGCTTTTGTTTTCATTTTTCCCCTGGTGGCAAATAGCGTCTCAGACGAGTGGCTTTACAGCCGACCTGTGCAATTAGGCCTGGGCCGTAAGCGCGCTCATAAATACTCCTGTTCTGGGGCCATTCCAGTGACGCTAATAAATCCAAGGTCACTTTGTCCATCAGCTCGGCTCACAGGCAGCCAACACTTCACCGCTCGCTGACTCACTCACTCACTCACTGATGCTCTCTCTCTCTTTCTCTCTCTCTTCCTCACCCCACCACAACTCCCTCAAATATGACCCTCAGTGCATACAGATGGGGGGAAAAAGAAAGTGCCTGTCGATGTGGCTGCGTCGTTTGCCCCACCTCTCCACACACACACACATACTAACACATACTCACACACATACACACTTCAACATAGTATACCACCCCCCCACACACAGTTACTGCCATCCACACAAGCCTGACACAAAGTGTGGGCGCCACAGTAAATCTTACTATTTTCATAACAAGGTCTGGAGAGGGAGCTGTGCTTCACTAGCCACACCCCCTACACACACATACCTCCCCTCCCACATCTCTCCTCCTCTCCACCTCTTCCACCCGCTCCTTTTCATTTCTCCACCACTTCCCTCCCCCTTTCCCCCTCTTTTCTTCCCTAATCTTCATCTTCTCTCCTCCTCTTCCTCCACCGCCCCCCACCAACATCTCTCCTCTCCTCTGCTCCTCCTCTTCTTTACCCCCTTCTTTTCTGTCTCATCCCTTCCTCCTTCTCTCTTTCACCACCTTACCTCCTTCTCCTTTATTCCTCTCTCTGAGCCAGTAGTTTCTCTGTGTCTGCTTCCAGTGGCAGGCAGGGAAATGTAATAGTAAACACTCCGTTCAGCCCCACAGCTCCTTTAGAAAGAATCAATTTCACCAACGTGTGCCACTGCTAACCGCTGCCCTGGGGGTACTGCTGGTTCTGCTGCTGCTGCTGCTGCTGTGTGTGTGTGTGTGTGTGTGTGTGTCTAATTGGTCCAGGCCTTTGCTCTGTGACCACACACACACACACACATGTGACATGATCCCCTCTCCCCTTTTACCTGCCTCACCGCGCCCCAGGCTCAGTAATTATAGCCGAGCCAAATTTCACTGGAGGCTCCCTGCCAGCCCCCAGGACCCCCATGTGTGTGTGTGTGTGTGTGTGTGTGTGTGTGTGTGTAAGTTCACTGTGTGTGTTGAGTGTGTGTGTAAGTTCACTGGCCTGAGGACCTCCTGTGCCTCTACACACTGCATCATGCTCAAATTAATTTCCATTGTATATATTTGGGACTTTCACTCCTCTGTGGCTGCATGTGTGTGTGTGTGTGTGTGTGTGTGTGTCATGTGAGTGCGTGGGAGCACCAACTGCCTCGGCACAGGTTAGAGGCCTCTCCGCAGCAGCACGTGCCTTATTAGAATGTGCAGGAGGTGAGGGACATGCCGACCCCGGGGGGGGGGGCCTTGAGAGAGGCTGTCTGTCACGGCGCGTGAGCGAGGCCAGGGAACCTCACGTCATCTTCTTTCACGTCTCCACTTAATTAATTAAACTCGAATAACAGTCTGCAGCCTGGAGCCTGCCACAAAATACTCTGCAAATAAAACTACAGATAAGAAACTTAGAGAGCGTCTGCCTGGTACTAATAAGAGCACTAAATTAATAAATAGATTTGAACAAATAAATGATTTACTTTTTTTTAATTGGATGAAACTTTAAGCCAATGAGATGCGCAATGCAGCTGGAGATCTTTGTTTTGTTTTCCTTCTTGTGGTTGACACCTTAGTCCAAAGAGACCTCGCATATCAGTTTTAACAAAGCCAGTCTCCCCAGCAACACGGTTGGGTGCCTTGCTCAAGGAAACTGGGAATCAATACATGTGGGTACTGGTTTCATATGTGGGTGCTGTGGTCTATGTGAACACTTTTAGTGTGTGTAGTAGCCTAAAGCACGTACATCTCCGTGCAAATAAACTGGGTGTTGGACCACAGGACTATGAGTCTTTGAAAGTAAAGTCTGCAAAACCATTTCATACTCCCAAAATGTTTTGGGAGCACTTCTTGGAAGGACTTTACCTTCATTCAAACACTCCCCAAACTAGTGTGTACTCTCTGGGATCTGATCCTATTATTTGGCTTCAGTGGTGCTCATCCGTCTACCACTGCCACTTGTCTCAGGTATAAGGTAGCCTCCTGCAGCACTAGTCAGCTCTGTCTGCCCTGTCTTACCTGAAGGCCTCGATGATGTAGGAGGTGACGGCCGCTCCCCCCTCGTGAGCGTTGGGCTGCCAGGTGAGAGTCACGCTGTTCAGGGTCACGTCCGTCACCACCGGCTTGTGGGGAGGACCCGGCAGCTGGATGGGCTCTGAAGCCTGGCCCATCGATGTGTCTATACTCTCTGTGTACATACACGTACGCACGTGTGCACGTGCACATACACACACACACACACACACACAATGAGGGCAAGTCCTTACAGTACGAATGCAATACACAAGCATTAATCCTACACACAAGTCGTAAGGTCTGATGTTTTTTTTTTCCTTCTCAACTGTTGAAACAGCATGTTAGTCACAGCAGTGCAAAGTAACTATGTGATTCTAAAGTGCAAATTTGGCTACAAATAATAATTACAATGACCATTCTATGGTAACATACAATTACGACTAGAGCTCTGATTATACACAGACAGTTAGCACTGTACAAGTAAAGACTATTAAAGTATAACATGTTCAGTGATATAATCAATGGATCTGATTAAATACAAGCCATTTAAAGAGTTACTAAATTGACTTCATCTTACAGTAATTGCCAGGCACTTGAAAACTGCGTTCCAGAAAAAATGCTCTTTTGGAGTCTTTTCACAGAGCCACATTCTCTTTTGTTGAGATAATTGTTGTCAACCCACGACACAAAGCTGTGAACGGATCTTATTCAAACATCTCTACATACCTGATTGCAGATGATGGCTAAACAGCATAACACAAAGAAAAGCATTCCAGCAAGGTTTGTGCGTAAGGTGGGCGTGATTGTCTGTGTTAAATGCGAGCTGTGTGTGTGTGTACCTTTCACAGAGACAATCCCACTCCAGCTTGTGTCTCCGCTCGAGCTGGAAGCAACACAGGTGTAGGTCCCCGAGTCCGTTTCCTAGCAACAAGAAGCTCAGGGTCAACATTTGTATGGATGGACTGAAAAATACAATGCCTTTCCGACCGTATCGGCAGGAGAGCGCTAAAAGAAGAGGGACTTTACGGTCGAGTAAACATGATTTGTGCTAAAACCATTCGAGAGAATCGATTACCAGCAGAGGACTTTTTTATGCCGTAAAGCAAACAGGCTTGCCCACGTCAGATAAATGGGTTATATATATATATATATCACATCTGCCAAACCATCTTATAAAATTAATTTGTATCACTCTGCATTGATAACAACTGCACTACTTTATCTGGTCCTTGATTCCTCAGTGGAAAGTCTGAGCTTACATATGGAAGAGCCTGACAGACGTTTCTTATCTGTACACCGACAGACACATAGGACTCTTATTACCCAGCCGGGTAGAGTTCTTTTGTCAACACCTCTGCCACGCATACAGATCCAAATTTCGAGCCAATGCTTTTAGAAGCGAAGCAACCAAGGAGCCATTTTTAGCAGCGCTGTTTTTATTCATACGCTACTCTTGAAAAGTATCTCTGATGAATCTGCCATGGAAAATTTATCAGCACTAAGAGATTACCCACTGCATTACTTCTTGATAAGATGTGTATTCGCTTTACACAAAAATGATCCGTGTGTGTCTGTGTATATATATTATTTTCTTTTCTGAGTATGGTCAGCATGAGCTAACCATCTCAAACACTTATTTAGGAAAAGATGCCAAGCAGATGACAAGGCATGCACTTGCTGTATCGTGGATGCTGGAGACAGACACAGACGAGGAGTCTGGACACCCTCACATCTCTTGGTATGCTGCTACAACAAGCAGTCTACCTGCTAAATCAGAGGAACTGTCGGGACCTCTGGGTAACATGTGAGATTTATTTTCACTGCAAGCTGTGCACTTCACTTATGCAGGATCTTTATGAGCTCTCTGAGTGTGTGTCATGTGTGTCTGTCACTGTCAAAGTGTGTGTCTGTGTGTGTCTGGTTGGTGGGAGGTCCTATGACCTGTGTGTGTGTGTGAGTGTGCCCGTGTGTGTATACAATGTGTGTAAATCTGTGTGTGTGTATATGTGTGTGCATGCATGTGTGTGTGCGCGTGCGTGTGGTGTGAGGTCGATGTGTGGCCGATTACTACCCTTCAACATTCACCGCACAGTAGCAGTGGCATTAAAATTTCACATGTACGTCCAGAACGCTGCAGCACTGTAGACGCAGGGCTGGTCATGCCCCAGTGGAGGAGGGGGGATCTAATAGGGCTGCCTCCCTGCCTCCCTGTCCCCTGGGTTCCTCTGGCATGAAGGAAGAACACTGCTTGGGCTGAACACACACACACACACACACATAGACATGCACACACATACTCGCACACACATACTCACTCACACACTTCTACCTCAGCTTGGGGGTCTCTTATCTGCCCTTGATTACAATGTTTTCTCAGCTGTAATGATTCAACACTCAACAATGTGGAGATTCAAACACACAAAGGTGAGAGTCTAGTTTTTTTTTTTTTCCTCTAGAAAAGTCAAGTCAAGCCGAGCTTTTGAACTCAAAAACGTGAGAAAAAGAAATGGGACTACATGTTTACTCTCGATGAGAGTCGATATAGCACTTGGTGCTGCATTGTGATTGGTGGAGGAGAAGGACACTGGTGAGGTTAGTGGGCGGGCACCTGCCTATTAATCATGCCTCCTGAGCACTGTGTTAAACAGAGTGTAAAAGCAAATGCATGAAAGGAGAGTTGATGGAGAACTAAACATTTACCCCTCCCTCCGCCCCGTCTCTCTCTTTCTCTCTCTCTTTCTTCTCCACTCTCAACTTCCCCATCACTCTTTTTCCCCCATGTAAACTACTTTTTGCTTCCTCTCTACTTCATTTCCATCTCTCTCTCTCTCTGTATGCAGCCATTGGCGTCACCACACCCACTACCTCTGCATTCTAGCGCACTCCCCATCATCATCATCACTCAGACAACAGAAAGGACTGTGGGCCACATCTGGCCCAGCTCCGTACTGAGGTTGTGCTCCTGTTTAGGCAGTCCTGCAGCAACAGCATTTCTAGTACTAGCAGCAGCAGCACATTTACATCTGCCACCATCCAGAGAGAGGGGGGGGGGGAGAAAGAAAGAAAGAGAGAGAAAGCGCAAAATAAAGAAAGAGAGGTAGTGAGCAGTGAGTGAACAAGGGAGAGAGAGCGCGAGAGAGAGAACACCATCTGTTAAGGGGCTCATTTCCCTGTCCCTCTCGGCCTGTGAACATGATGGCCTTACTGATACACAAGCGACACACAACAGCAGATCGCGAGCAGGGTCAGCAACATCCCCCAAACACATGCTCATTCAATCACAGCACAGACACTTTCAGACACCAACACTCCTTTCAAGTCAGACCGATTACACAGACACCATATATAGACACAGAGAGATGGTGCACTGTGTACAGAGAGATGTTTCAGCGAAGACATTTCAATTAAAGACAATTAATTGAGTTCTGTATGTAGAAAAGTAGCCTATGCATTGTTGACACACTGGACTAATAAGCTTTTGATAAGTTGGGCAGGAAAGCATTACTCTGGGAAGTTAAAAAAAACTCTTAAAAAAACAAAACAAGATCATTACAATTCTTCTAGGGCCTTAATGAGTGCTGAGGGAATGGTGATCACATCCGACGCTTGCTGACTATAGCAGCAAAAGATTGCTTTGTCTGTTTCTCTCTCTGGCTCTCTTCTACCAAGCAGGGAGAGTTTTTAATTAAAGTCTACCTCGATCGTTAATCATCTGCGGACGCAATCAATTAACACATCGGCCCCAGCTAAGCACAGCACCATGACCTGAGGAGAATTCCAAGCCATCGAGGACCAAGCTGAATGCATTTCATTAAAAAGGCGGTGCGTGCTAACGCTAACAATAGCATTTGCTCGTTATTCCCACCATGACGAGACTTAATTTCATTACGTGGCTGCACTCCGAGGGCTGGATCAGCCATAAAGCAATTCAGAGCCAAGATATTAATACCCCAATATTAATGCTCAGTCAATTACACCTGCCAGTTAGCTGTCAATTAAAACCCCCCACCGAGGGCCGGATCTGGGGACCATGCGCTACGCTGACTCTGTGCTAACAATGATGAGGCTCTGGTGCTCTGAGTCAACAGTCATTAAGCACTTCATAATGGTAGAGTCCAGAGAATGAGCATATGAAGGAGGGGGAAGATAGAAAGAGAAATAAGAAGAAAAGAAAACTGACAAACAAAGAGAATGACAAAGGAGTGATGAATAACTTTTCAAAGAGCTCTAAAGTAAAAACTTCAACAGGATCACTGAACCGCAGACGAGCGCAGCTTCATTTTCAGATACCATCCAGCGTACATTCATGGAACAATATATTCACATGGAAAAATACTGCGGCATTTCTTTAAGCTGACCAAACCTGAGACTCTCGGTAGACTAAGCTAGTTTCCTTCTTCAGCCTGCCTACCTGCAGGTTGATGATCTGCAAGGTGCCATTCTCCATTAGGCTGATGCGCTCATCATTCGCCAGGATCCTCTGGCTGTCCTTCTCCCACTGAATGCTGGGAAGGGGGTTCCCCATCACGTGACACTGCAGCTGAGCAATGGCTCCAGGAGCAAGCGTCTGATTGGCTGGGCCCTGACGGATGATGGGAGGCACGCGGTCAGAAGACACTGCAGAGCAAAGGGATTGAAAAAGAGAAAACACACAAACCATCAGCACCACCAAAACAGCACTGGAGAGTTACAGATCTGACAGCTGATTCAGTACTATCTTTCGTATTGAATTTAGCACTTTACTTCTGAAAACCGGTAGTTCATTGTAATGGTATAGTCATGTAAATGACAGGGAAGGCTTCTGTTGGTACTAATAAGGCTTTGGGTCGTGTTTGCAAAATTATGTCTTTTAGTGAAGCTAGCTTGCTAGTTTTAGACAACAACTAGCACAGTGCTGCTTTATGTTTCAATTTAAACTCATTTGCACATATAGCAATTCCCCAGTAAAACAAAGGCTTTATAATAGGGAAGTCTCTATGAATTATTTATGGTTTGTTTGCCTGGAGCTGAAAGCCCTCCTTGTCTATTGACCCAAGTGATGGTCTGACACATTAATAAATAATTAACTGGCCATTTATTTCAGTGTTTAACACGCTCCTTTTCTTCTGCAAAGACCTCAGCAGTCTGCCAGACAATCAACTCTTCTACCTATTTACATGTAAATTTCAGGGTTATGCGAGTGCTATTGTGTTAGTATTCAAATGCAGGATACCTCATTGTAAATAAAAAAACAAACCTCCTGCTTTATTTTATGTTTTTGTCATTAGACTATTATGTGGATACGTAGGCAGGTAGAACTATTCAACATTTACATTTATTGGAGTAAAACTACAGCTGTACTTAACATTAATTAAAACTTAAACTGATTAAAAAAAAACATGTTTTTAATTGTTCTGCATTATTTTTTAGTCATGGAGCACTGCATCATTAAAATGAGGGCTGGAGGCTAAAGAGCAGAAGACAGAGAGAGAGAGACAGAGAGAGAGAGAGAAAGCAAACACAGAGGTTCAGGAGATGCTGGCCTGGGAGGCATGCTCTTCCTGGGGCTATATGCACAGAGAATGACTTTGACAGGTCCTGTCTGATTACAACCCACTAGGCTCCTGCTGGGTCCTCATCTGGGGGGCTTATTTATTTATTTATTTATTTATTTATTTATTTTGGGACAGCTTTGAAGTCTTTAATTATTTCGGTTGTGTGGGTGGGGGGTAGGAGTGCACACAAAACTCAATCAAGAATTTAATAAACTTGAAACATTAAATGAAAAATAAAAAATACATATTTTTTGCGTGATTAAATTCACAAAAATCCACAGCCTTAACAGCTGGATTTTTAGAACAATATTTAGCAAAGGTCTAGCCTCTGCTACAGTATACATAGAGGGCTTGACCAACTGGGTCGGTAGGTCTTTGAGATCTTTCCACTGTAAGCTGAAAAAATAAGTGATGAGTTAACAGACTGCATGCTTCAATGGAAGGAGAAAGCAAAGGGATCTAGACATGAACTGAAGCTCTGAGGTGGATTTGTGCCTGAATTAAGCCAGATCAGGGCCACTTCTGGGCCAGAACCAGTGGCTGCTAACAGAGTCTGGGCTGAGCTTGACTCACCATCTTCCACCTCCAGCAGAGCTTTGGTGAGGATGCTCCCAGCGACGCTGATGGCTTGGCAGATGTAGTACCCAGAGTCCTCTGCGCGGACGTCAGCGATGGTCAGCTCACCGCTCAGGGAGACGGAGAAGCGGCCAGACTCGGATGGAGGCTGGCTGGGAAACAGCAGGATCTGGAGGGATAAAAACAACACACCGTCCTTCAAACACTGTGTGTGTGTCTTTGTGTGTGTGCATATTTAGGCATGGTATGTGTATATGCATATATCTGTGTGTGGCCGTAAGTATGTATGTGTGTGTGTGTGTCACACAGTCGGTGCTGGTTTGTTGTAACTGTGTTGATGACAGTGTTTCCAGAATTTTCCAGCAGGGCTGTTTGTACTGGAGGGGAGCTTATCTGGCTGGCTGGGTAAGACTGGAGGAGTTTGTCAGGGGAGGGAGGATGGGGCCTGGCTGATCTGGGGCTATGGGAGAGGGAGTAGGATGGGGAGGAGGAGAGGGATGGATCACTTGGAGCTTGAATTTGAGTGGTCACATTCCAGTGGAGCTGTGTGTGTGTGTGAGTGTGTGTGTGTGGTTAGAGAGAGAGAAAGAGACTGCCTGAGAGCGTGTGATGTTCTATGTGTGATGGGGAAGTGACCCACAAATAGAAGAACAGACTAAATGCTAAGAGTCACATTAGCATCCAGAAATAAACAAATGAAATATAAAAAAGGACTGGGAAAAGATCATCTCCGTATCCGAGGTGACAGAAAGCATTCTAGCAGGTGCCCCTCTCTCTTTCTCCCTCTCTCTCTCTCTCTATCTCTTATATGCAAAAGGAGTGAAGGTGTGAGGCAGATGGACTCTGGTGAAAAAGGACATCCACTCCTTCTCTTCATTTAAAACTAAAAAGTATTACTTCTCCCTTCTCTCTCTATTCCCTCTTTCTTCCCATCTCAGTCACTGGCTATTTATAGAGACATTATCACCAGGTCTAGCAGAGATACTTTCCCTCTTTCTCCCTCAAGCACACACAAACACACACACACACACACACAGATGTACACATACTAAATGAGAGCCACATACAACCCCACCCCCAACACACACACAAACACACACACTATGTAGCTATCCACACTATGTGGCTCCTCTGTTCCTCCCACACCTGCCGTCTCTCATACAACATGTCTCCAAGCGCCACCGGCTGCACTGCCAGCTCCCACTCCTTCCCAGCATGCATTTCTGCACCTGGGCATGTGGTGGACCGTGGGCACAGACGTGTCTCTTAGATCTGTCTTTGCCACCATGTAACGCTGCTCCCCCCTCTTCTCTCTCTCTCTCTCTCTCTCACTTTCTTGTGTTATCAATCTCTCTCTCTCTCTCTCTTATGCTATCTCTCTCTCTCCCCCCTCTGTCTCTTTCTATTGCCAAGTTTCAACTATGGCACACTTGGTCTCAAACAGACTCATACATAACACATAAACATAAGCGTTCTTCTACCCATGAGCACACACACACACACACACACAGAGGACCTGTGCAAAGGACATGCTATCCATAAAACATGCACTTATCACACACAAAACAAACACGCGCGCCAATCAAAGCTACACCTGCACACAAGAGCATATTCCAAATACAGCTCTCAACAACACCCCCCTGCTCATACTCACACACACACACTAAGACACACAAACACACACACATACACACACACACAAACGCACAGACACACACTAAGATTAGCTATGGAGTGAAAAAAGAAAAATCCGTATGACTCTCCTCCCATCTTTCCAGCCCCTCTTACAGTAGAAAGGCACCTCTTATCACTGCTATGAGGAGGCCTGATTTAGCTCCATGCTCCGTGACTCATACACACACATACACACACACACACACATACACACACACACACACACACACACACACACACACATATGCACACACACGCACACATGGAAAAGCAGCATCTGGCTCCACTCCTACCTTCCTCTCCTCTCTCTCACACACAGCCCAAACCAGGCTTTGAGATTACATAGGGGGCCCATGCTAATCGCGTCTGTTTGGTCAGGCGCCCCCACACATAAGCACAGACACACACACACAGACCAGAAACAGATGCAAACACACACCTACACAGATATACGCAGCATTTAATCTGCGCAAGCGTTTCCACCACCCACCAGCCTTCCACACACACACACACACACACACACACACACACACAAATGTTAACACAAAAGCATACAAAACAGTAAACACTAAACATACATGGACACTTACAACCACTGACACACACAACAAACCAACTTAGATACACACACACACAGACACAGAGAAACACTCACCTGACTGCCCTCTTTCTGCCAGAAGACTGCTGGGGGAGGGTTGCCCTTGGTGCCACAGAGGAAGGTGACGGTGCGACCCGGAGCGGAGATCTGGTCCCGAGGACGCACCACGATCTGAGGAGGAACTGAGGAGGAGACATGTGTCACTACACATTCATACATTTGAGAGACTCTGTGTGTGTGTGTGTGTGTGTGTGTGTGTGTGTGTGTGTGTGTGTGTGTGTGCATGACTGTGTGAGTGAGAAAAAAGAGAGAGAGAAAGCATGTGTACAGTATGTGTAAGAGAGAGTGTGTGAGTGTGTGTTAGTTTGTGTGTGCATGTGTGTGTGTGTGAGAGCATATCCCCACGAGCAGTAAACTTAGCCATCACTTCTGATAGCGTTACTCTGTGCCAGACTTCAAGGCGCCTTCGAAGAGTGTAACTCAGCTTCAATAACTATCTGAGCTACCCTCGCTGCCAGCAGTGAAGCATGAGCTTAGCCTTGTACAGACCCCTCAGCACTGGCACTGAAAAACCACCAAACTAAACACGACAACTCCACAGCACACACACCCATGCCTTAATGAACTTCAACCACCCTGTCAGGACTCTGAGCTCCTCTCTTGCTTTTATTATTTTCCTGAAGATATTCCTCCTCACCACTGTTTTGACAGTAGTTGGCCCTGCTACCCACAGATGTCGAGAACAAGTTAGAGTAGAGTGTGTAGTTCACTTTGAAGAAAAAGTTATTTACAAAAGACATTATTGTTGTTGTTTTATTTAAACTTTACACTAGTCGTTATTCTAAAAGCTTCAAGGTCTTTTCTGTATAGGAGCATCCAGGGGAAAACATACGTTTTTGATTGGTATCCTATCTCAGTCAAACAAAAAGAAGTGCAAATACGCCTGTATGTGCCCATACTGAGCTGCAGAGCCAAACTGATTTGCTTACAGATCAGGATGGGTTTTCCCAGGCTATATTGCACTAGTCCTTATTCCAAAAGCTTTATTGTGGCAGCTTCATAGTTCTCCCTGTGTAGGAGGCACTATAGGCACACAACCCTCACCCTACAGCAGTGTGGTAAATGCAAAGAGCAGAGGGTTGCGTAGAGCTTGTGGATTAGTGGTGTGGGCTCCTCTAGCCGACAGTATCTGTGTCTCTTTCAGGCACATTCAGCTAATAGGTGCCTGAACCGTAGCAGGGAGAGATCTCCCCTCGGGACCTTCATGATGATGATGTTGGCTAAAAGTGTACATAAGCCTGCATGGTACCCTCTCTCTCTCTCTCATTTCTCTCTCTCAATTTATCTGTCTCTGTCGCTCTTTTCTACCCTCTGCTCTATTCCCATTCATTTCTTCATGTCTATCTCTCTATCTTTTTCTCTTTTTGGCAGTGAGGACATACATAGTTTTGTGAAAGTAGCCGTCATTTTTTTAGTAAGATTTAGTGCTTTTGATTCTCTTTCTCAATCTGTCTCCCTAGCCTCTCTGTAAGGAAACTGTCATGCTATGACAACTTAAGAGTGGGCTGTCATTCACACATAGGCACAAAGCTTTTAGCTTTACACCTCTTTCTCTCATTCTGTGTGTGTGTGTGTGTGTGTGTGTGTGTGTGTGTGTGTGTGCGTGCGCATGTATCTGTGTGTGTGATCAATGGTGTCTGCATGATGGATATTGTAAGCATGGTGGCCTTATCTCCCCCTCAGGCTGACCCATACTGAGCGACACATAGAGGGAGCACCTGGGTCGGGGAGAGGGGCAGGGGGTGGAGGGTAAATAGATTGAGCAGGCCCCCGTGACCTGGTCCTTACAGGTAGACACTGGGAGGACTATGTTAAGTGTCTCCAGTGTGAAAATGTAGACTTCCATGGAATGCATGAATGCCACACATACAATCACACACACAAACACAGACACATAAACGAAATGCAGACACAAACACACAAAAAATGAATGCAGACAAAAACACACACACACACATAAACGAAATCAGACAAAAATACACACACACACATACAAAAACTCACTAATGAGCACAAACACACACGCACACACACAGACACACACACGCACACACACACACACACAAACAAAATGCAGACACAAACAAACAAAAAAAGAAATGCAGACATGCAGACACACACACACACACTTATGTATTATATATTCTATTGCTCCCTTTTTTTCTCAAGCACTCTCGCCCCTTCTGTCCTAAACATTATTGATTGCAGCTGTGTGTCATTGCCCTTTATCACATGCAAGCACGCCACTGTCACCCCTGACCTTCTATGGCTAATTGATTCCTCATCGCTCTGTCCTCTCCTCCTCCTCCTCCTCGTGTTGCCCTCTCCTTCTTCAGCGGCGTGATTAGAGTGACGCTCCACGGTGCTGACACCCCACATTAACACCCCACCGACGTGTCTCCTTCGGCGACCCTCACAACTCCTTTGCCATTCATCACATTGCTGGGGCGCGGACACGCGTCACCTCGACTTCGCTTTAGGCTTGACAATTTGCCGTTAAAGGAAAATTGCTTTTTTTTGTCAGTGCAGATCTCCATCTTTCACGGCAGAAAATTTGAAATGCATGTCAGAACTGCACAATTTATCCGGCACCCATCCTTATCCTTCACTTGGAGCTTTAGACCAAACCCCACACTTTATTTTTGGGGAAAAAAGCAGTGCTATAATCTCCTTCTGACGTCGATCTGCAAATATAAGCTCACAGATGGCAGCTAAAGGCTGAACAGACCTGAAAAGGATCTAGTGAGACTGAGGCCCACACCTGACCCAGCCCCACAACAGGCTGGGGTTTACAAAGCTGCTATCTGACTTGGCCATCTCCTCCCACCCCACAAAAGGGATCTTATAGGGAGCTGATCCTGCTGACTTAGTAAGAGAGGCCTCTTGTTATTGCCAAAGGGGACACTGAGGCCTGGCAATATGTTTGAAGAAGCAGATGAACCAGGAGGAGGTGTGTGTGTGTGTGTATGTGTGTGTGTGTGTGTGTGTGTTGGAGGTCCTCATTAAAGGGTGATGAGGTCAGGGTGTCAGGGTTAAGAGGCCCCCAGGCCTCCTCTCATCCTCCAAGATAGTGGACAGAAACACATCCTGCCTTTCTATAGAATCCGGACCTCCATGCGATTCCCAGCACCCAGCAGCAAACTAAGGGGCTTAATGATTCCAATTACCCAGCCTGGAGTAACCATCTGCAGGGGCCATGTCCTTATTGATCTCCTCACGCCCTCAGCCAGCCTTGCCTGATGCAACAGTGCTGAAATATTTAGCAAATTGCCTGGAACACCTCTAATTTCATGCAAGGGATCCAACATCGTGGCACAAGAGAGAGTGTTGGATATCCTCATGTGTTTCAATCAAGAATGATCACATGTAATGAACTACCTAACCTGTGTGATACACACACACACACACACACACACACATATACACCCACACATGTGTGATTCAGTGATTATTTATCTTTAATCTCGATCGCCAAACGCTGCCACGTAAGATGATGAATAGGCTCTGATGGCTCAGGAGTGGTGTAGCTCTCAGCCCTTAGGTGACGGTAAATAATTACCACAGAAGGGGATCTTTCAGCTCAGCACTTGGCTCCTCTGCTGAGCATAGGAGGACACGAAAGAATTAGCATTAGCATCAAAAACACAGGGGTGGAAGGACCTAGCGCCTCACTGTGGATTACACTCTGATAACCACTAATCCTGGGCTAGACACCATGCTCTACAACACTCTTTTCTACTGTGTCTACAGTGTTCAGAGAGAAGGAGATTCCATTTGCAGCAAAGTCAACAGTCAAACAATGTGGGGTGGAGTGACATATCAGGACTATGTGCAAAACATAGCAGTCAACTGATGGGAACGTGATAAAAGACCATAAAAGTACCATTTATAGTTTTACGAAAGGCAACAAGGTTTGCTGACGTTGAATTATAATCAATAAACAGGGTGAGAGAGAGAGACAGAGGGCCTCATTGTGGATCACACACTGTTCACTCACTGCTAGTCCCACAGTAGAGTCACACCAGATATGAGCCAGACTATTATCATTGATGAATGTCAGACACTAACACTAACAGAAAAACAGAACTCCTAGTTGGACCATGAACATAAATATAATGACTGAAGGCCAGCTTAGCTTTGAGTTCTGGACTTGGGTGCTGTGTGGGCAGCATAGTATATAATTGCATCATGAAGCTACACATACTCTATGGCTCTCCAGAGGGGACAAATTAGCTATATCAATTACACAGCAGGTTCCAGCTGTTAGACATCCCCATGTTGGCCAGCAACGCTTCAGTAAAGCATACTGTAACCATGCTAATTATGCAAGCACCATATATTTGACTTAACAACACATGGCTTACTATGGACGTCTGTGGTTTCTTTGCACATTACAATTTGCAAAAGAAAACAATGAGTCTTTGATATTGCTGTACAGCACAATAATTGGACTAAAAGTAGACAATGAATCCCCTTCAGACTAGTGTTTTGTGTACTGTGAGAAAAGAGGATCATACTAGAGAAATGTGAGCAAAATACTTATTTTGTGACTGCTGTACTCCTATTAAGAGTGAACAGTTGGGTTGATTAGCCTTGTAAAAAAACGGCCTTGATAGATTCACTCTCCCAAGCATTGTGACATGCAGTGATAAGAGGACAGTTGGAGAACAGACCACTGACAACCTTTATTAAGGGACAACTGATTCACTCAAATTGCTCTCTCTCTCTCTATCTATCTCTCTTTTTCTCTCCCTCGTTCATTCCTATTCCAATGCCTCTTCCTGCAGTCTTAGTTGGCAGTCAGCGTCACCTAAGACAGTCTATAATCTCAAGTGTCCAGTCAACACAGCCATTAAAACTCAATTATGACTCATGATGAACAAACAGTCCAGCTATGTCTCCCACAGAGATAGAGAAATGGGAAGAGAAATGAGAGGCACAGGGAGAGCAGGTGGAAAGAAGGAAACACAACTGAGTAAGGTAATGAAGGAATAGGATGAGAGAGAGATGGAGAGAAAGAGAGAGAGGCAGGCAGATAAACAGAAAGAAACAGAAAGAAAAATGGACAGACACAGAGTGAGGGAAAAAGAGAGAGCAAGCCTGGCAAGTAGACCGATAAACAAGGAGAGAGAAGACATCTGAGGCTGAAATTCAAGCATATTCGAGCTGAAAATACATGTTTAAGTGCCAGTCTCCTTTTGTCCCCACTCCCTCTTCACCTTTCTGCTGAGGGCCACTGCCTGTGCTCAGAGACGACTCCTCCTGACCCACCGCCACCTCCTCTCCTCTCCCCTCCCCTCCCCTGCCTGTATTTATTGCCTGCGTCTCCTGCCTGCACGTGTGTCTGTCTGGGTAGCCTGTATGTATCAGGGTCACTGCTTAATACCTGGAGGTCACGCCTGCTCCTCCGCAGATACCGAGCCAACAGTAAATTCACCCGCCCATCTGAGAACTGATGACATCAGTGAATGACTACTGTCCTTTCACACGGCTCCTTCTACTCTCCTTCTACCGAGCCCAGCGCACCTCATTGTGGAGTGTGAGGGTTGGTGTAAGGTGAAGGTGTCGTATAGAGGGAAGTGAAGGCTGCTGGGTGCCCTGTAAGCTTAAGGCTTTTGGTTCTCCTCTCTGTGTGATATTAGTCACGATGCACGCTGCCTGATTTCTGACAAAGATTAGAATACAAAGAAAGAATACAGGATTGATCTCTCAAGCTCCTTTCATCTCCCTGATGATCGCTCCAAGTGGGCTGCCCATCATAAGTGACCACTGAAATACTCAACATCAATCACACACACACATGTGCACACACACACACACACACACACACACACACACACACTTCCCTCCTCAACCACACCTCACATCAACTAGCCAGCCTACTCAACCCATGAAAGAAAAATAAATGACCTTGTCATAAGTGACTACATGCAGTGCAGCAATTTCCCTACACACACACACTTTAGACATTAGGCCAACATGTTCTCAACACACACAATACACAAGATGAATTGAAATGATTACTTACAAGATGCAAGAACACACACACACACACACACACACACACACACACATTAGACGTTAAGCCAACATGCTCTCAACACACACAAAGAATAAGATGCAATGAAATGATTACTTACGAGATGAGCCCACTAGAGTGATGGCAAAGGAGACATGAAGAGATGGATGAGGAAGAGGGGAAGGGATGGAAGGATGGAGGGAGGGAGGTAGGGAGGGAATGAGAGGGAGAGAGAGAGAAGGAATAAAAAAACACATATGAATGCATATGAGATGGGATGGGATGAGTCTGCACAAGTAATATACACAAGCAAAGAAAGAGATGTGACTGAAATTAGCAGGATGACTGTGAGTGGGTGCAGTATAGTATAGGTGGTATTATCACTCATGCGCGCGTGTGTGTGTGTGTGTGTGTGTGTGTGTGTGTGTGTGTGTGTGTGTGTGTGAGAGAGAGAGAGAGAGAGAGAGAAAGTGCGTGTGTGTGTGTGTGTGTGTGTGTGTGTGTGAGGGAGAGAGATAAAGTGAGAGAGAGAGAGAGAGAGTGTGCATGTGTGTGTGTGTGTGTGTGTATGTGTGTATGTGGTGGGCAGTGGTGATGGCTGTAAGTGACTGAGAGGGGTGGGACTTGAGCCTCATCACACACTGCACACTTGCACCACAGTAGCCCATTAATATTGCAAGGCCACTCTACCAGCTAAATCATTCCCAAACAGCTGTCACAGAGAATAATCTCCAGTGAGAAGAGATGAAAAAAGGGAAAAAAACGCAAAAAAAAAAAAAATCCTCGGCATCAGTTCTCATTAAGTGTGCGTAATGCTCAGAGAATGCATTAATGCTAGGGACTTTATCATTGCCCAAAATGAATCAAGGCTTAAGTGTGCCAGCCTAGCCTATATATGGCCAAAAAGAGTGAGTAGTTCTTGATGTGACAGTGTCGTGCGCCTGTTAGATTTTAAACTACTCAAAGGACATTGTGGCACTTTGGAGCATATTAAGTCATGATGAATCAATCTAGTGATACACAAATTTATATGTGCTCTCTATGTGCAAAAAACTAGGGTTCATACGGTTCATAAAAGCGTCATTGTAATATTGCACAATCATAATTAATAGCACAATACTGTCACATTACGTTTCATGTATGGTGAGTATCAAGTAAACACATGCTCAAGTTGACAAAGAAAATGTAGCAAAGGAGAATAGCCTTAATTCAGTGTTGTTGGTGTAGATCATGCGTGTTGATTGGCTCTCACCATGAACCTGTAGTGTTCCGGAGGCTTCTGTCTTGCCCACACTGTTTTCAGACACGCAGGTGTATGTGCCCTCGTCCTCAGCCCGGACGTTTGTCAGACGCAGGCTGCTGTCACTCCTGATCTCAGACCTGTCCCAGAAATACACGCACACACACACACACACACACACACAAACAGAACATGACATTCACTTTTTTGTGAAACCATCCCCGATTGACTGCATCCAAACTCATCCTGCCAGCCCATTGGTCAGGAGGACCTATCAGTCATACCTTCCACGTGGAAGCTCCCCCTCCTCCTTGCGCCAGCGTATGGTCGGGGTGGGGTCACCCTGAACCTCGCACAGGAAGTCCACAGTTTCATCCGCCAACACTGCCTGGTTCACCGGCCTACGCACAAACATGGGCCGCTCTGATGGAGGAGAAAATGACACAGGCTTAACATGGGAACACTTACATGGAGGGGGGAGTGAGTGAGAGAGAGAGGAGGGGGGTATTAACTGCAGCAATGACTTGTATGTTCTGGCAAGCAGGGTCTCTGCAAAGCTTACACAGCATGAATATGAATACATTTCTGCTGCCAATAGCAATAACAACGAAATGAAGCAACAGAGGGTATGGGAGTGGGGATAAGAAACCAAAGGAGAGATTTTTAGCATCATCACTTTGCCGAAGCAAATCATGTGAATCTGTCTCATGCCAAGGCAATTTTTTCTGGATGAGATGAACGGATTGAAAGAGAAAAAGACAGATAGAAAGGGGGATAGCGAGAGCGATGGGGGGTAAGAGGGGGAGAGAAAGAGAGAGACAGTGTGAGAGAGAAAGTGAGAGAGAGAGAGAAAGAGAGACATAGGGGATGAGAGAGAGAGAAAGAGAGAGACAGTGTGAGAGAGAGAGAGAGTGAGAGAGAGAGAGAGAGAGAGAGAGAAAGAGAGATATATGGAGGTGAGAGACAAAGAGAGAGACAGGGTGAGAAAGAGAGACAGAGTGAGAGCGAGAGAGGAGCAGTGTGAGAAAATATCTTACCGAAAACCACCAGCTCTGCAGGGTCACTGTCTCTCTCTCCTACCATATTCGTCCCTACACACACGTACATCCCTGCGTCGCTCTTGCGCGTGTTGGAGATCATTAGCTTCCCACCACGGACCTGGAAGCAATCAGTGCAACAAAACATCAGTCAGTCAGTCAGTCTGGAGCCACTAGACTGTGACTAGCTTGGCAAATAAACACGTGCCTCTCTCCTAAACACTCTCCTTATTTACAGTACACTACAGAAGACAGCAGTGACAGCCTGCTACTGAGTAAACCAAGCCATTAGCATAGCAGAAACATGTATTGGCAAAATAGCATTAGAAAATCATATATATCAGAGGCTGTGTATAAAATTTATATGAGCAAAAGAGCCGTCCCTGTGTCCGACCACAGATGGTCAAAAGAACAGGACATTCTGATTCTGTACTGGTGGAAATGGCACATTCTGCTCAATATCCCATCATTCCATTAAAATCGAGGCAATGACAGCAATATCCCATCATTCCATTAAAATCGAGGAATTGACAACAATAGCAGCTCTCTTTATTGAGCGTTCTCAAGCAATCTATCAAAGTGGGGGGAAATCAAAAATAAAAAACACAGAATGACATTTTGGGTCGACTATCATTTTGTATGCTGTGCATAGACCTAACTTGACATGATCCTTTTGCCCTTTCAGCCCAAAGAGAAGGAGAGAGGGAGAGAAAGAGAGAGAGAAAGAGAAATTGAACATGACACATTTGAGCTGGTGAGGCATGACGAGGAGGCTGTGTGTGCAGGCGTGAGTGAACCGGGACTCACAGTGATCCTCTCGTCCTTGTCGTTGACACGAGCGTTGTTCTTCTTCCAGGAGATGGTGGGCTCGGGGTGGCCGCGGGGAGGGATGCACTCCATCACTGCCGGCTCGCCTGCCGCCACCACCACGTCACTTGGGCTCTGGCGAAAGTCATCACGCAGAACTGTGGACAGAAAAAAGGAGAGAGAGAGCAAGGTGAAAAGAAAAGAAGAGAGAAGAAAGGAAAGAGCAATGGTTAGGTTTTTGTTAATTACTCCAAAAGGCCACTGTTTTGAGTACTGATCTTTGTTTATTAAATATTAAGAGATAAGAGAGATACAGATCAATGGTAAACAGTAAATATCAATTCTTACACATAATGCTTATCAAATAGGCAAATAATAACTATTCAGGAAATTACCTTTGAGTGCACTTCCCAACATGCACAAACTCTCCTTCATCTGGTATACACAACAACCAACTCCTCAACACAGACAACTATTGTACTGCATGACAGATCTTATACAATATTACAGACCTCAGTTCAGTCTGTGTTGAAAGCATGCCTACCCTCCGACACATGTGAAAAGTAGGCTAACCTCCAGTTGCCCTTCTCAAGCCTTCAATGTTAGATGGCACCGGCCAGAGTCACAATCTAGATTTTCATTTTATCTGCAATTTATTGGATTCTTCTGCACCACCACTTCCATTACTGCAATCTGCTGGGCTCCATATCGGCCAGATTGCACACCAGTCAATCGTCATTTTCGTTTGGCACGTTTGCAATTGCCGCTGATGCCCTAAAGTGAGCAGCACACGCACACTCACCATATGTCAGGGTGCAGTTATGAAGAGTGGTCTGTGGGATATTGCACTTGACAAGCTCCTGTATTACACATAACTGATGAGCATAAAAAAAAGATCACTAGTGCTTCCATTTGAAATTGCAGATCCGTAAGAAAGCCAAGAAACCAGTGTGTTCGGTATTGTGGGAGGCTGCAGACAAGTAAGTATAAGGAGGGCAAGCTGCAGCTTGTCTAATCCCAGTGAATGGCATGCTGGTGCTGGGGCTGGTGGCTTGTCCGGCTGAGAGAGGGAGAGAGTCCTCGCTTAATCTGGCCGCCGTAAAGCCAGGCAGCAGACTCCAGGGCGTGAATAATTCATGCGTTGTTTGGCCTGAGAGGGGTCAGGGGCAGACAGGCCCATGTGGTGGAGGAGACGCTACCCTAAAGGCAGATGCTTAAGAGACTCTCTCTCTCTCTCTCTCTCTATTAGGTTGACTTTAAAAACATATGCCACAAATCCATGTGGTGGGCTCGACTGAAAGTAAAGCCAGGCCTATACCCACTGACCTATACCATTACTTTGTGAAAAGACCGAAAGTTTTCTCACTAACTTTGTGGAATCTTGGAAAACACACACACAGACACACACACAGACACACACACATGCATGTGAACCAACACACACATCAAAAGTATCTTGAAGTTCACTTCTTTTAATTGAACCCCTCACAATTTTTCCACTTTCCTTCCAAAAAGTTACTTCAAAATGTAATATTTGAACATCAAGGCAGGGAAATAATTAAATAATAAATTAGGACTGCAGAGGCATGGCAAAAGGATCAGTATTTTTTGATACATCCCCAATATGCAAACCAGAAACCAAGGCTGAGTCCGAGCAAACCTCATTATTATTTTAGATTTCCATAAAAGCAAACGATAAAAATGAATCCCGGTCTGTCCTTCTCTCCCTCTGGCTTCTCTGCCTCTGAAGAGGGGGCTGGTTGCCCGGCAGCAATGGCAGCAGATCGTGCGGACAGGTTGGGAGTGAGATTGCGATTGAGACTGACGGTTGGCTGTTTTACTTCAGCCAGACTCTGATGTCTGTTGTTTGTTTACATGGGCAGGTACAGAGCCTTGGGGGTGGAGGAGAGGTCTGTGAGCTGTGAAATATCCGTTGAGTGAAGACTCTGTTGAGCACAAAATCATATCTCAATATCTCAAGGTTGTCTTGAGGCGCTTAAAGGCAGCGCTTGTATGCCAGAGAGCACTGCAGATAAACAACTCAAGTGTGTGAGAAAGTCGTGAATCCACCCAGAACACGTAAAGCTTTCTCTCTTTCTTCTCCTCTGTCAATGCATCTCAAGTTCAGCACAAGCTTTATTGGCGCGGCTTTTTCTTTGCATTGCAAAAGCACAACATTCATATACAAATTTTACAGACATAGTTCTCTCCCCTCCCTTTCTATCTCTAACTCTTTCTCTCTCTCTCTCTCTCGCACACAGACACAACAAACAAGAAAGAGAGAGAGAGAGAGACATACATACATACATACATGCACCAGCTCGTTTGTTTGTCCGTTTTAAATGCATATCTATGTTTGCCATACATTTTAATTACGTACATTTTACTCTGTTTATCCTGTATGTAAACCTCTTCTGCTTTGGCAATGCAAAAATATTTGTCATGCCAATAACTAGCTCACTTCAATTGAATAAGAGAGAGAGAGAGAGAGAGAGAGAGAGAGAGAGAGAGAGGGCTGAGTGTGTGGGAGCTGTCTAACTCTTTGGGAGAGGATAGATAGCCATTAGGGTTGAATTACAGTGCTAATGTCACCACAAAGTCAGCCCAGTGGGAGGGCGCCTCGCTTCCGCCTGATTAATGGGCCTAGGCTAATGAAAGAGGCCCCACAACAAAACCTGTGGATATGACCAGCCCTCAGTGGCTCGTAGCCCAGCAGCCTAATAATGAGACATCCCTGGATAGACAGGCCTGGTCTACACCTGGGCCACACTGTCCCAGTGTCAGCATCAATCAGGACTGGAAGTCTCTCTGCAGTGTGGGCTGTGTGTGTGTGTGTGTGTGTGTGTGTGTGTCTGTGCGTTCATGTGTGTGTGCGCATGTGTGTGTGTGTGTGTGTGTGTGTGTGTGTGTGTGTGTGTGTGTGTGTGTGTGTGTGTGTGTGTGTGTGTGTGTGCACTGGGATTCCTTGAATGTCAGGCCCTGATACTGCCTTCAGTATCTCATTATACTGGAATGAAAACAATATTCTAATATTTTAGCATTCTAATATTTTGGCATAAGGCACTTTCATGACATTGTTGCTGCCCTTCACAGCTTAGTCCTATACAAAAAAAAAATTCTAAAGATTTATAATTTTTTAGAACCATTTACAATAACCATGTCTATTTTTTGGCATGAATGTCTGTCAATTCTTAAGTTGTAAATGCAACTTTTAGCAAACAATCTATAAAGCCATATCAGGACTTGGAAGGTATTGAGGCAATTTACATGCACACCGCATGTCCTTGCTCTGAAGGTAAAGCATATGCACAGAACACGACGCATCCTTTTTTAACAAAAAGTGCAATTCATGTGATTTCATTTCAATTCTATTCTGGCTAACCACTCCTAAAGCATCTACAGACATTCCAGTAGCCTACTTGTTAACTGGTGGTTAGGTGGTGGTAGTGTAGAGGTTAAGGAACCTGGCTAGTGTGCAAGTAGCCTGAAAAGTTGTGGGTTCGTATCACAGCTGCCACCATTGTGCCCTTGAGCAAGGCGCTTAACCCTAAGTTGCTCTAGGGGAGACTGGCCCTGAACAATTGATAATTGACAAGTTGTAAGTTGCTTTGGATAAAAGCGTCTGCTAAATGCATAAATGTAAATGTAACTGGGCCCAGTATCCTTTAGCTGTATTAGTAACACAAGAGAATCACTACATATTTACTGCAGTTATCCATATATACAGCACTGATATGTCAGATCCAATATGAGAGATTCAGATCAGATCTGAACTACAGCATCTTAGATGTTAGCAACACCACACTGATTGATGTGCTGCATATCACATGATGGGACTTCCCTTTCTGGCCTGGGTCTATGCCACTGTGCTTCTGGCCTGGGTCTATGCCACTGTGCTTCTGCTATTCTGGGCTGGACTGGACAGACATCCCCCCACCCCACACCCCCTGCCACACCACTTCCACCACTATAATCTTCTGTGATCCATATTGCCCAGACTGCGCATCAGCCAATTGTAATTTTAGTCTGCATGTTAGGAGGTCGTGTCGGCAGGATTTCCTTGCTAAAGCTTGGGTCTGTGCCACTCTTCTTCTGTGCTGGTCATCCCATATCACCCCCCCCCCCCATTCTCCAACACAAACACACACACACACACACAAACGCACACACACACACACACACACAGCCACCTCATCATGCATGATTAGGCCTTGGCACCAGTAGAGCCGTGAGGCGGATTAAACCCGTGCCCTTTGACCCCACAGTGCCAGCCTCAGGGGGAAGCTCTCCACCGAGGGCCAACAAAGCCACCATAATCCTCTCCTCCCACCCCCCGAAGGACACTTCAATTAGAAGAACCCTTTTGCCACCTCCTGTAACCCTCCCTCATCCTCCCAGACAAAGATCTGCATTTTGTGGGTCTTTAGAAGTCGACAGCCAGCCTCATCATGAAGCATCTGTATATTAAGTGTGCATTTCTTTGTGTATTTATATGTTTATGTCTTTCTACATTACATACTGCTTCAGTTTAGGCATAGGAGTAAATAAATGAAATGCCATATCAATACTGTAAACTGATGTTACATAAGTGCAAATCACGCATCTAATAATATCAAATCATTCTGCCTCTGTGCTGTATTCATGGACTCATCTATCAATTAGTATAACTTCAGATTGATAAAAAAACGCATATCAAGCATTCCGAACTGCTGCTCTCTTTTTATTTGTGGCTTTCATTTAGCATAGACACTGCAGGCAACACAGCAGCACACATTTAATTTCAATAGTTTATCGTGATTATCAGGCGCTCATAAGAGGATTCGTTTTGCCACCACAGTCATTTTAAAAGCTCATGAATAAAATATCTTGCGCACAGACGAGAGGAGAATGACAAACGAGCTGCGCACCAAGCTGAAAGGTTTATGTCGAGGAGCCCAAGCCCCGAGCTCAGGATTGGCGTTCATCTGTTGGCGTGGGTTTATGGCGCCCATACGAAACAATCTGTTGCATACTACCCAACACACACACTCAATGTGAAAAGAAAGATAATAAACATTCAACTTTACTCACTTCTGTTCACCAAGTGTTATCGATTTAATCATGGGCAATTAATTATGCAGATGGTCAGAGCAGTGTGTTTTGAACAGCATCTAAGTAACGAACTGTTCAGTTGTGTGATCTATGTTGAGCGTTCTTCTCTGCATTACGCAGCATATAGTCATAGTGGCCACCTGTCAGTGAGGATGTTAGCCATCCACTCTTGAGCATCCATCTGCTTCTCTGTGCTGTTTACTTATTCAAGGCCATAAACAGTTCACAAGCTTTTTGAACTGATCTGTGCATGAGAATAAAATACTGTATCTACCTAAAGGGCCTTCAAACCCCAGTGCACCTGTTAGGATATCTGTAATCTCTTCTCTTGTTGGTTATCATAAGCCTAGCCTTCTACATCACAGCTGTCTTCACAAAGCACATGCAACCCCCCCACCTCATCACCCCACCCACCAAACAAACACACACACGCACACACACACACACAAATCAGTAATTAAAGATTTCATTTCATTTTCACAGCATACTTAAACAGATTCACTAACCTAATTATTTCTAATGCACTGTCCAGCACAGTGCAATATGTTTTATCCTTGTTTAGTATTAATGAATTAATATGTATTGACAGCTCTTGACAGATGTGTGTGTGTGTGTGGAAACCATAATTATAGATTAACACCATAAGCCAACATGTAATTCAGGCAGCAAAGCATGTAACTGCTATTGACCAATCTTGTAACACGCAGCTCACACCCAATCCATGAAGGTGAGCATGTCCTCTATCTATCTCAGTCCAAATCCCTGTCAAATGAGCACAAACCTCCTTCCAAACAGGGACAGACGAGTCTGAAGAACAGCCAGATAAGATGAGCACACTGATAAACTCCATGTACACACACGTCACACACACATACACACAGACACACACACATTGCATTTGGTAAATGAGAGGCCCACAAACCAGGACAAACTAATGCACAGTTACCAGTCACTGTTCCCGATCTCCCTTTCAGGCTGTCGTCTTCTATCTCTCCGTCTTCCTCTATCTCTCATTTTCCCCATATCTTGCCTCTCTTTCTTTTCTCTTCTATAATTATCTGTATTTCTGTGTCTTTCTCTCGCCGTCTCTCTCTTTTTTCCTCTCTATGTCTGTCTCTCCTTGGCTTGTCTATCTTCCTCTCTCACTCTCTCTCTCTCTTTCTCTGCCTCTCATGTAAGTGCCTGTTTTCTGTAGTCATCCCTTGTGGTGTCAACACAATTACTTCAGCTGTGGAGTGCACCTCTTACGTAAGCCTTGTCACTGTCCCACATCAAAGAGGGGATCTGGACGGGTGCTGCTGAAAAAGAGGAGCCTGTACACACACACACACACACACACACACACACACACACACAGTCATGCTCTCACAGCTGACAAAATGACACAGTAAAAGATCAAGATAGGCAACCAGATGCAGATGAACAATCTCCAAAGAATCTAACACACTGAGTTATAGAGTCTAGTGTAGCATTTGAGTTACAATAATAAATAAACAACTTACTTACAATTTTCATTTTACTTCCTTCCTTTGTTTGTCTCTCTTTATCTTTCTGTCTCTCTCCCTTTTCCAATTTGACTTGACTCTGTCTCATCCAAGCCCACCACCCCACCACCTCTCATCTGCTTCTCAATATAACTTAGTGTTTGCTGTTGTTGTTGCTGTGTTGTTGTTGTTGTTGTTGCTGTTGCTTATGTGTTTATAGATTGTTAATGATCACTTGAAGAGTTTTGTTTTTCTTCAGCATAAGGAGCCTGTGTTAGTCATTTAACACCAGTAGAGACTTCTACTTAGTAATTCTCTTCCTGTTCTCTCTGCCTGCCTGCTGGTTCCTAATACTAGGGAGTCTTTGTTGTGAACCATGACTGGGGTCGGATGGACGGTCACTGAGATTTCGGCTTCCTGTGCACAGCTGTCACAGATGAAAAAAAAACCAATGCCCTAAGCGTCAGAGTCAGCCTCGGTCTTAGCCAGATACTGGAACTGAAGAGATGGGGGGTTGTGAGACAGCAATTGCAGGGTGTGGGTGTGTGTGTGTGGAGGGGGGGGGGGGTGTGTAGTAGAGGGGTTGGATTGTGTTGAAGGTGGGGGTGGGATGGATAGATGGATGGAGGGTGCTGAGAGGCACGTGCTGCCTGGGCATCTGTTTCTCAACACCCCCTCCCCCCACCCCATCCAACTCCCCCCAACCCGTGACCCTCCAAGCCCACCCCCACCCCCACCCCTTGCATCTCATCATCATTTCAAGCCCCGATAGGATCAGAGTCAGAGTCAGAGCGAAGCAAAGCAGAGGCCCACTCTGGATAATGAGTCCAGCACTGGGACCGAGGGCTGACTGGGGGCTGGACTGGGGTGGGGTGGGGTGGGGTGGAGCAGGGGGCAGACAGATATTGCCTTGGGGAAAGTGGGAAATCACCATAGAGTTTAGATGACACTCATTCTGATGTTGCTTTTTTCCCTTCTTTTTAACCCCCCCCCAACACACACACACACATATACACATACACACACATCTTGGGCATGGTACTTATTGTTTGTCATGGCTTGTCTGTTTTGTGTGTGTGTGTGTGTGTGTGTGTGCGTGTATGTGTGTTTGTCGCGCCGCTCATTTAGATGCTGTCTCTTCCATTTTGCTGTCACCTGAGTCCTGTTAGGAGGTAACAGCTGGGGATCTCGGCCTCTCCTCCCTGGCTGACGGGGCCGCACGCTTGATGGATGAAAAGCATCTGGCCAAAGCGATGTGGTTACAGGGTAACCATGCTTACTAAACGCCTCTCACAGGGACTGACAAAGAACAAAACAAGGAACACGGAACAGAAACCCAACCACTTGTAAGAGAACGTCTGATGAATACCAATGTGTGTGCTGCTGTTTTGGTTCTTGTTTACAAGTCTCAACCTATTAGGAAAAGATGGAATGACTAGCATGACTTTCTCGGGAGTTAAAAAAAAGATTATAAATGCAAATTGCCCCAGAATCTTGTTTGGGAGACTATCAGCTA